>RCWM02000441.1:600000-932481 GCA_003667255.2 Euschistus heros
ATACAAAAACTTTTTCTTGAGTCTAAATCAAAATATAAAGATTTCCTTTTTGTTTTTACTGATGCCTCCAAGGAAAACAAAGAAACAGGTTGCGCGGTAGCATTTTCCGCAACCGGACCGACGAGGTGATTAGTATTTGACGAGGTGTAGTTGACTGGTATGACGTGATAATAAATGATTTTCATTAATTTTATATTATATGAGTTTAAATTAATTTTTAAGTATTTTCAGAGGAAATGAATTTATCATAAAACAGCATACCTTTGCTGTATCCTCAACATAGTGGAAAGAGAATCTTGCAGCTGCTGGATGTGAGTCTGGAGTTGGTTTGCTTCTTCACAAAGACCCTCGAACCTCTGTGGAACCTGAATCGAAGCCAATCGATCGTTGACAAGCTGGTTATTGAAACCCTGAACCGGACTCTCCTGGAAAAAATAAATAAAAATTTGAAGAAAAGTTGTAAAATAAAATTATTAGTTGTCAAATACAATTATTAATTCATGATAATACTTCAATCATAAAGGCCCTAAATCGGGTATTAATAGAGAGTGCACAACGATTACAAAGACGGATTGAACGACCAGGGGTTTCCGAGCGAATTCTTTCATATATGTTTATATACAGGGTGGTTCCCTCTTAGTGTGAAAAAAAAAAATTGAGTATTTTAAAATGAGAAGGGATTATTATTCAGTCTGTCGATACACCTATTTGAAGAGGGCAACGATTACAAACGGTGAGAACACTGATATTTCTTTTTGTAATGGAAACGTAAATGCTGCGTGGCGCTAGTACTAACTTAATTATCCTGATAGGCTTTTACCCTTTACTTCAGTATTTTCAAGAACTCATCAGCGGTTATCTGAAACAGGCACTGTTCATAAGTTACGCCAAGAATTAGGACAGGCTTATCATAATTAATAATTATGTTGGACTATAAGTGTATATTATGGATAGGGTAAATGAAAGAGTTTTATCTACAGACTTGAACATTATCACCCATATCATTTCGCACCAGTGCAAGGTTTAGAACCCAATGATAGTAAACATAGAGTACATTTTTGCCGTTGGCTTCGTATGCAGATATTGGAGAATACAATTTTTTGAGAAGGATTTTACAGACAGATGAGTTCGTTTTAAAAAGAGAAGGCTATTTTAATGTCTATAACCTGCACCAATGAGAAACTGAAAACCACCATATGACTCAACAAGTATCATTCCAGCATCGTTTTATACTGAACGTGTGGGCAGGGGACTCACTCAGTAGAAAATTCGGTCACATTTTTTGCCCAACAGATTTGAATGATGAGAGTTACTTGTACTGTTTGCAAAACGTCCTACTACCACTTCTTCGCGGTATTTCACCTGCAGTTCACAAAACAATTTTTCCCGTATACGGGAATGTTTCTCCATATAATGATGCTTCTCTACCACATTATTCAACAGCAGTACGGGAATAGCTAAACCAGCGATACTTTAAATGGAGAGGTAAAAATGGAGGGATACATTATGCAGCTAGATCACCTGACTTAACTGCAATGGACTATCTGTGGGGTTACATAAAAAGCGAAAGGTATGCCTCAGAAGTGAACACTATTGAGTTTTAAAACCAGGATTCTGGAGGTCGGAACCAAATTAGAGCATCGTCTGACGATAGGATCGCTCCTATAGGCTGTGAGAAAGAGAGCAAGAAGCTGCATTCGAAACAACAAAGTACATTTTGAAAATCTAATAAAATGACGGACTTCTTTGATCTACCGGAGCTTGATAGACTCTTTTCCCTTGTTTCAAATAAAGCTTTTCACTAAGCGATTATCATAATGTTTTATTTACCTAAGTACCTGATGTTGCATGCCAAATGAAAACTCTATGATTATCTGTTTTTTAAAGCTAAAAGCACTTCAGCTAGGAATCTAAACTACTGACCATTTTGTTCCGATTCCCCAAGTGCTCTCCGATGCATTTCCCAACAGTCTCAGCTCGGAAAAAACCCCATATCAGTTACATACCCTGGGGTATACATCATGATTTGAAAATATTAAAAAACAAACAAAAAAAACAGGTACAATGACTGCCTTTACAATGTTACCAAACCAGATTGGCATTACAAACAAAAGCACACGTTGGAAAATGTTTTAGTAAATTGAGCATTATACAATTTTGTTTAAATGTTAGTAATTTTGAAATTTAAAAGTCGACTTTGTTTCTGTTTATTGTATAGGTCATTTTCTGATTCTTATTTAATTTAATATTTTCAGTCATTTTTATGTTTGTTTAGTTTTTTATTTATTTATTTTATTTTTTTTTAATAGATGGATAAATTATTTTAAAACTAATTATTGTAACGGCGCATTGGAAACCCTCCGTAAAACGGGACAGAGGTAAGAGAACAAGCTAAGCCCCCTCACCACCTCCTCTTTACTGTCGTTATATTTGATATAGATGATCGAGGGGCTTATAAACTATTCTGTTATTATTCATTTAACTATTAACTAGATAGATAGAAAATACTTTATTAATAATATTTACAGAATTTTATGTTATTTACAAAAGTGTTCAAAGTAATATTACTGACATAGCTACGGCTGTCTGTCAGGAGCGCTTTTAATTTAATAATGATTTTATATACATTATTGTTTATTTATTTTTTAAATATGTAAATATTTATCGATTTATTAACTAATCTATTCACAAACAATACAATCTAATTACCCATTATATAACCAATTATGTCTTAAACAACAATATCATAATTATCACATATCCTATAACAGTATCTCAATTATATCTCAAATAATATATATCCACCCATTATTATACCATTTAATAATATCTAATTATTATCAATACATAAATATATTATAAATATATGTTTTATAACATATAAAACTATTAACTATTCATTAAATCATTTAGTGTCTGTAAACATTCTATTCGTAATACAATATTTTATTATAATAGGAATAGTATAAAAAATCATTTAGTAATATTAATATTTGTTTTTCCAATAAAAAAATTTACTATTGTAATAAATGTCATTATTGTGCAATTATCGTTTTCTGATAAAATATGGCGTTTATAATATCGGATTTATTTTAAAAGCATAAACGGCACAAAGCAACACTCTTCTACTTTGGTGCAACAAATAATAGAACAAAGGGCAATTAATAAACCTTGTTGTAAAATGAGAATAAGGCAATGTGTCAAAATTTATCGCCATCACAAGGCAATAATTACTCAAAAGCGAGCTTTTGCAGAAAATTGCTAGCTGTCCTGTAATTATACAACATTATGAGAATTTTTGGCCCCGGATATCGGAGAAGTTATCTCAACAGAACCTACAAAAGAAAATAGCAATATAAGGCACAGCTGAGACCCCAAGGTTTGTTAGGAGTATAATACCCTTTGAGCCGTTTCCCGTCTAATTGGGCTGCCTTCCAGATCTCGACTTCTTCAATATTTGCATAAAGTGAGATGGAACCGTCTCGTTCCCTATCTTCTATTTAACAGATTTGGTGGGGGATTACACTTGTACTGAGCATAATTAAAACATTAAGATCCATCTATAAGACGGTAGGATTTTCATTCAAAAACAAACAACTTTACATACTGGGATGCGTATACCAACAGTTAGCGAATGCATACGGAATCACTACAAATGATTCCATCACAATGTACAAGAACACTGAAAGAAACTAATAAAAGCTATGGCCATCACCTATATGCCTGAAAATACAAAAGGGAGACAGAAAAGAAGGATCAGAGACCTACTTCCTTACCTTTTTTGAAGTAAATGATTGCCAATGAAGTATTACCGCTGGGTGTCAATGCCCTACAAGTCACTTTTAAAATATTTTTTCATCAAGCCAAACATTCTGCTGATTCTCGATATATATTCCAAATGTGGATAAATAAAGAAAAAACAAAAAATGATCTATTTACGGGGAATTATTTATTTCACCCGAATAAAAAACCCCGATAAATATGACATGCTTTTTAGCCAATGTATGCTGTATCGATTTTCTTTAATTAATTTAATATTTGATCTTCAAACTTTTTTAACCTAACCAACGTAACCTATCGTGCTGGAAAATCCAGTCTGCTGCGTTACGCTCTGATTCTTTGGTCTTAAGGCGGAACGATACGAAAGTTACGGAATACCTCTATATTTGAGTGGTGAGTGATAATGAGTTCCCAGTTTCTGCAAAAGGCTTTCTACAGGTGTAGGTGAATTTTCAGTAAGCTCATGTTCATAAAAATCAACCGAGGAAAGATTGGAATCAAAAACATTAATTCACAGACTCCGAATATTGAGTAAATATCACAGTTTTATAAAAATAAACACTAAAGGGTTCCATATTGCCTGGATCTCACTCAAGTAAGAATCACCTCTTTGACTATAATCATAAAAGTAAATTTCGCTCAATTAGTGGTAAGATTAGAGACAATTTAAAATTTATACAGTATAAATAACGTATAAAACTCGTAATTAGCATCAAGGAACGTTCAATTTTTGTAAATTCCTAAAAATATATATAGTTCTAATTTTGTTTGCTGCTGCTGTTTGCCTTACAAATTCTTGTCTTTTTTATAAGATAAAGATAATCATGGATGCAGTCAGGTAGAAACGAAACGTCCAAGTATAGAACTATAAATAAGATGCCAACGCTTTGACCTGTCTTAAAGGTTTTCTTGAGGGCTACCAAACCACACCGGGGAGGAGACAAATGATGACTGTTATAAAAAGCTTAATAGTCATAAAATTTTATATGTTGGAACTCTCTTTATAGTTTTTTCTTTGGACGTGTTTATTTCTTCCTGACATCATCTGTTTCTTATATCATACTTAATAGTCAACTATATTTTCTCAACTTGTCTTTTTAATTTTATGTTTTTATTCGAGGTGGGTCTTTTCCCCAGGTATAGTCTAAACTATCGTACACAGCTATTGATAAGTGCGTACTGTCTTTGCTGAGTATTCCTTTCTATGAGTGTCCATTGATTTCATTGAACATATATATTGAATAAAATGCAGAGGGGGTTATTGGAGGTGGTAATGAAGAAAACAAATTACTTTTTATTTCCATGTATAGAGTATTGTTAGAATAAAATATTTCAGATAGATATTGCGAATCCACTGGGGCTTCGCTTTGCCAGGAAGTCGGAGGAAATGGTGTGTGTTATTCAATTTAAATATACGTCTTCTAGTTCGCTATCAGTCAGCTCTATAAGTTCTTTGAATACAGTTGACAACAGTTTCATTAGTTTTTAAATTTAGACAGTTATTGATGGAGTGTTCGGGTTAGATAGGGAAGGAATTTCGTAGATATATGTTTCATTGGATAGAGCTAAGATGCTGTTTTTATGTTAAAGGGTCCGGTATGTGCACAAGCAATGAGGATAAAGATAAATAAAAATTTTGACAGTTTGATAGTATAGAACATTGAGTTGTGGTGAAATGAGAGCTGAAGAAATATTAATTTACTAGATCCAATGAAAAGAAAAATATTTCTTCAATACTCTAGTTTTATTTTCATTTTCAATTACAAAAATTGATATTGATGAAAATATCCCCGATTGCAGAAAATCTATGACCTTATAAAAAATAAAAATAAAATAAAAAATTCACAAGTCTAATTTTCATCTCTCTCACATTTTTTTTTTATTTCATTAATAATTAAAAAAATATATAATATAAAGTTACATTTGAGGCTCTTGTGAAGAATAAATAAAAGTTTTTAATAAAAAGAAAAATAATAGCATATATAATTGTGATTAAATTCAAAGGAACAAAATAAAAAATATGACTTAAATTAAGGTAAGTTTTGATAAGTAACTTTTCAAAATAGTGAGAAAAAAAGTAAACAAACTGAGCGATAGCATATTTTAGAAACTATATGCTATCATAGAAAAAAAAAAAGAAGATAAATATCATAATCATAGGTTAAAAGCTAAAGAAAAAACAAGGATGCTCATATTTACTAAACAAACTCTTTGTTTAGAAACGTTTTTATCACTCAATAACTGTGAATCATATAAAATAGGGGCAATAGCTAGGTTGAACTATTTGTAAGGAAGTAATATTCTGAGAAAGACTTTAACTAAATTTAAATCTAAAACTTATTTAACAAAAAGTTTGAGGTTCTTTCAACATTATCTGCATTCAGAAACTAAAGGCAAAATTGAAGTCTACGTTCATTTTCATTGGGTTTTTAATGTTACATTGAAAATCTAATCAAATAAATCCTAAATAAATAAATGTAAAAACAAAAAATCTTTTAATCTAGTGTCGCTTTATTGATAGTTTTTCTCTATTTTCTATTAAACAATCAATTTTTTCTTTCCTTTTTATTCCAATGTAGAGTTTATTATGTTTAAAATTCATATTTCCACTAAGCGGTTATCAGAATGTCTTATTTACACAAGTAACTGATTTGTATGGCAAATGAAAACATCATGTTTTTTTCCGGTTTTAAAATTAAATTTCTCCATTAATTCGATAGGGATCATTAACTTAATCATACCATATGAAAGTTGGTTGAATATGCAAGTTTTTGTAAGATTTACAGTTTTGTGGATAGTTTTTTCAAAAAACGGAACGCGTTGAAGTATTATAAGACATAGTAACCCTGTATATATGTATACGTCAGTATGTATATATACGGATAAATTTCTTGTCTGTTACTATTATATGTTAAGTAAGGTTCTCGAGGTTCAGTCAATAAACGAAAACAACTATTTTGGCGACGTCTCGCTGGTATCTACTCAGGAGATATCTATAGCAAATCCACCAGTAACATATGAGAAAAATATAGTCTCGAAACGTGGCCAAAATAGTTGTTTTTATTTATTGACTGAACCTGAAGAACCTTACTAAACTTTTAATAGTAACGGTATAATATACAATATATGATTTATATATATATATTATATATAAAATTAATTCTTTTTTTCTCAACAAATTTTTATTGTAACAACATAAATTTTCTAGTTAAAAACCTAAGTACTTTTTTGAAATGGTGTAAGTTTTTAAAGTAATTAAGATCAATCAAATATAATTTCAAATATTTTTGAAAAATAACAAAATACAAGTTAAAGAAAATAAAATATTACGTATAAAACAGATGGAGATAATAACTAGGATCTATCGAATGGCCATGGTAGTTCCGAAGACCGCCGCAAGAATGCATGCGGACCTCAACTAAACGAAATCCAGTATTCACTAACACTCTGTATATTTTAATTTTATTTGAAAGTAATTGAATAAAAAAATTCAAGCCGATGTTTAAAAGTTATCCTGTTACTTCAATTATTATATTTCTGGTATAAATTTTAAAACGTATTCCCTTACACATCAGCAAAAATAAAAAATCTAAAAGTCTATTAGCAACAAAAGGCTTTTAATAAACAATCGTAATAAAATAGCTAGAGATCTTCTTTTCATTTTTCTGGAGAATATTTTTCTAAAAAGATAGGGCGTTCTAATTATAAAAACATTATGAGAAAGCAATGCATAAGAATGGGAGGACCAAAATGTATATTCAACTGAGAACAATATATATTGTTTTCAAAATGTCTTTCAAGGGCGAAGAAATCACTAGTAAGGGATTGATACGAAAAACAAGTAGACGTTTTAAGGAAATCCGTTAAAAAAGAAAATGGTACAGCAAAACGGACATTATCATAAAGGATGATACTTGTTATTGTTAGATTTACATATACAAATTACATATTAGAGATTTTTTCATTAGATTTCAAACCTTTATTCAAACAAATGGATCATATACGCTCAGTTTATTTAAGTAACCTTTTGCGTTTGTCTCCAACGAATAACCTTTAATACTAAAGGTATTAATCAAGTTACGCTGTATTACGATTCATCAAACTCAACGTTTTAAGTTGCGTCGCTAAAAATTCACATAAATTTAAGTCAACACAATCGAAAAACTTCAGAAGTATTTTCGTTTTGCGATTTATATCACATTAGCCGCAAATTATACTTTGCTCCATTGACATCTGATAGGATAAAAATAATCTACTTTAAAATATACTACTTTAATTGGTAAGCTGAGCACTTATTGTATCCATTCCATGCGTGTAAAGTTTTGTTCGCCAGTTTGAAAATTATTCAAACTTTAAAGAGGCTTTTAAGAAAATCCTCAAATATCCTTTAGTAGTTTTTGCATATTCTTGTTGCTTGGTATACAGGCTTTGGTTTGCCATTAATTTTAACTGCACCTGGCTGCGCCGGGACTGTTTTATTATTTTTTTTTTTTTTGTTGAGAAAGCAAAAATTAGACCAATGGCCAGTTTGCTGAAATATGTTTTCCCCCTAAAAAATCAGATCAAATAGCTGTAGTCACTTATAAACTACATTCGTTTAAGGACATGGAAGAGTCTAACCACCAATAGGAAATAGAAACATCTACAATCAGTCGGTTATGTTGCTTCAAATTAAATTAAAAATTGAATGAGGTCGAAAGGAGTCGTAAAATATTTCGTCAGGGATATGCCTCTTGACTTTGGCAGGAATTTCAATTGCCAACTATTACCGAAATCAGTGCAGTCGAACCAAGCCGAACACGCGGAAGAACGGAAACCCTTTTCGAAGAATATTCCAATAAAACCAGATAAAAAAAGCGAGTAAAGGATCTTGTTGTGAACACTTCATCTGTTGAATTACGTTTTGCTGCAGAGATGTCTGGACAATCTTTGGTTGAAGAATAAAATCGATAACTGCAGATCTAATGCGTGACGAGAAAAAGCAGTGAATGATAAAATTTGCCATCTCCAAACCTTTGAAATGTTCACAATGCTGGATGGCAGTGTTAATAAAAGCAATAAAAATAAAGCCAACATTTTATTTGGAACAAACGCCATGTATATGTGTTTCATTTGCGGGGCTACCTGCCCCAAAGGAGACGAACATTAAAAACCGTCCACCTGATGATAAGCAATATCGCCTCTAATCTGAGCAATAATATAAGATAGTATGGGTTGATCTGGGTAGGTGCCTACTGTTGAAATAAAAAAAATAGAAAAAAAAAAAAAAAATACTACTTATCTTCTTCATTAACTCAAACATATCCTAATGTATTACAATTAACTTGCCATAACTTTTTACAGGTGCATTTCCGGACCCATGTTCATACGAATTTTTTTGTTCAGCGTGTAATTTTCTGTAAGATTTGAAGGGTTTGCGAATTTTGTCCACCCTCACTCTATGTTCGAAGCACTATGCGCCGTATGTATGTTTAAAGGTAAAATGACCTAATGATACAAATGATTTGTACTGATCATCCCTTATTGTAACATTATAAAAATACCGTTATTTGTTGGTTCATTCATTGATATAATTACATTAAGGTAAACCAGACAGTTATTGACACCACAGATAGTTGTTGACACTATAACTCGGAAATTAAAATATTAGATTTATCACCTTAAAAAAACCTAAGGAATTGCATTGAAAAACCATTTAACTCAAAAAAACCTAAGGAATGTGCATTGAAAAAACCATTTCGGGGACCGAACTCAGCTGTGTTAAAATACTTTTAATACTCTGTCCGTATATCTTTGTTTCAGCTCAGTTGTTCTTGGTGTCTCTTGTGCGTTTGTTATAATTTTTATCTGTCATAGTTGCCGTAAATATGTACAAGCGTGGAAAAAAATTAGTAGAACTAGCACTTGAAAAGAAAAATAGTTTGAATCCAGGCCCATCAACTAGTATCGATGATGGTCAAGTGTTATCTGATGAATCTTTACACCTTTCGAGTGATGATTCAATAAATGATAAGGATTATAATCCATCTTCAGATTCCGAAGAATCTGAAATATCACTGGAAGAGCTTCCTTGTGAAACTGATTCAGACAATGGTAAATGTCAAAAATTTAACTTTTTTTTTTTTTTTTTGTGAAACATGAATATAAATATTTAGCTAACGTCATTTTATAATATTTACAGATGGATCAGAAATTAGTGTAGAGAGATCTTTTTCTACACCCACTTCACATGATTGGCAAGAAATAACCGATAGTGAACTAGATTTTAATTTTCTTAAAGAATCTGGAACATTTAATTTTAATGTATCTGTGATAAAAAACCCATTGGATGCTTACAAATTATTTTTAACAGACGAAGTATTATGTATAATTATAGAAGAAACAAACAGGTATGCACAGCAAGCTTTATCACAACAAAAATCATCTTCTAAATCTAGATTACACTCATGGAATGATACTAACAAGATAGAAATATTTAAATTTTTTTCAATAATTTTGGCAATGGGTCTAAACCAAGTACCGACAATAAATTCATATTGGTCAAAAGATACCATGTTTAGGAATGAATTCATCGCTAATACCATGGTTCGGGATAGATTTTTGTTATTGCTTCGATGTATTCACTTCTGTAACAATGAAGACCCATTTTTAAACAGTAGCGACCGCCTTTATAAAATAAATCATTTAGTAGAATTATTAAATAATTCTTTTAAACAAGTCTTAAGTCCAGGAAAAATATTAGTGATTGACGAATCAATGATACCCTTCAGAGGACGTGTGATTCTACGCCAATATATACCAAATAAATCACATAAATATGGCATTAAGATATATAAGCTATGTACTGTTGATGGTTACACAGCAAACGTAATTATTTATTCTGGAAAAAATAAAAATGAATTCGGCATGGGTCACTCCGAATCAATTGTGCATCAACTCTTAGATACATTGCATGATAAGGAAGGACATTATCTTTTTGCTGATAACTTCTACTCTAGTATTCCTTTGGCAAAGAAACTTTATGAACAAAAAATTATTTACTGTGGTACTCTTCGGACGAATCGCAAAGGTGTTCCAAAAAGTATTTTAAACAAAATAAAGAAAGGTGAAATATATGGCCAACAGTTGGGTTGCATCAAAATTATAAAATGGATGGACAAAAGACCGGTGTTGATGTTAACTACAGACCCATCTCATGACGCCACTTTAGAGCCCACTGCCAAAAAATCCCGAAATGGTGAAATAATTTACAAACCAAAATGTATTGTAGATTATAATAAGGCAAAGAAAGGAGTCGACTATAGTGACCAAATGTCTTCATATCATTCCGTGTTGCGAAAGAGCCTAAAATGGTATAGAAAAGTGATATTTGAGCTTCTCTTTGGCACATGTGTCATAAATTCATGGCTCATATTTAATAAAATATCGAAAATAAAAATGTCTATAACAGAATTCAGACGACAGCTAGCTTTGAACCTAGCAACAGAGGAGGTAATACAAGAGCCGGTAAGCCTTCCTGTATCTAAAAGGGTTACTCACACATTTATTAAGCCTACAGGGCCTGGTAAGAAGAAAAGAAAAATATGTAGAGAATGCTACAAGCAGTTGCGCTCTACACTAAGTAGTCGTGAGGCGAACAGCAAGGTTACTAAAGTGACCAGCTTTTGTCAAGGATGCCCAGGAGAACCTGGCATGTGTCTGCCGTGTTTTAACAAAACACACAGACAATAAACAGGAACATTTTGAATTACTTAATTTGTAAATTGATACTTTTTTTATTAAATAAAATTTAACAAATGAAGGTGTTAAAGATATCCTTAGGATGTTAATAACTAATTTTACGTTCTAATAGATTCTTGCAAAATACATACCCGTAATGATGTTTGGTGTAAATTTTCTTGGGGTCTTTTTCGGAAAAGGCATGCATAGTAACCTGTTACTAGGCATGCATAGTAACCTGTTACTATTATTCGGTGATCACTCTTATTTACATATGAGGTAATACCAAATGTTTAGGAAATCTAACCTGACTATATTACCTCGTATATTGTTTCATTAGTGGTCAACAGTTAAAACATATAATGAACTTTTTCCAGCTAATTGAACAAATAAGGACTGAAGAAGATGCTTTCATGTTCTTACAGAGTAAGAACATTATACCTAACACCAAATTATGCGATAAAGGGCATCCAATGAAGGCAAAGATAAGAGAAAGAAGACCGTCCAAGTGGTGCTGCTATAAGAAGGGATGCAGGAAAGAGGTAGGTGTTTTGCGTGGAACATGGCTTGAGAGATGCCATCTGCCTTTGAAAAATGTAATTATGTTAATTTATGCTTGGTCTCAGGAATATGCAACCATTAAATTTTGCCTCAAAGAAATTGGGATAGGCAGAGAAGCTATAGTTGAATGGAAGCACAAACTTAGAGAAGTATGTGCAAATGATTTATTAAGAAATCCTGTAATGATTGGAGGAGAAGGTCTCGAAAAAGAGTGTTTGTTTAATAAGATCCTAGAAAACATTGCTGATTTTTCGCCGGTCATTTAATTCATATTATGTTTTGAATTTTGGTTATTTATAAAAAAATAAACAAATGTTCTGTTATGATTATTTTATTGAGTAGCATAAGTAACAGGTTACTATGCATGCCTTTTCCGAAAAAGACCCCTTTCTTGTTTACCTGAAAGTATAGTAATGATTGGAAAATAACTGTAAATTTAAACTTTATTCTTTCCTTAATGAATATTTCCAAATGTTTCCTTAAAGGTGTCAATTAGTCTGGTTTACCCTACATAAATGTAATATAAATAATTAGAATAGTACATACTTCCAAAATAAGACATTTAAGATTCAATTCCTAATGTCAATATAAAGAAAGAAATGAAATATTATAAAAATAAATATTTAAATAAATACACAAAATTAAAAGAAAGAAATAAAGTAAACAAATTTACTATAGGCTATGATTAATTTGAAAGTAATAAATTGGAAGTTAGGATATGCTACACACACACGCGTTAACACAAATATATAAATACATTTATAAAATTTTATTATTTTATTATTATTTTTTATTTTATTATTTATTATTTTATTTTTTTATTTATTATTAATGTATCCACAAATCAGTTATACTCGTATTCAATTTTTAAATTCATTTTTTTTTTAAATTATGAAAGTCACAATTGGTATAGATCTAAAGAAATTTCTATTTCGAATAAAAAACAATAGGAACAATATGAAGATCACATGAACAGAAAAAGAAACAGTAGCAAAATCGTAAGGCAAATAACAAAAATTGCTCTAAATTGGGTTTAGTTACTTTGAACACCCCTTTTATTCTTTCTTTATACCAGCAGACAAGGTATCAAAATTTCACCAAAACCTTTCTAAAATCATCTAATCCCTCTGTATAAATCCTCATTCAGTTTCCCACATCCCAGTAATCCTTATCGCAAGTAAAAAAGCCGGCATGACTAAGCGCATTTACTTTACCTCCAATGGCTTATCGACCAGCGAAGCGCGAGAGAAAAGCCTTAGTACCTACTTGAGCTTTGCTTAATCCCTCACATAGTGGGGAATTTCATTTTATTATTATGACTATTATTTTAAATTTTTTTTTTTCATTGTATTCATTTATTAATTAACCTTAATTATTTTATTTCTTTGATTTTCTATTAAATAAATCAAGAATGTGTGCTTATAGAAAAATTTGAAATTTAAGTTTTAAAAAAATCTAGAGGCGTTTAAAATGAAGACAACAGGATTTATAGTTGAGCCATTACAAATTTAAACAGTTTTTTTTTTTTTTATTCAATAACACCCTTTTTTCCAAACATGGAATATTTCGGAATTTCTGTATAATAAAGAAAAACTCAAAACATAATGAAAGTGTTTTTACTTGCAAATGAAAAATAAATAAATAAATAATAAATAGATCATGGATATGTGTATCTTCTATTTCAAGTTGACCTGTTTAAGCTTGCGGTTTATGAATATTACAATGCCTCTAAATCAATTACTCATCCGCAAATAAGTTAAAAACAATCGATACCATTTTATTATTTAACACACAATTTTTTTATATAGTTCAAGGACCGAGCCTAGCTGCTTAATGTCAGTTACAATTTTATTGGACGCTCTTTATCATCATCACTTACTGGCGAAGCCTGTTATTAAGTGCACGCGTGCTTTAATTCAAGAAGGAATTAGAATGTAAAACATGAATTTTAAACTTACAATTAGATAAGATTCCGTAGTTAGGAATCACAAAAATATTTAATAATATACTTTTTAAATTAATTTATGGTTCACATTCAATTATTTGATGTACATTTAACATGTGTTCAAACATAAAGACCGATTATCGTTATAAGTATATTCAATATTTCCAAATCAGTAAAATCTATTTTTTTTTATAATATAGTACATGTTTTTACGGGGACTAACTTGGTTTTAAGTGTGTAACTCTCCGTCCGTTAACTCTCGTACCAATTACTTTATTGTTACTCATTTATAAAAAAAAAAGGAGTAATAATATTATTTATTTATTTTTAATAAAAACAACAGACAACTGAGGCACCAGGATCTATGATAGGAACAAATCTTAAAATGCCGGGAAGGCAAAACAAGATCATTCCATTCCAATTATTATTTGTTTGTTTCTTTATATTTATAAATGGAGGATAAGAAAAAAAAATATTTATTTATTATTTCGGCGCAACAGTTCTTAAAGCAGGACCAGGACCTCCTCAATAAGTCTCCTCCAACCATCTCGATCCGCGGCCTTACGGTGCCTGTTACGGCGTTTGCAGACGATATTACTATCACAAGTAGCAACTAAAATGCAAGGAAGGCCTCAACAATATCAGAAAAAGTATGCCAGAAAATAAATGAGGAGCTCATACAGTTAAACATTGATGTTAACCCGGATAAAAGAAAAGGTATCATATTTTCTTTTCAAAAAGGTAAAAAGAAACATCCAGCAAATTTTAAAATTAATAATTCTGGCAACAAACTTTCAAAAAACATTGTTTATTTGGGTGTTATGTTTGACAGACACCTTAAGTTTTCGGGCCACTTACTTAATAAAATAAGCAAAGTGATATTTCAATCTTACAAACAGAATCACATATTATCTGCAGCAAATTGATCTTTATGTTTACAATTAATTACATATAAATTTCTAATCCGCCCAACCTTGCTGTATGGTGCCCTTTTCATCAATTGGAATCATTCCAAAATGGTATAATGAGAAAAATCTAAAAGGTACTACAATGTAAAGAGTGAAAATTAAAAAGATAAACGAGTAATTAAAATTTAAAATAAATTAAGAAGTTTTTGGCCGATAGAACTGACAATGTTTTCGATACCTTAAAAAATATTTCAAATCCTCTGTACAGCCACATTTCACCCACAGGAGAACCAAAGCAACGGCAAAAATGATCTTAAATATGAAATTATAGATTTAAGTTAGTGTGTAAGGCGTATACACATAACTAAACGGTGAGCCCCATCACCTAATTATTAATTTGACTATATTAATTTATAAACAAATTATGATAAACAAACTATGATTCCTTAAAGGATAGAAAGCAGTAAGAGGAGAATGTGCATAACGTAAAATCCAAAGAATTAAACGGGAAGAGAGAGAGCGTCCTTTGTAATAAAAGCATTAATTTATTTCATTTTCATAAAGGACAGCAATGGCGGTCAAAAGGACAACAATGGCGGGCTATCATGCGACTGTTTAAAATCGTTAAATCCTTGCAAAATAGTATCCTTAAGGACGGAAACTAATTTGCTGGGAAGGAAAATGGCCTTCAGTAGTACATTTACGTAGGAAGGGAGAATGTGAAAAACTTTATATATGATTAATAAAAGAAGAAAATAGGCGCTATAAAAAAAAAAAATGAATATAATTTTTATATAGTTATATTACTTTTATAAAAATAATCTTATAACCGGAAGAGAGTGTCCTTTTAAAAAAACGCAATGATTAATTCAATTTCCGAAAAGGATAACAATGGCGGACTATCCTGCCGCCATTTTTAAAATCGTTAAAACCTGCAAGATCACAAAATAGTAATAAGTGTCCTATTACAAGATAAAAAAAAATTAAACAATTCATAAAATGACAAAAACTAATATGTCGGGAAGGAAAGTGGCCAAGGAAAAAATTATCAGATTCTGACAATCTGAAACCAGTATCCTTCAGACTTTTGGTAAAATCTATATTAAAAAAAAAAAAAAAAAAAAAAAAAAAAAAAATTTAGTAAATATCGGGAGGAATCTTAAAATGTAGATGCTTAATAAACGTTACGTACAAAAATAATGTTTGAAAAGATAAAATTGAAACAACATTCAACAATTTCTGACATTGCTCATCGGATGATTTAACAATTGAGCAAAATATAACAAAGATAATTACATATAAACAGAAGAATGAATAAAAGATAAGTTAAGATAATTCTAAAATTTATACTTTAAATTTTTTTTACCAGAAACAACAAAAGACTATTAGCTGCTGAAATGGCCTTTGGAGAAAGAAGACATGAAAATCCAAATGAAGTGAACTAAAAATACAAGAATTTTCGAATGAAAGATATGGAAATGAACAACCCATAAACTGAAATGTTTAAAGAAATGTTAAAACAAGGTTCCTGGAAAGACTAACAAAGACAGTTATGGAGCAGGGTGTGGAGGGGAGAAGGAAAAAGGGAAGACACACGTAATGATGGAAGGGTGTAGAGGAAGAGGAGCTGATGGAACATGGCATTAGGGAAGAGCAAACAATGTATCTAGAGAATTCCAGCTTCTGTAACATGCATAAGGGGAACACCTTTTACATGTAAAATATATGTATACCCTTTCGACAATATTAAGAAAAATGCTTATAAAAAAATGATATATAACATTTTTTATTTATTTGCCAACGTTTCGGCCATATCGTTGATGACTTTCATCAGGGCTAGACACCCTGTCATTAAGAGACCTTAAGTACTTTGAAAGAACTATTCATTTCTCATTACACAGAGCCTTTAAGTTTTGATGATGAACATCAATGATATGGTCGAAAAGTTAGCAAAAAAAAAAAAAAAGGTTTGTTAATTAGGATTGATGAATTAATTGCTACTTCTATCACTTCTAATTCACTGATCCTAATAGTTGATCGTTCTATACCATCATCAGTAACTCAATATGTTTAATTATTTAAAAAATTACCTAATTTTTTTATGACTGATCTCTCTCTACATCCTACGCAATATATTTATCCTGTAATTCAACATATATCTTCAAAAATAAAAATATAATTCAAAATAAACAATTATTAACTGTATTTACCAGTTTTAATACAACTAAACTGCTAAATCATATTGAATAGATTTTTATGGCTTTAAACAAAGGAAGCCGGAAACCGTTAGAAAATGTTGTTTACAGAGTTTATTATAAAAGTAATTTATGTATATTTCATGCCAAGACGAATTGTACAATTTAAAAAATAGCTGGTTTTTAGGTAAATCCTTTGCGTTATAAAAAAATATATTTTTCTTTGTTTGTTGTTAGTGCATTTTAAAACCTTTAAATGAAGTATTAACTCAAAATATGGAACTTTAAAATAAACTTCGGATAAATAAAAAATACCATCTTATTTAGGTTTAACAATAGTGCTGATGTTTTGAATTTTTTGTATGTTTCTAGAAATGATGATGAATGTTGACATTCAAAATTAATCTTTGAATAAATACTACTAAAAATACTACTTTTTAGGAATGTATAAGGGATGGTCCCCTAAACAAGAACAAATAAAGTCCCTCAAATCCCGGTCCTGCTGGAGAGGAGGGGTGCTTTAAATGTACAAGGTCTGATAGCAAAATCAGGTTTGAGATAGAAAAAAGAAATTTTTGATCGGACGGGTAGTATCGGAGTGATAGCTTAGAATGTGGCAAAAAACTTGAATTTCAGAGTATGCGTTTTTTAGGGTCCGCGCGTATGTAATTTAAGGGACTTGATCACAATTTCGTATGTTGAGTCTAACAGTAACTTTAACTAGCTTTTAGATGTTCAAAATAAGTTAAGGATCGAACTAATAGTTTTTTTGCGGAGAAATCCTTGATAAAGGGTTTAAGCCTGTCAGTTTTGAAAACGCATCTGACTACGTCATTTTCCGCTAAGCCTTATCACCTAGTGAGTGTAATTTAGCAGTTTTATAAATTTCAGCTGTTTATGTTTCCGTTGAATGGAACATCAAAATTTAATTGGGAAATCAAGATATTTCTTTGAAATCATTAATTTCATTTACACCTTGCTTTAAGTTGAGACTAGTTCAAAATAAATTAACATATTCTAACATATCTTGGCGACTTTTATCTAAAATGAACGACTGGGAATCTAGAAGACACATATATACAAAAATATGAGTGAAAACAATTTTTTCAAAAATTACATTTCCGGAGCCGGTAGCACGAAAACGGTCCAGTTTTTCGTGAAAATGTGTATGACCAAACTTGTAGCAAATTTAATAAGCTTTTATTCTCCACTAAATAACGTTTTCAATGTAACGCATCGTTTTCGAGTTGAAAGCGAAAAACTTAAAAATGGAACATTTAAAGCTCCCTATCCCTCCAGCGGCACAGGGATTTGAAGGGACTATTTCTTCTTGTTCAGGGGAACATCCCATACATATTCCATAAAAAATTGGAACTAGTATTTTTAGGACCTCTGATTGCCCATTTTTGGCCTAGATTACCTGGAATTGAACCAAACATGACCATCCTATTTTTCAATATTATCCAATTGTTACAGCAGAAAACATATTTAGTTTCAATTATAATGTTTTGTTTCTAAAAACAAAGAAATTTTTTTTTTTCCAAAATTATCATTAGGATTTGATGAAATTCCAATTTTCAGACTTTTTTTTTCTTCTACTATTGTATCTTATTTATATGTTTTTTATTAGAATATCTTTAGGTGAAAGGTTTTCTCCCAAAAATAGTTAAATCACATAGATAATGGCCATACAAAAAACACGGCATCTTTCCGATAAAGTCTGACCTTTAAATTTATTGACCAGCTGTGAAAAATTTGCAAAAATGGACTTGACTGGTTTTCGAATTCTATGCTTTGTTTATGTTACAGTTGAAAATTATAAAATATTAAAATATATAACGTTGTTAATACAGTAAGATATTTAGCATTTATAAACGACAGATTAATAATGTATTCCAACAAGTTTGAAATCATGATAAAAATAATTACCATCTCAGCATTCGGGGGAATTAAATGTAGATACAACAAAATTGCATGTATATGTATCTCATAAATACATAAACTATTGTTTCAGGGCAATACATACTGCCTTTTGTCACATCAACCGATACAAACAAAAGGTATGAGTTTGGTTTTGTAACTGTACTGGGAAAGGATCAAATATGAAAGCGGCAATAACCCGCCCATGCGAAAACAGTTGAATCAGAAATCGCAATGAAGAAACTTAAATTCATACAAAAAATTGTAACTCAATATATATACACTTGTGATCAACAAAGAGGATGAGGCGCTATAAATTTGAAATTATATCAAAGTAGTTAAATGATAAATTATTAAATTAAAGAATTGTTAAAGCACAATAGTTAAAGAATATATAAAGCATAAATAATTAAGAGTTATTTATTTTAATATGCTCAGTCTAGTAGGAATCGCAATTTACTAAATAAAAAAACAAGTCCACTTGTGTCTGTCGGCTAAATTGAGAAATTTAGTTTTCTTTAGAAGATAAATTTTCAAATTAAATAGATTAATCCTGCTGACTATCTATGCCCTGATGTTCTTTATTTTTTCCCCGCTTACCTGTATAATCGTATTCTTTAATTCCAAAGGAAAGTAATTTGGTATACAGAAAAAGTGATGAAACAAAATAAAATTTTGTTATTGAATTATACCTAATAGATGATTTATTCGATTCTTTATTTATATTCAGTTACACGATAGTAATTTCATTTGATATTTCGTAATAGGAGAGACAGAGACAAAAAGGAGCTCACTAATTACAACCTGCCTCCTAGTCAAGATTATGTGCTAATCTTTTAGCACATAATAAGTAGAGTTGAGTTAAGCTCCTGCTCCTATTCTCCTAATATCAAACTATTTAACTACGCAAAAGCCTTCGCGTTCCTCAAAAACTTCTGATCAACTAGGTCACCGGTAAAACATGTTCCATATTAAAAAAAAAAACTCCATAATATTAAAATTGTAAGCAACGCCTTAAGTATGTATAGCATTAATATATTTAGTTTTAGACATAGGATTGCTATTTCTCTGTTACGAATAAAAATACAACCTTAAAACTATTCTGATTTAAGTCAGAATAAAGAACACATAAAGTAAAAATAATAAAGAGTTCTTTATTTAAATATGGTCAATCTACTAGGTTTCTCAATTTACTAAATAAAAAAAAAGTATTAATAATATTAAAATTGTAATCAAGGTCTAAACTATGTATAGTTTTAATATATTTGTTTTAGACATTGGATTGGCTATCCAATCGTTTACGAATAATAATCTTCAAAGTATTCTGACTTAAATTAAAGAAATTAGAAATACTGAACTGTCCGGATATTAATGCAGGTTTAATTTTTAATCTGAGTTGGGCAATATTTAGATAACAATCTATCTAAATACCGATAATACAAATTTGTTTTATGTATATAAGTTATTCGAAAATCGAATGAAAAAATGTTTGTATTCGACGTTTGACGAATTTAACTCGGGTGATACATTTTTCGAATACATTTAGTTGTATTCGAATATTACTTTATTTTCCAGGCAATTTGCATTCGTTCCTAGAATTCCAGAATTCCAATCACAATCATTCATAACTTAGGTGTGTATAACGGTTTGAACCTAAACTGAACCAGTCGTGTATTATTTGAATCGCCATAGTAATTTAATTCGGTACATAGTGCGGGACAGATAAGCTGATCCGGTAAACAAAAACAAATTCACGATTTCAACTGATATATTCCAGATTTTTTTTTTTCCCCGTAATGATGATTACCATGTTAATTTTATTTAAATAAGAACAGGCATAATCACAGTAATAACCATGATAACGCTTTGCCATGTCGAGTAAACAGGGTTTAATCAAGCATGTCATCATACTTGCATTTTTCATGATATAGTCCAGTCAATGAGTGCTGAAATGAGGGGTGTAGAGTGCATGGAATATGCGATAATTTTTGACTTCATAGCTTCGTTAGGAATAGTTGGAAGGTAAACATACTAAAAGTCCCCGCCTCTGGGGGGTGAGCTAACGGTGGGGGGGGGAGGGGAGAAGTTCAATTTTTGGTTTTCCGATTATATCTTGAAAACGATTAACTCCAGAAAAATATGTTTCAAATAAACATTAAAGCTAATTATATTTCTTATAAAATTGATTCTATATAAATTTGTAATAATTCTAACCTTTTCGAGATATTCGTTATTAAAAATCGGTGATTTTCGGAAAAAAAAACAAACGTCACCTCACTTTTTGAAAAACATCTATTTCTTGTGCCTTTCACGATCGTTTCTCAGAAAATTGTCAGAATCAAAATTGTAAAGCATTAATTTTACTTTAATTTCATATATACGTTTATGGTATTTGAACTAAATGTCTAACAAAAAGTGAGGTAATCAATTTTTTTATTTCTAAAAGTATCGATTTTTAATAACTATATCTCGAAAACCGTTAGAATTTCGACAAATATTTATAGAATCAATTTTATAAGAAATTTAATTAGCTATAATTTTCAATAGCAGCATATTTTTCTAAAGTCCACCGTTTTCGAGATATAATCGAAAAATACGAAATTGGGACCTTCCCCCCCCCTTAGCTCACGCCTCAGGGACGGGGACTTTTAATATGTTTACCTTCTAACTACGCCTAACGAAGCGGTGAAGTCAAACATCATCGCATATTTTATGCACTCTACCCCTCTCAATTAAGCACTCTTTGATTGGGATCGCACTTCTCCGCGAATAATACAAAATTTAAAAAAACAACTAATAAATAAAGCGAATAAATAAAAATTGAACTTCTCTCTCCCCCACCGTTAGCTCACCCCTCAGGGGCGGGGACTTTTAGCACGTTTATCTTTTAACTATTCTTAACGAAGCTATGAAGTCAAAAATACAAAATGGAATAATACAAACGCGAAAAATACAAAATTGTGAACTTCCCCCCCGCTCTTAGCTCACGACCCAGGGGCGGGGACTTTTAATATGTTTACCTTCTAACTATTCCTAACGAAGCTGTGAAGTCAAAAATAATCGCATATTTTATGCACTCTACCCCTCTTCATTAAGCACTCTTTGATTGGGATCGCAATTTCCGCGAATACACGGTTGTCGTTACTCTTTTGGCTATAGCTCCGAAACTAATTGTTCAATCCAAAATTTCTTTTTGCCGTCTGAATGCTCGTTAAATTTACTATATATTACATTTTGATAAAGTCCTGTCAAATACCCATACCAGCACGCTAAAAAGCGCTTACTGATTTGAAATACAAGCTTTTTGGCATATTTTTCACTATAACTCCAAAACTATTTGTCTGATCTGGAATTTCAACAAATATGTATAGAATAAATTTTATATTAAGCTTTAATTTCTGAATCAAAGTTGTAGAGCATTTATGCCCGGTTGCTAGAGCATTAGATATCTCATCAATAACTAACAGTCCGCTAAACTGTGAGAAGCGTTGCTAGAACACTAGCTAGCTAACTTTTTGTTTAGCTAAATCGTTCGCTAACTTAGCGATTCGCTAAGTAGGTTCTTTAAAAATCCAACAGATAGAGCTGGTATAGTTGTTACATTTATGGAGCCTCTTCTACGGTTAATATCTTATATCATATTATCGTATGATGCTTCTCTTAACAATATTTAAAAATATGAGCTTGAGTGTTGGAATTTATCATTTCTAGAACGTAAGGTATCTTATCAATATTCATAACCTATGAAAAGCGATGCCTGGATACTAGTTAAGGTTTGTTAAATCGTCCGATAAAGTTATAGGATCGATAATTTATGAGATTTCTCTTAGCACCCGGTTCTAGACCATCAGATATCATAGCAAAATGTTGTAACAGTTCAACAAACCTTCTGTTTCGAAAACAAGAAGTATCAAAGCAAAAATAAAGTAATCATACTTCCGCTCTCAATGAGCTCCAAAACTACGAATTTTATATCTTGGTCGTTGCTATTTTAAAAAAATGGTTTTCTAGAACCAATAGCTAACTGAGCAATATGTTTTTTGATTCGACAATGACATACGTTGTTGTTATAACATGAAGATCGATACTATACATTCGTTAAGTGTAAATACAATAAAAAGCTTATCTATAAATCAAACAGATAGAGCTAGTGTTGTTGATTACATTTATGAAGCTTCTTCTACGGTTACCCATAATTTATCAAAAGTTGTTGCCGAAATAAAAACAGGTAACTAACTCACAAATAATAAAACTTTTGTCGGAAGACGTTTTGTATAATATGTTATATTTTTTTTTTAGCTATGGACAAAAAACGAGCAAATTTTTTTTCAAATTATGAAAAAAATGTCTTAATTGAGGTTGTCGAGAAACATAAGAATGTGAGTAACAATCTTTACTATAACTCATTTTATGAAGTTGACAATTTCCGTATCTTGTATTGTTCCACATTGTAATATTTTTCAATATACCGTTAAAAATTTCAAATCTAATTAGCCTGTTGACTAAGGGCGTTAACACACGGAGCAACTGAAAAGTGGCGCGAATCACCAAATAGTTTACTTTGAGCCCCTTCCTATTAATCAAATAATAATACCGTACAAGGCGCTGTGGTCGGAAACCCGATGGTAACTGGTTAGCAACCAGTCTTCTAGAGACTCTCCTGACGAGTTGCCGAATGATTTCAGTTTATAGTTTCTCGAGATGGGTCGAAAGACCATCTCCAACCTCACGACGAATGCGTTAGACTGGAACTAAAAGAACAAATATTAAAAAAATTAAACGAGAAGAGAGAGTGTCCTTTTTAAAAGCCAGTGAAAGATAATATTTTTAGATATTTCAGGATTTAACGATTTTTAAGATGGCAGAAGGACATCCTTGGCCACTCTGCTTCCCGAGAAATTACTTTCTGCCCTTAAGGATTTTGAAATATTCCAGGAGTTTTGGAAGATCCGGATTTTTAGTTGTCCTTTTTGAAAATGAATTATTATTAGGTTTTTTTATAGGAACCAAAGTGATTAAAAAGGAAGAGAGAGTGCTGTTTTTAAAAATCATTTATTAAAAACTGGACTTTTCAGTAGGTCCGTGTGCATAGGCATATAGAAAGAATAACACGGAGCATGTTTTAGGGTTGGCCCTCTTGACCGTCGATGCCCTAACGACATTATATAACAAATAATATTCTCCATTTAATTTCTGATCAGAAAACATTCATCAAATTTAGATAGATGCAACACCAACTGAGGTAAAGCGTGTCAACCTTTGCGTAACCCCCTCGCGTTTCCCAAAATTTTATCACATTTGACCAACTAGAACGCAGGTAGAACAAGTTCCATGTTAAAAAAAAATCCTTATCATAATAAGATTGTCAAATATTAGATACAATTGTCACTAAAGCTGATATTTCTCTTCGAATATTTTAGAGTTACCAAGTAATAACAAATTATGAACATGCGATTTTGTTCATGGACAGGTATTGGATAACAAAAAAACAGATGGCGGGACTGTAAAACAAAAACAAGAAGCCTGGATGAAGGTTGCCTTATAGTTTAATAGTATATGTCTTTCAGAAAAAAGAACTGCTAAGCAGTTACGTTATTTATATGACAAGCTTAAAAGAAACGCAAAACAAAATCTGAGTGATGATAAAGTTAGTATCACTTTCTGTTTATTTTATATCGGGTCTCAACATTTTTTATGATGGAAGCTTTCCTTTAATTTTAATTATTTTATCTTTTTTCTAATAATTACTTTAGGTAGAGAGGTATAAAACTGGAGGTGGAACCTTCACTCCACGTTCTACGGAATTGGATGAAAAAGTCATTGGTATGCTGAAGCCCCGATTCAACCCACTCAGCAACGAGTTTGATTCCTCTGTCCAATATTATCACTGTGAGTTTAATGTTGTAAGATTATCACACAACCTTGAGTGAAAAACTGGGATAATAGTTTTTTATTTATCTCTTATTTTTTAGATATTCACCAACCAGCATGCTGGGTCTACTGTTCCAAAACTAAGTTCCGAAAAAAGTTGTGACCTAAAAAAAAAAAAATATCAAAGTACAAATATTCTGGAAAGAATATCTAAACGAAAGAGTCTAAAAGATAGTTTCGATGAAGAAATTCATAAAAAGAAATTGGAAATTTTAGAGATAGAAAAAACAACAAAAAAAAAAACAAAACTAGAACCTGTATGCATCAAAGTTGAAAATGAAAATATAGAAAAAAAAAATTAAAGAAATGATTATTGAAAAGATGAAACGCAACGGACAGAGCTTTGGAACAGGAGAACAACTAACCTTATCGTCTGATACTTCTCTCAACAATATTTAAAAATTCCAGCTGGATTGTTAGAACTAACATTTTTTTCTAAGCGGGTCGTATAAATAATGTAACTGCTTTTTAGTTCTTTTGCCAGGATGGCACATACTATTAATTTCAAAAAGGACCTTCATCCAGGCTTCTTTTTTGTTGGAAACAACACTTATTACTTTTGTTGTAAGTGTCCACTTTTCAATTAAAAAAATTATTTCAAATATTTATTGTATTCAAGTATGAATAAAAATTTTTTTTTTTTTGTAATTATGTTATAGAAAAAATAAATCCTTGATTAAATAAATTGTATTTATTACAACGAAAAAAAATTGAGAAATGTCATTTCCAGATCTGTTTCCCGCTGGTGGAACATCATCGTTAGGGTCATAAGTATATTCTGGGGTTTCATCCTCATTTTCAGTACGAGCCATATTGTGCAGTACAGCTGTAGCCACAATTACTGCCAATGCTGTTTTTAAATTTAGTCTCAATCCAAGAGACAAGCAAGGAAATCTTCTTTTCCATAAACCAAAGGTTTGCTCTATAGCAATTCTAGTCCTTACGTGCGCAGCGTTGTATCTTGCCTGCATTTCATTGACTGGGTTCAAAATAGGAGGCAAGAGGTAAGGGCGGCAAGGATATGCGCTATCCCCCAATAGATGGCCCCTGATTTCACCAGCTTCTAATTTGGCTCTTAATAAAGAATTGTTAAATACAGTACTATCATGCACAGATCCAGGCCACCGTACAACGATATCAGTAAATTTTCTGGAGTGGTCACACACCGCTTGAATATTTATTGAAAAGTAACCTTTTCTGTTTCTATAAATTTCTCCTATATTTCTGTTTGGAGATTGTATACGAATATGTGACCCATCAAGACAACCTACAACTCCAGGAAATCCATACATTGCGAAAAATCCTGCCTTGGTTGCTCGAATTTCCTCTGTGGTCGTTGGCATTTTAATAACTTGGGGTCTTAATCTAGCTATCATACTACTGACTCTTTTAACAACACGGCTCGCCGTGCTTTTGTGGACTCCTCCACAATCACCAAATAGAATTTGAAAAGAGCCAGTAGCAAAAAATCTTAAGCTCAGTAAGATATGCTCCATTGGAATTAAAGGGCGACTTCGGTTGTAAGGCATCCCCAAACTCATTTAATAAAAGCATGACTGTTTCTTTAGACATCCTGTATCTTTCTTCGAATTCTCCGTCTGATAATAAAGAGAACCAGTCAGTGCGAGATCTCAGAAGTCGTGGTCGTTCCACACGCTGCAAAAAATCAATGATCTCCTCGTCAGAAGATGATGAAAACGCCATTTTTTTTATTACCAATAACTGAAAATAGAACAAAGAAAAACTTTAAACGGGAAAACTTGTATTGGGTTAAGTTAAAATGAAATTTAAAATATGAAATGTTTAATTAATTAGATAGGATATATAAAAAAAGTTATGTTCTTATAAGAGTCATTCTATGTCAAATCGACCAATGGTTTGGACCTTAACCTCTCCAATTTCAATGATTTTGCCAATCGTATATCTCAGAAACTGTACAAAATATGAAAAATTGGTATACAATAAAGGTTTTAGAGAATTTAGTTAACATTAGTTTAGTAAATAGTCATGTTTTTCATACGATGCACCGTTTTGGGGATATGAGCCCAAAACCAAAAAAAGAGACCTTCCGCGCCCCCTCTCATCTTGTTCCCAGGCCTGAAAACTCCAGGATTTATAGTATGTTTACTTTTTAACTACCCTGAACAAGTTTCCAAAGAAAAACCTTGGATTTCAGAAAACGCATTCTATAATACTTCATTGACTGGACTAACTGTCCATTAAAAAAAATAATTTTTTTTTTTTTTATCAAGGACCCATTTCCGTCCCATCCCAAAATTTTGTACACAGGTAGTCAGTAATATTATAAATCACATATATTTTTTCAAAAAAATCGAAGGGTACATAGTTTGGGAATTACGAAAACCGTTTTAGAATGTTTCGAAAAAATTCAAAATGAACCGAAATTAACGATTGCTACGAGGTAGGGTAAAGAACAAAAGACTAGACATTTTTATTTCATAGCGTCGTAAATGTTTGAAACCGTTACGAATGTTTTAGAAGAAAACGAAGGGAGGGGGGAAAGAAAATCAATAAAAAAAGGCGAAAAAAGTAAAGTATCTGAGTCATATTAAGAATTTTAGGAGGAGAAATGATGGACGGCGGGATCTCGGAGAAAAATGGAGGGGAAAAGTAAGAAATGCTTGTACGACATCGAAAACATGATGGGATTTAGAAATTTCAGTTAACGTCAGGAGAATTTCAGTAGATAAAAACGTTAGCACAATAAACATGGTCCATCAATTATGATCAGTTTCAGATGACAAAATGCCTCAAATTTTCTCATTTTAAAAATTTTATCGAAAATAATTATAATCGTGTTTTATTAAATTAAAATTATTTAAAACTTTTAGCCATGAATGGAAGGTTAAATGCAAGACGGCCTCCAAAATTAATTTGTTTTTATTTGAATCTATTTTAGAATAAATATTATAATCTGCTTCTCTCATGTTCAATAATCAATATAGGTTGCACTGAATTAATACACAATACAATACAATATAAATAAAATACCTACTTCTAACCAAACAATATAAAAAAAAAAAACTATTTCCAGCCTCCCGTAGAATAAGTTAACAACGAATTAACATCCTTCCGCCGTCTTAAAACAGTTAAATAGTCGAATATTTTTAAAAAAGTGTTCTTTTAAGGTCCGCCATCTTAAAACAGTATCCTGTAGGACAACAATGGAGGAAGTTATCCTTCGGATAACTTAAAAAAAAACGTTAACACAGCAATCCTTAAGGACGAAAAAGCTAATTCTAATTGTGCATGGAGAGTGTGGCCAAGGATGTCCTTCGGCCTCAAAAAATCGTCAGATCCTGGCAGATCTGTAAAACAGTTCAACGCTAACGACTCCTTCCCGTTAACTCTTTTTGCTAAAAAGGTACGATATAGAAGAGTGGGGTTAAATAGTCGACACTGGTTTACAGATCTGCCAGGATCTGACGATTTTTAGAGGCCGAAGGACATCCTTGGCCACTCTCTGCATCCACAATTAGAATTAGCTTTTTCGTCCTTAAGGATTGCTGTTTTAACGGTTTCTAAGGACACTGTCGAAACTAAAGTTCAACATTATTTTTGAAGTTATAACCTTTTTTTAAATTATTAAAAATTATGCAATGAAAATTAATGTATTTACATGTAATCATAATATTAGAAAAAAAATAATGCTGTTATAAATAAATAAGCGTTCAAGGTTCGTCATCCAAGCAATCATCTTCGTCGACATCTACATATAATAGAAACAGTGTATATATTATAATATAATATCTTTATATAAGAGATAGTAGAGTATATTTTATATATATTTTACCTTCATGAATTATTATTTCGACTCCGTTGTTGCAACTTCCCTTGCAATTAATGCATGCGACAGAGCAGCTTAAAGATGCTTTTCTGCAACCACACTAGCCACTGTCACATCATTTCGTGCATCGGCAAAAAATCATCTTCAAAATTTCTTCAAGAGCAGCATCCAACTCTGATAGTTTCGGAACTAATAGGTCATTCCTACTCTTCCAACCCCAATTCTTCGCCCCGCCATAATGCATGCTGCTTAACAGCTGCTTCAGTTGGAGGGAGAGTCGAAAGACTAGCCCTCATGTTTGCTGCTGTCATTATTAACGATTTATATCGGAACTCGTTGAGGGATTTTTCTGTGGCTGAAGCGTCATACCATGAGAGAATTCTCATTACCCCAGCTGTCTCAATGGAGTTAGGGGAAGAAGAACCACTGAGAAATACCTCAGCTGCATATTGTATGATTCTGTTCTTCTTGCAAATTTTGACAAAACCCACTTTACTTTTCCGATACGCTGCGGATGTTGAGTCGCAGCCTGCAAATGCATGTAATAACAAATGAGTGTTGCCCTTAATTTTTAAATCCTGCTGCAGCTGTTGTGATGAATATACTATACTGTTGACTTTTCCTCTTCCAGGTTTCACGAACAGAATGCCACTATCAGTTGGAGTTTTGGCTACCAAGAGAACAGCTAAATCGACGTCCTCTCCAATAACAGCTACCAAGGAATTTTGTGATCTATTGATAGCTGTCTTCACAATATCAATATCAGCATCACCTAAAGCTTGGAGCACATTTATCCCATTTTTCTGAAGCTGCGTCATCAGCAGTTTTATCAGCTGACTCTTAATATGGAAGTTGGTAAGGAAATCTTGCTTGACTTTGATTTCACTTTCCAAACTGATATTTATGTCCACTCATCTCCTGAGCCGATAACGACGACTCTATTCATTAGTTTTTGTTCTCTCGGTTGTGTTAGTGTAATGGGTGATCAAAAATTGAATGTAACCATTAAACATGGTTGATACCGCTGTCTCATTTTGCCAAACAACTTTGTGGATTAGGAATCCCCAATCGACAACAAATTCCAATGTTTTCAAATGTATTTTCTTGTCAGTTTCCTTAAACAGGGTGTATAGTGCTGACTTTTGCACTTTCTCATTCCACTTCCGTCGAAGAAAGCCAAGGGGAAGGGACCTAATTCATATTGCATATAATTCTTCAAATCCTCGTCTGATTTCTTGGTAATAGAGATTCGCTTAAAAAGCAAGAGCGGATCGACGACAACTTTTTCATTGCCAAGCTTGATTGTCGAATTCATTGAGGAAAGAGGAAGAGCGCGATCATTACATTTCAACTTTATATTAGTGAATGGCTGGTTTTCAATTTTTTTTATGGCTCGTTTGCCAATTGCAACAGCATCATAACTTAAGATTGTATTATCATCCAATATTCCCGTCGCTATTGACATGATTTTATCTGTTCTCAGAAAAGGAGAGTGTTTATTAAACCATTGTGTAAGCTTGTCAATGTCACTTGCGTCTCGTCTTTGGCCAGCTTCTCGAAAATCCTTGTGCTGCTCACTTGAGGTAAACATAACACCACAATATTCTTCGAGTGATGCACATATGTCTTGAGTTGCAGTCATCCCAATTACCCATTTACTGAGGGCACTATCTGTTAGTCCTCTACCACGGGTCATTCCATTTCGGCTTTTGAATGACCGCATTAAGGTTGTCTCGATGGTCATGCCTGACCATATTCCTGACCAGAATTGGTCATTCCATCTCAGAGTAAAGCAGCCTTCATTGACAAACTTCTCATACTCCACTAGTGTCAGGATAGTGAAGAGGTTTTCCATATCCTGTACATATAAATTGCAAGACTTTGCATACGGGAAGTGTCCAGCAGCGTGAAAATAAGGTATAATTCGCTTACAGCAATTCAGGTAAGCAAGGAAATCGCCAGATCTCTCTGCATAGATATATTCCTTTATCAAACTAACCATTTTGAGATATTGGATCCATAATATTGCAGTGGGTCCATTGTTAATGATTCTTTCCATTGCTGCTCCAAATTTGATAGCTACAGATTGCAGTAATTTGTTTTGGTTTAAAGATTTCAATGATGGAGGCCAGGAGACGAAATTTGTTGTAAGAGTGTTAATGCATGCCTGCCTGCTCTTCCTCCGAGATTTCAATTTTTTCTAATATTATGTTTGACAAAGTATTTTCAATAAGAAAATGATCCCGCATTGCTCTAGCAAAGGCGTGTCCATTCAGCATTTTGTCCACTGCTAATGGAGCATAAACAGTGGATAAAACTTCTTTCAGAGCAGATCCCATCATGAGATATCCTATACACCTCAAAAATGACATCAGCAGATGAAAGCCGCCAAGATGTACCTCACAACTGGACAGATCAGAGTGTGACATACTGGTGGCAGCTGCAACAATATCCCTTCCTTTCCAGTATAGAGGTAGGTCAAAAGTTACGAATATATGTTTTTGATGTATATTTGCACATGTCTTACATGAATAGAGCAGCGCAGTATAAATCGTGTCAAATTCTGATGAGGGTGCATTAATGAAAGGAAGAGTAATCACTCGCGTCTTTTCACTTGGTTCTCCTATTGTTATACAATGCATGTACCCCTTCCATTGAGGGATTGCAATACCTTTCTTTTTGGCAATAAACCAGAGAATATTAGGTGGTGCGTGATGTGAGGGTTCTTCTGGTATATTAATAGGTGCCACAGTCACATTTTGTAAACCTCCTTTTACGTTTGTGTATGTTTCTAGCGGAATAATTCCGATTTTTTCAGTTTCAGCAGATGTGGGGATCCTGTTCAATCTTGGTATTTCTGAACCTCTTTCAACATATTTGGATGGAGTTACACAATTAATTCTACCCATAGCATGGAAGGTATTAAGCCCATCTATGGTGCAGACAATGAAATCCACGTTATCAAAAACTAATTGCATGAATGCATCTGACCTGTAGGTTAACTGAGCGTGGGCAACCGCTGATAATTCCAATTTTTGTGCTTCGTGGTACGATGAATTAAAGCCTAGACTTGCTAGATCAATCAAACCCTTTGAGGCGTATTTCGTGTGGTGCAGAAGCGAGATACCAGTCAGTATTGGTAACAGGAAGGTACGAGGTCTGACGACTGCTAAGATAGCTTGTCCAATATCAACAGACTTCTGTGATTCCTTATTTTTTTATTTTTTTTGCATCATGACGTCTTCAAGAAAAGTATGGAGAGATTTGGGAAGAGAATCATCATCTCTTGGCGGACAAGTGTTACAATTGTAAACTACACTTTGAATATCTTGCCTTATTATCTCAGCTGCTTTTTGGACGATCCTGAGTCGCTCTTCTTCATTACATTGCTTCTTCCCATCCCACGAGTTGCTTAGCAATTTATGCCCAGTATCTGTAAGACAAATAATTGGTACCTTGAATCTGTTGGACCCTGGGATCACGATTATGCGATCCTCATACTTTTTCATCAGTTCTGTTTTAATAGTTCTCCAATCTGGTTTCTTATCAGTAATAGCGTCCATAATTTCATTAACAGTAAACTGGCAGTCACTGTTCCCCTCCAAAAAGCCACTAGCATTTGAAACATAGTCTTCATAATTGTATGTGAAGGGTTTCTTGTATAACGGTTTCAAAAAGTCCAACCGACAATCATCGTGATACACAGCCTCCACCGCAACCAAATCATTTATGGAAGAGAGACGACTCACCACTTCATCTTCCCATTCGTCATTTCTAGCTCGAGCTGCGGTCATACATCTAACTTCTATGTCAGCTTTGTTTCACCCTTTTGTGATGTTAACAACTGAAAATACTTTTCTACGTCTCTCCCTCGGCTTCTTTTCTTCACCCTCAACACTTTTGGCACAAAAGAAACATATGGTTTTGAAATCGAATTTCAATTGTTTACACCTCCAAGTTGAAGGTTTGGGTGATTCAGAGGACGTTGAAGGTTCCTGTCTTTTTAAATAAGCATTCATTGATTGCGTTCTGGTGTATTTTTTTCGGCATTCAGTATGAATGAGAAATGTGTCCAAACCCTCTAAAGAAGAGCTATTGCCATCACCTGTTTTATACTCACTTTAACGAATGATAAAATTCCTTTTTTTTCACTGTGGAAACTCCAACACCAGGTCCATCGATTGTTTTACTGCACACAAAACACCAGGAAGCCATTATGCGCACTAATACTGTAAACGTTCATGTAAATAAAAAATAAAAAAAAACGACGCTAATAACACTGCCACAAAAACAAAGAATCCGGCACAAAAAATACCAGTGGAATGGAAGAAATCATCCTCTCAATCCCTGGGAAGTCAGGTGATCGGAATTTGTCATTTGTGATCTCAATTTGTCGGCACGTCACTGGCGATACTGTTTATACTTTTCTAAACTCCATTTGTGAAACGTTTCTTCAAATTCAACATAACATACATTTCTCAAATATTAGTAGATGTAAATACTATCATTATTACTGTATGGTTTGTAATAATTTAACTAACAGTAGCAAAAAATATATAGTTCTTATAAATATACAGCAAACCTATATATGAAATTAAAGTAAATTTAATGCTCTACATTTTTGATTCTAGTAAATTTTCTGATAAACGATCGTGAAGCAGATGTTTGTCAAAAAGTGAGGTAGCAAATGTTTTTCTCGAAAATTATCGGTTTTCAATAACGTAAATCTCGAAAACAGTTTGAAATTCAACAAATATTTATAGAAACTATTTTGTAGGAAATTTAATAAACTTTTATGTTTATATAAAACATATTTTACTGGAGTCCACCGGTTTCGAGATATAATCGAAAAACAAAAAAAATTGAACTTCTCCCCTCCCCCCCAACCGTTAGCTCACCCCCCAGAGGCGGGGACTTTTAGATTGTTTACCTTCTAACTATTCCTAACGAAGCTACGAAGTCAAAAATTATCGCATATTCCATGCACTCTACACCCCTCATTTCAGCACTCATTGACTGGACTATATCATGAAAAATGCAAGTATGATGACAGGCTTGATTAGACCCTGTTTACTCGACATGGCAAAGCGTTATCATGGTTATTACTGTGATTATGCCTGTTCTTATTTAAATAAAATTAACATAGTAATCATCATTATGGGGGGGGGGGAAGGGAAAATTTCTGGAATATATCAGTTGAAATTGAAATCGTGAATTTGTTTGTTAATGTTTACCGGATCAGCTTATCTGTCCCGAACTATGTACCGAATTAAATTACTATGGCGATTCAAATAATACACGACTGGGTTTAGTTCAGGTTCAAACCGCTATACACAACTAAGTTATGAGTGATTGTGATTGGAATTCTGGAATTCTAGGAACGAATGCAAATTGCCTGGAAAATGAATTAAGGGAGGCCTAACCACTACTTCAAATTTTAGAAATCACTTTAAAGAATCAAAAGAAGAAAAAATCATAATAATTCCTTTGATAGTAAAGAGTGACGACGGCCATATACTAATTACGAATTTCGAAATGCAGTGGCAACAAAATTTTGTGTGGATGCTCTCATTCCTTTCAGAGCGGTAGAAAATAAATATTTCAAAAATATATGTTCACATTTTAAAGCTAGTATCAACAGAATGGTACTTAGCCGCCGTACTCTTAGGAGACGTATTAACCAAATTATGCGCTAATGGTCAAGATAAAGATGTGCCACAGCAAATATCTGGTTGACCGGGAGATCTTTTCTAGGCCTGACTGTACACTGGCTTACTTCCTCATTTGAAAGATGGTCAATGGAATTGGCATGTCGCCGCTTCTGAGATCCACAAAATTTTGAATGAATTAAAGATATGCTGGAGAATATGTATCATGAATTTGGATTTGATTCCTGCGATATTGGGACTACCGTGCCGGATAACGGTTTATGATTTTTTAAATGTTTAGAATCCGAAATGTAATGGATATTCTACTCAATATACAAGTATCTTGTATCATAGAATACTTCTATTGTCGAATACAAAAGTATTCGAATAGTTATTACTAAGGTAAATGCCCCATCTAATGCCGTAAAAAATAATAATTTTTTTAAATTTTGAAACATTATTATTATATATATAATTTTAAATACGGCTTGATTTTATTTGATTAATATTTTTAAGAATCTTAATATGCTTCATATTTACAGGTTAAAGTATATGAAAACTTAAATATTAATTGTAGTTAAAATTTAAGCCGAGAAAATGCAAAAATTAGTTGTATGAATTTTTTGCGTGAGCCAAAGACATAGAAGAAGAAGAGATTGAATTTGAAGTATAAAAAACATCATCATCGAACAGCAAAGAAATAAGAAAAATCTATAAGATTTCGTATAGGTAATGAAAATAGTAGAATAAGGATTTAAATCTAGTCGGTCCCAATATTTGATGAATCGACAACTTTAATGACAATATAACGAATATTGAGTTATCAAAAATTACTTTCATGAATAAAAGGAATAATCTAAAAAACAGCAAGTACCCAAAAATAAAGTTAAAACTTCGAGATTACTGGTGAAAGTTATACAACAAATTTGTTTAAAAGTACGAAGGCAAAATAAAAAGTGTTGGGGAGAAATCTTGAAGCAATGAGAAATTTGAAGTCAACTATGAATCACGGAGGAGGTAATGAATAAAGTGTACTAATAGGAAAAATAGATAAGCTGATATATTTAATTAATGGAATAAAAGACATATATTTTAATTAAAAAGGTAAGGAAAATATTTAAACAAAAGTGTAAAAAAGTTTAAAAGAACATTTGTTTTCCTATGCGACAAAACTCCTAAATATACTCCCTTAAGAACTGAAGAATGGCTTTTATATAATATACCTCCGAGCCTGTCAATCCCTCACGGACTCAAATCTCATGGGATGTAAGGAATAAAATCAATCGCTAAGTAAAAAAAGGAGGAATAACGGAAATAGAAGAACCATACAAAGTAATAATATTTAGAATTCGATCATGATATCCTGAGCTATATTTACCGGATAGTTTCCGCAGTTAAACATTGTGGAACATTCCAAATTGTCCCGCATTTTCATCTTTATATGGGCCAAAAATATTTTATTTTCAAAACTTTTAAAGTTCAAATAATTTTTATCAATGTTTTTTTAAATTATTTATGATTATATAGGGTTAATTATAAAAAAAAGTAAAAAACCTATTAGGTTAGTCTTAATTGATTGTTTGATAAATCAATTTTCACTTCTATTGGAATTGGCATAAGACATAATTACTTGGCATCATATTATAGCATAAAACATAATTATTTCCAATTCAAAAAATCTATTACTTAGTCTTAAAGAAAAGTATATTAGGATTAACAAATTAATTGCCACTTCTATTGAAATTGGTGTAAGGCATACTTATACTACAAATAATAGCATAAATCATAATTACTTCCATTTCAACAGTAAATTCTAAAACAGGAAGAAGGCTTACTTATGGGATCCTCTCTTACACCCCCTCAGGCAGACCTTTTTAAGTACAAATCACTCAGGAAATTCTAAAATGGCCCACCATATCATACTGGTATCGATAAGTTGATGACAACATGCCTACGGTCTTGGGCGAACAGGTAAATTCATATGTTTTTAAACGATGTAAACAAAACTTTAAACTTTTTAGACCTAGAAATCTCTATAGAAAATAGACCTTTTTTTTATGGGGGACCTTATTACAAAAAAAAAAATACTTCAACATCAAACCTACATGTACTAACTTGAACTTGAAAGCAAAAAATAATATTTTAATTACTTCGAAACAAATAGCATTAAAGGGAAACAAAATTATCTTAATACTTATATAACTATTCACAATTCATGATCAGTTATTTTTGAAGTCGGTGCCAACCAAAATAAACAGAAATCGAAAGAAAGGTGATAATTGTAAAGTGCAGAAAGTTTGTTGCAATGCCAGATCAACTGCCCTTCTTGGCTGGCACCGACTCCAAAAATAGCTGATAATAAATTGTGAATAGGTATCGATATATTCTATTGATTGCTCTTTAATGCTCTTTATTTCGAGGAACTGTGAAACTACAATTATCCAGATTTACAGTCTGGGCCCTATCGTCGTCGAGAGTGGTCTCTTTATGAACTTAAAGACGTATGACACCTAAAAGAAAACATGTATTAACTGTGTACGAAAAACTGTACATTGTTTAACGTCTTAGGAATGGTAAATCCGGGAAAAAAATTGGCGGATGAGTTCTGTATCGATCCAGGATTTCCGACATGTTAACTAAACTTTGTTGTTACATAGATATAATTTTATAAATAGCCACATTTTTAATTATTCAATATAGAATGAAATATATATGAAATAGTTAATAGTAAATTTGATAATCCGGATTTTTGGTTATTCGGATCAATTTCGGCCCCCAATCAATCCGGATAATCGGGGGTTCACTCTAATTAAAATAATTCTTAATTGAAGCGGTAATCGCGTGACAAATATATATATATATAATAAAAAAAAACAGTCGATTTGATAACCTCCTCATTCTTTTAAAGTTGGTTAAATAAACACCATGAATTTGGTAAATACAAAATTCCAATAGAAGTGGCAATTAATTTATCAACCCTAATTTTATTGATCCTTCTATACCATCATGCGTATCTCAGGTAATTTTTTTTTTAATTTAATAAAAGTGAAATCGCCCCCTTAGTAAAATGACCGATTCAGTAACAAGAATGATTAAATTGCTACAATAATGGATGAAATTCAGCAGGCAGGAAATACTGAATCATTTCCGATTCTATTTAGGTCAGTGTTCGTTGCACGGAAGGAATCATTTTACTACCCTTTTTAGGAGCGGTTGGAACCATCGAGCCGAAAACAACTGTTATCTCAATGGGCTGACAACACGGGCTCATCTTTCCTCTGTTTATTGGCCTCCTGAGACTACAACACTCCTCGACCGTATTTTACTGCTCAAGGGACTGGAGATGTTTTTCAGTTAACATGGGAACACTTTTGACTGAAAAACTGCTGGAAAAGGTAACGAATTTTTTTTTTTTTTATAGCGGATGGTACAGATGTATTTGCACCCTCCATATAAACGGCCAAATACATAAAAAGGGAGGGGAAAAAAACCTTCGAACATTTTTAATATGGCTTTATTGTGCCTTCAGGACAATAAAAACCTATAGGAAGTTTTTAATAATAGAACCCTTTCTACGAATTACTTTATATGGTTGACTGTATTGATGTCACTTGTATGTATATTCTATATTGCATATTGTTTATGTATATCATCATAGCACTTTTTCGTTCTATTTAATTTAATTTTATTTTCCTTCTTTTTTCATTTTATATTTTTATTTATTTTGTTTTTCTTATCATATTGTACATATTGTGTGAATGTAATTATGACGTCATCTATATTGCTTATTGCCCACATTTGTGGCAGATTGTAATAATTCCTCAACAAACGATTATTAAAAAAAAAAAAGTATTGATGAAGACATTATGGTAAATTTAAATAACTTCATTTCTAAAATTTCTTCATCCGTTAAAACCCAGAAACAGCTAAAAATGATCCAAATATACCAAAATTCACACCATAAAATTTATCCAAAAGGGAACCTAAGAACCCACATCTTCTTAACCGAAATCCCTCCTTCTTTCTCGAATATTCTTAGTTTAGGTCCCAACTTAGTTACTCCCGAGTCAAAAATTTACCCACTTCTTCCACAATCTCACAGATCTGGAATACATTTTCAGAGACGAGTTTCTTAAATGCACCGATGAAGATAGAGAATTGTCGCGCATCAACGTCAGCAAAATGATCTCTAATCACCTTCAACAACCGCCCCACTCAATATTCCACCCTTTCTCCTCAGTTCTTCAAAAATCTATCCTTTACCCGATCCTTTTTAAAATCTAACGATAACCTTATTGTTACTAAAGCAGATAAAGGTAACAAAACTGTGGATGGACCGATCTGATTACAAGGAAAAAATGTTACGACTTCTTTTCTGACCCCACTACCTATCTCCCCACCAAACGAGATCCTATTCCTTCCTTAATCACTAAATTCATCCATCACATTAAAACCCTTTCAGAATCTATACAGATAAACTATCCTACTTACAGAAACCTAATCTCCTACAATTCCGTAGCTCCTCGTTTTTATGGTCTTCTTAAAATCGAAGAAAACCAATATCCCTCTCTGTTCTATTACTTCCAATATCAATCCACTAAAAATCAATGTTGCCAAAAATCTCATCCATCGCTGCTTCACCGTATCTGATCCCCGATACCACACGACTAACCATACTACGTATCAAACAAATTCTCCAGCCTAACAGTTTACCACTTAACCCTATTAATAAGCTACTTTCAAATTACCTTAATCATCCAACCCCGACGGACCTTCCTCTATCTAATTCCCCCAAACCTCCACCCTCTTTATTCTTATACAGATCCCTACCTAATACCCGCTTCCTCTCTGAAAACATTCAAAAATCTCTCCGCTCAACCTTCCCCAACTTACGTCTAGGCCTTAAATCACAGAATAAACTTCAATACATCTACACCAACCTAAAAGATACCATTCCTTTCCAACTCAAATCCAATATAGTTTACTGTATAACCATGTTCCTCTCCTAATTGTCATTTATCATATACCTATGAACTAAGAAGCAACTTAAAACCCGCTTCTTCCAACACAAACTTTCCATCTCTTCTAAAAATCTCTCCGCATCCAAACTTTCTGAACATTCTTTATCATAAAATCACACCTTTGATTTCGAAAAAACATCTATGCTTGCACTGTCCCCAACCATAGTAAACGTTTATTATCAGAATCTACTTATATCCATTTAGAACCTAATCCTGTAAACCATAAAATTGATAAAAAGTACATTTCCCTCACTTATTCCCAGGTATTAAATCTAATTAAAAAACTATAAGATTATCAGTTAAGTCTTTATCCAGACCACAATCACTCTCAAGAAGACCTGTAAGGCAGGTCGAAACGTCGGCACTACAAATATTAAGTTTTTTTTAATTTAAAAACTTGGACGTGTTTATTATACTTGACTGCATCCCTGACCACTTTTCTACTGATTAGTTCGTTGTCCTATATTATATTGTGATTACTGCGCATAGAAGTTAAAACCGGTGCATCGTGAAAGTTAGGTAAGAGGGAAAACTCATCCTGAAAGAGCTTAACTAGTGACAGCCCTACTAGTATAATAACCAACTTCTTCAAGATGGAAGCTATTAATAACAATAGTCTTTTCAACTTGAAAGGGCGGTTAATCGGTGCGTAATTTTTAAATCGTAGTTGCCATAGACGCTTTTATCTTAGGTAATTATCAGTCAATCATATTCATCCTATCTCATAACGTAAAGTTTCAATTCTTTTCGATAATAGTATATTGGTAATTTTATTAGGAAATTGGCGATCATCGAGGTAATTGACTTTCAACCGTGAAATGGCATTAGCATATCGGGAAACGTAAAATCACAATGGGTTTTAAAAAGGCCACGATAATTTTGTTTTCCTTTAGTAATTACTGATTTTGAGCCTAGAAATCAGTTTTGATTTCTTCAAAACACGTTTCGGCATCTCAATCAGTGACCATCAAGAACGTTTTCATGAATTTTTGGATCTGGTGATTTATTGGAAACTCATTACCTGAAGGTTGCCCTTAGTTTGAGAATAACCCTGCTCTACACTCAAGCTTGTTGAGGTCAAATGTATTTTATTCAGGTGTATTTATTTTTGTCTAAATTGAGTAATATCTGAATGGGTTTTTGGAAGAGGGGTCAGACATTTTTCATCGAAATCGCAACACTATATATGTGAAGTCTATATTTAGAAATAAGCAATGTCATGTTAAAAGGGAATCAGTGCTTAATCTTCTTCATTGGGAAAATAGTTTAATACATTCATTATTAAAAAAAAACATTCAACAGAATTTCAAAAACCTAAATCATCTCTACAAAATTTTATCACAATAGGGGTAATAAGAAACAGCACGCAACTTGATATAAGTTTATAAAAACATCCACACCAGAAAGATCATAATGTATAATGACAGAGAGCAAAAACGCAATACAAAGCATGATATAAAGAAATAGGATAAAGAAAGATGGCCAAAGAGAAACAACTTTTTTAAATATTTCTTAACATAGCATCTTTCTTTTATACAACTCGAAACATAAGAAGAGAATAGTTGCCAGAACATTCATCAATAGGTCGAAAAAAAGCAATGTGAACTCGCGGGAAAGAATTATCGGTCCATATTTAAGCCCCGTATTCAATATCCATATTCAAGCCTATCTCTTGCATAGTAAAATATTAAAATTTCAATTAAAGAAAAGCAGATTGATGACTAAAAAAAATAATTACAAAACATCCTACAATAACAGTATCGCTTGAAACACCATTATAATATTACTAAATGGAATAAAAAAAAACAAAGAAAACGATATGTTGGCATCGGCTTCATGACTTTACTACCTATGTAGATTGTATTAAGATATATTTAAACTCATACTGTTTAATTTTTATTTATTTTAAGAGCGATTTTGATTTTGAAAAATTAAATTAGTCATTATGGCAGTAGAGAATTGAAATGAATACATTAATAAAAATCAACCAGAAACATTTGGATCGAAGTATTTTATAAGTCTAAGGATTTTTTTATTTTTTTTTTTTACCCATATCCTGATATCGTCCCTACAACTGCAAAAGTATTATATGTGAAAATACGCGGTTTTTAAGTTCGATATTTAGAGATTCGTTACATCGATTTGACATAAACAAATAGTTGGTATAATCGACCCTTTGACAGGGTTGTTCCTCTTAACAAAGTAAGTTCAGATTTGAGAATTCGCTAAAACGTATATCAGTCACTAATACAGAAAATGTGTTGTTTTACATTCGATACTTTGCAGTTGTAGGAACAACATGATGGAAGAAAATATATATATATATATATATATATAAACACTTGTCCTCATGTTATCCAGGGAAAAGGTGAAGAAAAACTTAAGTGAAGAAGAGTGAAGATTGGATGGTTATGTAATGTAGTCATTTAGAAGGGAAAAGTCAATGGGATTAACACATAAGCATGGTTAAAATTATCAAGGCATATTTTTAAAGAGACAACATTTATACCATATCGTTGTCAAATACAAAAACAAAAGAGAACAAAAAAAAAAATTTGATTAAAAAAAATCAATAAATAAAATAATATATAATGAATAAAAATGAAATAATAAAAAAGATTTTAAACGATTTGAAAATATAATACAGTAGAAATTATATTTTGTTATCAATTTTACTTTTGCTATTATTTTGCTTTTAATTCCTCAATACATATAACAATGTTTACATAATCTTTAATTACCTATCATTGTATAATTTACCTACGTTTTTTAATTTTTTTTTTATACCAAAAAAATTAGTATTTTCTTATCTCCATAAATATTACCATTTTAAAATAATTTTCAAATTTTCATAATATTATATTTTGCAAAATTTTTACAAATCTTATTTTATTTATCACATGTTACTGAAATTTCTGTTTTCTTTTTCTTTTTGAATTCTGTATTTGCCATCCATATTACTTATAACCCACAAAAGGGCAGTTTGTAATACTTTCTCGATAAAAGATTGATTTAAAAATTTTAAAAAAAAATTCTATATTTGACAATTTTATGTTGTATCCCTAATGGTGGGCATCAGAGATATGGCAAATTAAAAATAAGACTTAATAATTTTAACCATCCCTATTTGTTAATTCCAAAGAAAGTTCCCTTCTCAATAACTTACAATATATATCCGTCCAGTCATCAAACACTTCATTTAAGTTTTTTCTTCGTATATACACTGGATAACATGAGGACTCATGTATACATAATCTCTTCCGCCATATGAGGTAATGAGTTTATTTTATTGGCCAGCGAAGAACGGAATAAAACAAAACAATATGGAAATAGCAAAGAGCGAAGATTAAAAAACAAAACAAATTGTGACTAAAAGCCGAGGCAAGTGAACGTAGCGGAAAATTTTAAATTCATATATGCTCGTCTATTGTGCCTCGGATTCGCCGCACATTACAGCAGCCCTTTTACGAATAACACGCGTCAGTGCGCAAGAACTGTAGCTCCCGCAGAGGACGCAACACTAAATTTTTATGACGATCTTGAGCTGGAATACTCTCAATGGAGCGTAACAAAAGCTAGAGCAGTCCGGAAAGCAACATCTAATTAACTGGGACCTCTTGAAGTTTCGCACAAACTTTAATCTACCATAAGTAATCAGTCTCTAAGGCTATAACATCCATTATCAATCCTACATGGCAGGTTCGAACTTTAAAACGAGTGTATTTAGAACCCCTTCAAATTAAAAGCAAAATACAAAATGTTATTCCAGCTATTGAAATAAAGCAGTCTCTTTTTATCAGCGTTCTTCTAAACAGCGCTTGCAAACAAGAAAAATCTCTACTCTAGGAATTTAAAATTTACAAAATTAAAAAATGAAATAAATATATTTTACGCAATTTATCGGTAATAAAAAAATGAACATAACATTTCATAATATATAAACATACCGTCAATACAGTATCAAATGCGAAAATACGCGGTTTTTGCGTCCGATCTTTAGCGATTCGTTACATTGATTTGGCATAATCGAATAGTTTGTATTATCAACCCTTTGATTGGATTATTTCTCCCCTTTAGAGAGTGAATTCAGATTTGAGAATTCCCTGAAACGTCAGTCTAAAGCAATTGGTAACGTATTATGTACAAAAACTTTGTACTTTTCACATTTGATTGAAGATATTTACCTAGTTTTATACGTATAACCATAAAAATTATAAGTAATATAAAGTAACATATACTGATCATTTATAAGTTTTACAAAAATAATAATTGAAAAAATGCATGCTATATCAATACTATTAGTATTAAAATAATTACTTGTAAAAAAGTGTAAAGAAAAGTTATAAAAATTTTGCAGATGATATCTATAATTTTCATAGCATATTTCTAAAATAATTTTTCTATTATTAAATTATAATCAATAATTACAACAAATTGGAAACTATTGTGTCAAGATTACATTTTTATTTTGTAATATTTAATATTTCTGTTTTTTATAACTATGCAATATAGAAAAGTGTATGTGGACGAAAAATATTATTATCTTTCAAAATCATTTTTACTTCCTTGCAATCATAATACTGTATCTATTTATTTTGACGATAACTAACTAACTCTTCCGGCGCTATGGTCCATGAAGGACCTCTGCCCCCTCAACAATGTTCATTCGCAGCTCTCCTCCACGCACACCAAGAAATTGCCTTTTTAGAAACAAAATTGAAAGCAGTTTTTTAATTTTGCTTAACAGAGTAATCCCTCTGTAATATCGGCAATTCAATTTGTCACCCTTTTTATTTATCGGTTAAGCACATAAATTTCCCGATACAACATACTTCTTCTATATATATAAGCATTTCAGCTGGAATATCATAGAAACCTAGCGTTTTCTTATTTTTCAACTTTTTTATAACCTCTTTCACTTTTTCGGGGTATGGAGGCTCTAGGTAAAAATTATATTGTAATAAATCTGGCATATTTTCCGTTGGGATTTTTACAGACCTTTCTGCGCTGGTGTTAAGTAATTCAGTGAAGTAGCTTTTCGATCTTTCAGCGATATCCTCTCCATTTCCCAACAGTGTTCCATCTCTATCTTTGCAGAAACTTAATCGAGGTTGTGAACCTTTCCATTTACAGTTTACAGTTTTGGTAAAAACAACAATAATATCAGTATAACGACCAACGCTTTGATCCGCAGTAATTCCAGTTTTTTTCGCAGGTGATTTAAAATTAACTAATCCAGCATTAGTATATTCCTTTGTCATAAATGAAAATTTAATCGTCCTTCGTATATCTTTAAGTTGGACGGCATACGCTTCCATCATCAATGTTTGTATATATTTCCACTATGATAAATTCTCCTGAAAAATATTTGATTTTTATTTTTAATTATTTTATTTATATTTAATTGAATTTTCTTATAATTGTTTATAAACTTTTTTAATGAAATATACTAAACATAGCCTTTGATAAATTTATACATAACTATAATTGCAGTTAATGTCTTTTCTAGTCAATCGCAACTTGATTGATAAAAAGATTACAATCCTTGAATAGTGGTATCTTGTTCAATTCCATCAAAATTATTTTCTAGCTATGCTAAAAGTTGGACTAGTATTAATGGTAATATTTACAATCTTTCAGGGCAATCCTTTGTACATTGTAACAATGCTATCAAAGGCACACGATTTTTTTTTTTTTTTTTTTTTTTTTTTTTTTTTTTACGAATATTTTTCTTTGTTGATAAAAACTGGTTTTAAAACTGTACAAGTACCATTTTTAAAATTAGTATCTTATGTATACCATAGCTTTCTGAAAATTCACTCGTTATTGTATCCCCTTCTAAATATTTTCCTTTGGGTTTCATGTCCTATCTTATCAAGTCAGGCCAATCTTCAATTTCCTTTGATGCAAAAACATCCTGTACATTGTTCTTTTTTTCTTTTTTTTGCAACTGACGCATATTCTCTGTTGTCCGTAGCATTCTTCTCCAAGTGGTGCAAAAGAACCTTCTAAAACATGCACATATTTTTTGCATACATGAAATGTATCCAATTAAATCCTCCAGTTGGTTCTTCCCATTAACATTATTATGTGTTCTCTCTAGCAAAGCATCTTCCGTTCTTACATGAGCTATTTTTAACCGCCCGCTCATGAAATTTACGAGTTTCATGACAAAATCATCCGCACGCATTGCATGTTGCTTCCGTTTTTAACATAATATTTTTTACTATGTTAAAGTCACTTTCCACGGTTGCACTGCTGGCTGGTATTCTACTAAATCCAAATTAGTCACGGCATACGCAAGACAAAAAAGACAATAATTTTATATCCTTTAAAAGATAGCCAATAAAATCTTGACTTCATCGTCTATACTCTTTCCCCAATGACTCCATTTATTAATAATATTATAGTATTAGTAGTTGCATGCATTTTTTATACAATTATTTTTTTGTAAAACTTATAAATGATCATTTTATGTTAATCTTATACAATCTCATGATTCATATTATTATATACTACTTTATATTACTTATGATTTTCATAATTATACATATCAAACTTTGAAAATCATAAAATTCTATTTCTATTTTTCTAACCTAAAAAATGCTCAGTTTTTTTCGCCACAAAAGTTTTTTTTAATTTAAATTATTTTTTAATTTATATTTTATATTTATAAGAAAAATATTACTTATCATTAGTACAGAGATGGATAGAGAGTTCACACAAGAATGAATATGCTTGTAATCCAGATTTTTTTTTTCATATTACAAAAAAAAAAAAAAAAATAGAAAAATATATGTATGAAACAAAGTAGGAAATAATTCTAAAGTTGAGGTTCATACTTACTTAAAACCTAATGCATTTTATCTTTGATTTTACTGATATGTTCATCAAACCCTTGTCAGGCGACAAACTGCAGCATATATTCAAAACATGTTTTACAGACCTACTTTAAAATGGAATCGAAATTTCAAATATTATATATTGAACATAGAACTGGGTGGTCCTTTTTAAAACGTGATGCGGTTGCGATAAGAGTGCATGTTGGCCGTCCTCGGACGATGTAAGCCTTTCTATGTTATCAGTGTTAACTGATGTTTTTTAGAAAAAGCTGAAAACGTTTTTAAAAACGGTGTTACTTCAAAGATTGTGTTATCGTCTGTTTTTTTATTTTGTGAATATGAACCATTAGTTTCATTCATATTTATAATTAAAACTATTTTAGATTTATATCTGTATTATATTGCCAGGGTTCTGCAAGGACCATAAGATCATGATGATGAAGAGTTTTATAAAAGCTATCAATATTGTTAAAATTATTTGTGTTTTAATTATTTATGTTTCATCAACTAATCTGGTGATGATGTGAACCCAATTGGTAGATTTAGGGAAGCATGGTGCTGACAAATGATTTTTTATCAAAGTCAAAGTTTTTTGACTCAAACAAAAATAAAAAAACTCTTGAAACATTTTTAAGAAACTTTTTAATAATAATTAAAAGTACTGAATTGAAGACGACTCCAACAGAAGCGTTTTTGAGGCGAAAATCATGCTTGTTCGAAGTAGCCCTTGAGTTGTGTAGCTATCATTTGGTCCAAGGAAATTTATAGAAGTTAGAAGATCATTGTTTAAATCGCAAAAAAAAAATAAAATATTTAAAAAATAATTTAAAAGAAATAAACATATTTATAGAAATATTCATTATTTTTCTGTCCCAAAGGTTTTCCAAGGTACTTATAGGATTTATCAGAGAAATAAATGAAGTTTTGTCTACCATTATATTCATCACACAAACGCTCCAGGCTAATGTGGCATCATCTAGTGTAAACTAAAAAGGAAGATCCAAGGAAAAAAGTTTGTAATTTTCGATGCAAAGCCAAAAGATGCACTACCCTACAAATACTGGGTTTCACAAAATATTAATTCAAAGCGCAACATATGTGCAATGCACCTTTAGTAAGGTATTACCATCTCACATGCTATAGAAACAAACTGACATAATTTTCGAAGTAAAATTGTAACAAAACACAAATAAAAAAATTAAAAAATCTGGAAAACATGCATACAAAGCCGAACGGAACAGAGCCGTGACTTAAAAATAAATATATAAAATAGACTAAATTGCTCAGTGGAATCCCACCAATAGCACTTCGTAACTGACTTAGACAATAAAAGAAATATCTTAGAGATTAATTCCGTAATAAGAAAGATTATTGTTATTTTAATTTTAGTTACTATTGCATTATTATTAATACATTGTAATTAACTCTTGAATAGGGCTTTTAAGATCTATATTGCATAAAGTTACGTGCATTGTTTTAATTTATTAATGTATATTATTAATTTATATCTCCTATTAAAAAGCTGAATGAATCACTTTTTAAAGTAAAGGTTAATAAATCAAATTTTGAAGTATAAGTGATTAAATCACTCTCTTTGTTAAAAAAATTATTTGATTATGTAGCATATTACAGGAATATATAATAATAGGATTAATATATATTTATGTAACATAATGTTTTAGTTTGCGATTGTCATAACATACTTTTGTTGTATTGTTATCTGTGGTTTTTAGGGCTTGAGAATACAGGGAAAAGGGGCTAAATATCCATATACCCTGATCATGTTATAATATATAAATATACACCATACTGAATGAATCAACTTTTTGAAGTAAAAGTTAATGAATCATTTTTGGCGATCTGATGATTTTATAATAACTTCGCACCATATCTTTTAGTTTTCTGTGTACAGTTTGTTTCCAATATAATGGTTTTAGCAGTGTTAAGTTAGTTTTATCAAATTGAAAAAACTACAAAACCGATTGATTTTTCTTTTTAAGGTAAGGTCACCCATAGTTTGTTTTTGTTCTAAATGTTTTGAATAATATATTAAATAAAAACTGTCTTATAAAATATCAAATTGGTTCATAGCCATTAAGTACACAAACAAGATCTCCACATTATATTAGAATATGAACTTGTTATAATATTGTTAGTCATTTTGTATATTTTACTTTAGTATGTTAAATCGGTGGTTGTCGCAAAGAAGTAGATAAGACAAATTTTCTTAACCAAAAACCAGTTAAATATTATAACTTTCAAAGCAAGATTTTTAAAATCTGCGTTGTGAAAATCGTTTAAGTTGTGCTTCTTAAAAGGTTTGAAAGTATCTATTTTAGTACAAATGATATTATAGTAATTACAGGATTTTGGAAAAAGATCAGAAGTAACACAATTTGGATTTATCCACCTCTTCCCAGCAGCCAAAGAAATAATAGCACATATATATCTTTTTAGTTTACGGTTAAAAACGGGAATTTTGTCGATAGTGATGAATAAAATTGTGGATAGACCTAAGTTCATATTTTTACAAAGATCTAAAAAATTTACAACCAGCAACACGTTCAAGCATGAGATTTATGCCGTATCAATTGAGCGACTATTTTCTATGAATTCATAGCCAATAAAAGCTTAATAGAAGGAGAGTTGCTATTTCTGTTCTTTTCCCGTAATTATCAAATATGCACTTCTAGTTATTAAGCTGTAAGGAAACAATAATAATTACTAGCGAAATTATGAAAGTCTATTTATCATAAATTGTACCGACCTACTTTACGAAATTTAACTTTTCACAAGTACGAACAATATGCCGGAGGAGGTTTAAGTTCTATAAACTATATGTAGGCACTTAATAGTAAAAATTTAATTATCCGAATGCTCCACTATTTGTACAGTTTCCACAGTTCCCACTACTGGCATCTTCTACTTACAGAACTTATTACATATTTATTTTTATTATATGGTTTTATGTTTATTGTAATAATTTTACAAATTTCTATAACGATGTATTAAATAGTCCAAATTAAACAGTAATCTATCTATAAAAAATTAAACGCTGGAAACATTTACTTACAGTTAAAACAGCATTTTGGCCCAAGTAACTTTCGAATCGGTCAATACAACCAGAATATACAATGCTCTTAATATATAGAAAGCCACCGAAAACAGAAAAGAGTCAAGAGTTTTCGAAATAAAAGGAGGACTATAATAGTCAGTTATATCAAAGAATATTAAAAAAAAAAAAATAATAGAAATAAAATTTACAAAAAGTTTATGCCAATGCATGCAATTCATTATGTTCTTTTAAAGTTGAACACTTTTAAACGTTTTTAGGTAGTTTCTTTTCCGGAATTGACCATTCTTCACCATAACACACATATACATATATATATATATATATATATATATATATATATATATATATATATATATATATATATATATATATATATGAAGGGTTTAGGCTAGAAGTGTAAATGTCCGGTAAACATAGTTCAGAAAAAATCGTAAATGTTAATTACAAAGCCCTAATCTTTTTTTTTTTTTTTATTACTGGGAACGGGTTCTTCGAAATTTAAATCATGTAACACTTCTCCTTTATAGCCTCCATGAGGCCGTCTTACCTGATAATACATGGCACAAGTTGACAGTTTTGATATTTTGGACATTCCCCCTTCAAACCTAGGCATTTTTGATAATTTTTTCAGACATTTTGATAAATGGAAAAATAAAAAACTGTATGGGCCAAATCATACAAGCTATATCACCAGTTATTATTATTACCTGTATTATAAATATTACCTATTAACTATGGTATTATATATCGTATAAAGGGAGGAAACATGCACGCTGTCATTAATCTTAGTTACCATTGCAAGGGAATATTCCAATGAACTTAACAGATCTTTTATTTGACTTTTTTATTATATTTAATTTAGTACTGTTTAAACAGTGCTAACGTTAATGTTTAAGGGATCGATGTGGCAAAATAAAATTTTACATATAGCGTTAAATTAAAATTGAAAAAAGTTTCATTGTTTGAGTCTTAAAATTCTACAATACAGGTAATAATACAAAAAATTCTGCGGGAAATTCACTTAAACTTAAGTCAACATTTGCTAAATTGCAACCTTAAATCCATTAAAACGGAGCAACCCTTGGCCAACTTCTCTGAAATTCCGAATATAAACTGAACTAGTTATACGAGGCAAGAACAGTTAATAAGTAACCGTTCGTAATTACGATCCAAACTCCTGGGTAGTTTTCTCATTATTTTGGACCTAACGAGAAAAGTATGACTTATGATTGTTTGGACTCACAAAGAATTTCAAAGAGAAACTATTACATAAAATTCTAAATAAATTATTATCAATGGTAGAGCGTATGAAACCATCTTAACAATATGGTAAAGAGACTAAAATACTATACATATAAATTATAAAAAAAATACCTAATTAAATTCAAGATTTTATCCTACAATCAAATAAATAAACTTTTCACAATTTTTTCACATCGGATTGAAGCAATAATTAGGTCTGAAAACAAAATGGCTTATAGTTAGTTACGTTTGCTAATAAAATCGGTAACGGATTAGGTTGAAAATGTTTTTTTGTTTTTTTTTGTAAAAACAGAAAAAAACGTATGGGAAAAACCATTAACTTTTTTTATATACTTTTTTTATTATTATTTTTTTTATAACCTTAGATCCTCAGAACATAAGTTATCATCACTCAACAATGTGTTACATGTTTCGGGACATATCCCATCATCAGGCTATTATTTTTTGTACTGTTAACACACCAATTCAATGACCTTTTTTCAATAAGCAGAGTAGTTTAAAATAAAGCAGTTTTAGTTATTGACCGGGTGTGTTAGCATTAGAAATTGTTGAGTGATAATAAATAACATTTTGAGGAGTTATGCAAAAAAAAGTGTATATAAAAATAAATTGGATATATGAAATACTCCTTTAGTAAAGAATTTAAATATCATTAAGTTGAAGTTCAAAAAGATTTTAAAAGTTAATCTAAGGATCCATGGTAACCGGAAAAAAAAAGATCAAAATAAGATCTACAAGAAAAATACTATTAATCTTATTTTTTTTTTATTATTTTTTTTTTTAATGCATTTATTGAAATTTACAACTGTACGGAATATATACATCAAGTAAATGTATTGACAACGATTATAATAACATGTTAAAACTTGGAAAGAACTACTCATCAGTAGCACTTTATTAAAACTTCTACACTAGAAGGTCTGATACGATGACATTGCTGGATTGTGGAGTGTGATGTTCGGAATCCAAACTGGTGGTCTGGGATTACATGGTGGGGATCTAGGATAGGATACAAACGTTTTAAAATGAGTTTTTCAAGGATTTTACCCATGATTGGCAAAAGTGAAATAGGACGGTATGATGATGGGAACTCAGGTGGCTTTTTGGGTTTTGGGATCATCCTAACTATAGATAATTTCCAGGAGTCAGGAAAATATGTGGTACGGAGGACAGCATTGTATATGTATGTTAGGAATAGGATGGCTTTTCGAGGAAGGAGTTTTAGAATATGGGATGTAATTAGGTCATGTCCAGGGGCTTTGCTTGAATGTAATCTATGAATGATGTTTGATATTTCTGAAGGATGGAATGCTTTAGGGGGAGAGGACATTGGAAGTGGGATATTAAGTTCTGCTTCAATATATTCTAAATGAGTAGGATTAAGGATATCAGGATGTGGGTTAAAAGTTTGGAAAAGGTGCTGGCCAAAAATGAGTGATTTTTCTTCATCAGATTTTGACCAGGTTTTGGCTTCGGTAAGTAGGAGATGATTATAGTTTCTGTAGTTTAGTAGTTTTTTAGTGGTGTTCCACAAAGATTTGTCAGTGGTATTAAGTTTTTCTGTGTAGTCTTGTAATTTTTGAAGTTTGTATTTCTTAATTTCTGTCTTGAGTTTGTTTGTAAGTTTGCAGTAATTATTTTTATCTGATGGATACCTAGTCCTGTGCCACTTTGCTCTTGCTCTACGTTTTTCTCTTAACAAGATGGAAATATGTTGTGGTAAGTTAGTCTGAAGAGAATTATTTTTTTTCCTGTGTGATGTGTTTTCATTAATACTGCTTGATATTGAAATGGTGAGTTTATCTATGGCATTGTCTATATCATGTTTTGTTTTTAGTGGAATTTTTAAGTCTAGCTTATTTTCTAAGTCATAACGAAATTTGTCCCAGTCTACTCGTCCTGTGATTAGTCTAGGAGTTGAGGGTTTAGGGACGGGATTTGAATGCAAGAGAAGTAGAACAGGGCTATGGTCTGATGAAAGGTCATCTAGGGATTTGACAGAGGTATGAGAGGTGGAAATTTGGGAAGAGATGAATATATCGAGGATGTCTGGACTTTTTTTGATAGATGTAGGCCAATAAGTCGGATTTAAGGGAGAAAGGACAGAATAACAGTTGGAGGATGAAATACGGGATAAAATGCTGCCACGGGAATTGGATGTTCTACAACCCCATCGCTGATGTTTGGCGTTGTAGTCTCCTCCAGCAATAAAGCGCGGACCGAGGGATCGGAATAAGGAATCAAGATGGTTATAAGAGAGGGAATTTCCAGGAGGACAGTATACAGCTGAAAACGTTACAATGAAAGGACGAGTGGAGACGGATACTGAAGTGGATTGAATGGTGTCAGTTGGAATAGAAGGAACAAGAGAATGAGGTACTGATTTATGAATTAGGATGCAAGAACCGGCATGGGCTGTGTTGTCTGGGTGGTCTGATCTGTAAGTGATGTAGTCACGTATATGAAAATACGATCGTTTTGTAAAGTGTGTTTCCGTCAGTAGGGCTATATCTATGTGATTGTCATTTAAAAATATGTCAAGTTCGTCTCGATGGTTATGAAGGCCATTTGCATTCCACAAAATGACAGCTAGGGGCTTATTGCTCATTTTGGGATATTGAATGGGACTTCAGAAAGGACTCTGGTGAGAAGGGAAATGAGTGGTCTTATTGTTTCTTTAAGTTCGGTTAAGAATGATGAGAGGATGGTGTTTATATCAGCTGGATTATGGTTGATTTGGTTGGGAATAGAATGTGAAGGATTTGTGTGTCCGGGAGTGTTGGCTGGGGAGGGAGCCAACTTTGGGGTGTTAGGAGTTGTATGGTCTTTTGAGGTTGAAGGGTAGTCTGGAATGGATGTTTGGGGAGGGACTGGATGTTGGATCTCAGGAGGTAGTTTTACCCGTAGGGGTAGCTGATGATGGGAATAGTGCTGACTTGGAGGCTGACGGGAAGGTTGAGATTTGGGTTGGGATTTGGAAATCAGAGGCTGAGGTGGGGATATTTGAGGCGTCTGATTTCTAGGTTGTTGAGGTCGTTGCTGCTGCGGACGTGTGGTGATGTTTGAGTACGATGCCCTGCGTGGTGCATCAGTGACTGCTCAAGTAGAGGGTTGATTTACTAGGATAGGATTTTGGGTCTCTTCAAACTGAATTTTCGTAGAGTCCTGTTTTTGACTTTCTTGACTAACTGTCTTTTGATGTTGATTTTTAAAGGCTGCATTAAGTAATCTTTGTCGTTGTGTGTTTTTGTATACTAAGCAGCCTTTGTAATTTGCAGGATGATCATAATTGCATAAGACACATTTTGCAGGAGTATCACGAGTTTTCAGACACGTTTCTGTGGCATGTGGACCTGCACATTTTACGCACCTTGGTGGGTGATAACAATATGCCTTAGTGTGTCCAAGATTTTGGCATTTAGTGCATTGCACGATTGATGGTCTTTGTCTAGGTTGTTCAAATCGGACGACTGAATAGATCAGCCTGGTGATTTCGAATACTTCAATGTTATTTTTGGCTGGCTCCAAATCAACAAAAAATAACGGAAGTGGATACTTCTCTGTAGGATGGAGAACATTTGAAATATTTCTTACGGTGTGACCGATTTTCTTCTATATCCCTCTTTATTGCCTGGGTCGATGTGCTGCTATGGAGGCCTCTCAATACGACGCGGTATGCCTTTTCTTCCCTCAGTTGATAACAGTGAAATTCGTAATTTTTGGCCGATAAATGATTAATTAGTTTTTTATAATACTCTTTTGTTGTGGTGTTTATTTTTATATCTTTCGCCCTTGAAAAACATTTAAAATTGGTTTGTCCGATCAGGTTGGCAATTTCTTGACCGAACGACATGAAATCTTTAATATTTGATACAAATATTGGTGGTGGACCAGGGTCCTGAAATGGTTGGGTTTGTTGTGGCTCTGAGGTGTTATTGTCCAGCGCGGAAAATCTATTGTTGGTTGGTATGTTGACTATTAGTTCTGTTTTATTGGCTGCAGTTGATTTACTGCGAGTTATAGGTGGTGAGGCTGTTTTTTTTTATTTTTTTGTTTTTTTTATTTGGTGAGGTTCCAGCGGAACCTGGATTAGCATTTCGCTGACGTTTTTGTAATTGTCGGCGCTTTAAATATTGTGAGTCAGTCTCACTTATTTCAGACATTGGAGTCTCATCCTCTGATTCAGCTGCTGATGAATTATCTAGATCCATTTTTAAATAATAAGGTCTAAAATACAAATTTTAATCAGAGGTAATAAAAAAAAATTAAATCAAAAAAATAAACATAATAAACACTTATTAATCTAGGCTATTTACAGTAATATATAAAAAAAAAAAAAAAAATAACAACAAAAATACATTACTGAATGTAATAATAAATAATTTAATAATTAAAATTGAAGAAAAAAAAAAAAAAAAAAAAAATACTGATGTCCTTTAGGAAAAATAAAGTAATAATAACAGTTTATCAACAAAACAGACCTAGACCTTGGGAGATAGGGGAGTACAGGCAGCGCCCCTATCGGCTGACAGCAGAGCTATTCAACTGAGAACTGACTTTATTTTTAATTGTCTTTAATTAACAATAAACGAACTCACCTCACCAATATGATTGTCTATGTAATCCATTACATATACTATCACTGTTTACAGAGTCTGGCAACAGGATTTTCACTAATACTGTTGTTAATAATGTCACAAGCACTGAGCATACTACAGCGTAATGTTAATAGCGGCCATGACACTTGAGACTCTTATCTTATTTTTTTTGTGTATTATTTTACTTTTTTGAGTCTTGTCTTATTATAATATAAAACTGAAATTCTCCTGCTTCTATAATGAAATAATATTGTACAGAACTAATTCCCCTCATTTAAATCGCAGATCGGATTCGAACCCAGAATCTTAAGCGCATCATGATTTTAAAAGTTGATATCAGGATCCATTGAATTTCGATCTTTGTATTAATATTCGTAAATATTACTATATGTACTACATTAGTTTTTAATTATAGTTAAAGCCACGGTAATGGTAGCTAAAAAAAAAATAAACAAAAAAATATTAAGAGAATTGCTAAAAATTAAATGCACAAGGAAAGTACTAGTGATCTTATTTTTTTTTTTTTTTTTTTTTTTGGTCTTGCCTAATTAAAAAATTAAACCTAAATTTTTCAGATTGTTTTTGGATTGCAGAAAAAAAAAATGCAGGCTTTTTTTTTATGGAAGTGCTTGCCAAGTAAACAAAGATAATCCTTCAGTCTAGTTAATGGATTATATACAATGGTCATTAATGTTATTTATGCACAATGAACAGTTTAGCTTGTGCTACATTTTCTACGAGTTAGGACCTCTAAAATTCATCATCATGTTTGAACAAGACTTCAGTCGAATTTATTTCTACAAATTCAAACTTTGTCTATTTGGGGCCCAAACCGTGCGTAATATCACTGTTGTTTTCATTGGTCGATTCAATCATGTAACATTCAAGCATTAGTTAATGTAGAGTGCAGCGGTGGTTCTAAAAATTTCCACTTGGGGACTATAACCTCGAAGGCAAGATCGTGGTAGTCCTGTCGTCTGCTTGGAGGTAAAAGTCACTAAGTGTTTTTTCCAAATTCGACAAAAAGTCATTGTTTTGATATTATCATTACCCATAAGTATAAAAAGTCACTTATATAATATAACCAAACCGCCTATATAACTAATTGAGAGATGTTTAATGAGAACATTCCCGTATTTTCGCTCTTCTGAATATATTTGATTTTGTCAATAAAGGACTTTTACCTCCAGGCAGACGATATATCATCCATAAGAATTTATTATTGGTTGACAATAAATTATTAATAATTGGCTAAAATTTTAAATAAATTATAACATTAAATTTGGAGCTGAATCACTATGTAACAGTAGCAAAAAAAAAGTTCAATACATTAAAATAAACAGGTCAATTGAAACTTATAAACATATATTATTTGATTAAATAAGGAATATAACTATCTTCTTTTCTCTCGTTCCCTCTTTTTCTCTCTCCTCTTTCTACTGAGAGTCTCATTCTAAAATATATAGTCTTTACTTTACAGGTGTTATATTTATAATTCCTGAAATAAAAATATTGATAAAGAGGTATCATAATAGATATCTTTATTTTTTGTTTATTTTATTATCAGTATTGTTATTGAGTACAATAAAAGAGAATTAAAAAAACAAAACAAAAAAAACAGTAGATAAAAGAATTAACAATATCCACATTGATCGATATCTTAAAGCTGGAGTATATACGCTGGGCATTATAGACTACCGTCAACTGGGGTGACTTTGTCCATTTTTTAACTTTAAACGTCAAAAATTGTTGGTACTTTATTCAATGCAATAAATACTATAATTTCTTATAATGTATCATATGCTAAATAATGAAACAAACATATCTAATTGCATTGCCAGATTATTTCTCCCCTCCCTAGATGGACTTGTTAAAACTACGAAAAAGTATATGTCAAACCAAATTCCAGCAAGTCACCCCTCTAAAATGGTTACTTAGGTCAAAAATTAATAATACCAATGAAAAAAGTCTGATAACTAAATAAATAAACTCTTATATATCATCACTCTATATCTTATATCTCGACCGGTAAATAATAAATTTGAGTTAACAGTAACTCTTACATCAACGGAGTAGAGAGACACCCCAATCAGCACTAACTAATATTTGGTTTATAATTTCTTGTCCCTTTTCTTTTATCAGGCCCACCTATCGATTTTCCATGTCGATTTTTTAATATTGCTTCCTTATGATTTCCTTGGTATTCGGAAAGATCAGCAGCCGTCCAAAAAGATACCTTCCACTTCTAACTTCGGTTATCGCTAAAGATACTTGATTTTCGTTATAGTTAATGTAATTCAACTTTACTTGTAACTAAATTTACCTAGCCAAAGATATACGTCATTAAAATAAGTTTTACATAGTTGGAAATTTCACCCCAAAACATTATGCACTCTTAGAGGTTACATTGCCCATGAAGATTGGGAAATATTTTAATTACAGCTAAATATTTATTATAAGAAAGAAATATAAATTAATCTAAACACTTTTTCTTTTAAAGCTTACCTTTAACAGCTTTTCCTGATTTTCAACAACAAAAACAATATTTTATAACGCATTTTCACAAAAAGATTACAATCGACTAGAACGTTAAATATTCATAGACGAAACTAACCTGATAACAAAAGTAAAATTAACATTTAATTCAATACAACTAGCTACGTTATTTGGTGAATTTGTCAAGCTTCAGAAATAATACAAACTAACATTTAAAACGGGGGTAAATTTACCCCGGATGGCAAAGTCTTAGTAGACGGTATTGCTTTGATAGACAGGTAAACCCTAACTGGGTGAGCGAGCTTCCTCAGTTTCAGAAGATCGGTGACTCAGTCAATATTGTGGCCCAACTTTGTAGACGATACCCCGGAATAGAGCCAACATGACATGTACGTCGTGTAGGCAGCGTATAAACCAGCGCCGTAAATTTAAACTGGCTCGTCCAAACAAGACGAAATACGTTATTATTTATTTATTTATTTTTCAAACTGTTATCCATCTAGATAATAAAATAATATTTATAGTAAAATAATTGATTGTAATAATTATGAGTTTCATGAGGGACTGCAAAACAGTTGCTCTAAAATGTCTTGAGAGTAAGTGTATATATTGATACCGTCTACTAGAAATTGATACCGTAACTACTTTACTTTCGATTGCGTGATAAAAAAAATATAATTTTTTTAAGTATTTATTGAAAGAGTAAAAAATAACTCAATAACGAGTTATTGAATTTAAATAATTATTATTTTCCTTGTCAATTGATTCGACTGTAAAGTGAATACAGAATATCTATTAATCGTGTGAAAGAATACAGTCAGTCCTCACTGGTTTAGAATCAGTTATCACCGGTTTTCTCGGGCTTAAAAATCAATACCCCGGAAGAAAAATATATCAATCATTAAATATACATACATATTTTTTTTTATTTGATAGTAATTTAATACTTTAAAAAAATTAAAATTAATATTAGAAAAAAAAACATACAGTTAACTAATTAAAATTATATTAAAAACCCACTAAAATACTAAATTGAACACGACAATCAAATAAACATCTAAAAGAATAAAATTGAAACTAACTCATAATTTATGTCATCTCAAAGACGTGAATATTTCTTCTCACAAATAAACAAATACTTGTACTTGTAATTTATTATTAAAAACTATTTGCTTTTACGCCAGACATAAATACGTACCACCCAAAAAGACATTAAAAAACTCAACATTTTACAAGCAAAAACATTTAGATATATAGATACACCGTATTGTAAAACATTTAGATACATAATCATATATAAACATACATAAAGATAAATAAACATACATAAAGATAAATAAACATACATAAAGATAAAACTATATTTATTTAAACTATATATAGTTTATTTATCTATACTATATAAGATAAATAAACATACATAAACATAAAACATTAAACATTTAGATACGCCGTATTAACAATTGTCAATAAACAAATACAGAACGTATAAAATAGACATCCAAATATATTCATAAACGATAAGGCCACAACTCATATTCCAGATAAGACTCAGATATGGCTAAAAAGAACCTGAATAAGGTATATCCTAAACTAAATAAAAAAAAGGGTGAAGGAGGTGCCACGGGGTTTTTCACGCCAGGCAATTCATTATTTCATAAAATTCACTAATTGTTAGTCAACTTTATTGATAGGTATAAGTGGAGATTTTAAGTTAAAAAAATAAAATAAATAAAATTGATACACTTCTAAGCATTAATAATTAATAATATTAAGGAATTATTAGCTCTGATAATAGTATAAATCGATTTAAACACAAAATAAATAAATGATTGAATGAGTAATAATAATAATAAATCAGGTTTTTAGTTTCCACAACAAAACCTGACATCCAAAGAAAAAGAGTATAATATCTGTTAGATTTCTAAGACAACCATGAGTGGTCCATTAGAAAATTGTCGACCTTTTGAGATTTCTCTGTCAAGATGTCCCACAAGCGAACGAGGCAATTCAATCAAACATTTTATAAAGAACTCAATTTTCAAAGTATATTTATGTTTAAGGAAAAAAGCATAACCCTGTTTTTTTTTGTTTTTTTTCTTTTTCGTTTTGCATGAAAGCCACAGAATTGAATTAGTTCAGTTTCAAGATCAAAGAGTCTTGTTTTTTTTTGTTTTTTTTAGTAAACTTTATTACGAGAGATGGATATTACATTGTTTTCAAGTCCCTGGAGATTGAAGAGAGATATTTTTTCAATACCAAGTTAATTATTTTTAGTATATTGTAAATAATATAAGAAAAGACTGGTTCGTACGTAAATTAGTCGTCTACATGTTTTTATTAACTATTTTGACACCTCAAATATACAGGACAGCGAAAAAGATACATATTAACTCCAAATCTTCAAGGCAAAAATATTCAGGACAATTATAAAAGCACAATGGTACGTAAGCAACACAACTTTAGATACTGACATACGCATGCCAACAGTTAACGAACAAATACGAACATACTACAAACGATTCCACGAAACATTACATGGACATCCTAATACAGTTATAAACGACAGGACCACAACACATATTCCCGACAACACACAGAGAAGACTAAAAAGGAGCTGGATGAGAGACCTCCGAGACTAAAATAAAATGGAAATAAATACTGGCAGTGCCACTGGGTTCAGCTCCCCCTCATGCCTCTCAAGCCATTTAGATCCTAACAACACATTTACCGGTTGTCAAATTTTACATAACAGGTGCAAATAAATATAAAAAATAAAAAACATGTTTTTATCTTTTACCTTTTAATCGAAAAACTAATAACCATTTTACGTAAAATAAATACAAATTTTAGTTCTTAATACAAAGATAAATTTGTATGAGATACAGTTGTATAATATTTAATTAGAAACACATAATAAACAGAACTTTTTTTCATATTTTCTTTTTACTGTAGACATTATTAAACAATTTTTAGTATGAAGCCATTAATAATATTCTCTTTATTGTTAACTGTCACAAACCAACAACAGATAATTATTCCCTGTACTCATCAGGCTTTGTGTCACAGAGGCGCACTTGAGACTACATAGTTGACATCTTGTTAGTGCAACCACTCTCCCATAGACAATTAGCTCTTGAACTCATACAGCTATTGACTCCCTATACTGCAAACCTTACGTGATCAATTATAATTAATTACATAATAATTTACAAAATATCTAAAAAATTGTTTAAATAAATCGTACTTCTTCAGCATTCACTAGACAAACGTTCAAAACTTTCGATTTACAATAAAAGAATCATTTACATGACAGTTATCAGACCATAACAGAGTTGAGCTATGGAGCTAAACTAAACCTTCTAATTTTTATTCCTATCCAATCCTTACAATCCATAATCCGTTGAAAAATCCTTAATGCTCCTTACTTTGTTACCAATAAACTTATCCATAAAGTTCTAAATGTACCATATGTTGCTGATTTAGCCCAAACCAGATACCTATCCTTTCATAGTAAACTCCATAACCACACTAATCCTCTAGTCACTCAACTTGCTTCTCATTCCATTCCCAATAATCCTCCGAGGCGTCTAAAAAAAAAATGGCCTACAGACCTTCTAGCGTAGAATTTTAGTTGAAGTGAACTACTGATAAGTAGTTCTTTTCAAGTTTTTACATGTTATTTTAATTGTTGTGAACACATTTACTAGATGTATTTATATTGTACAGTTGTACATTACAATAAAATAAAAAAAAATCATTTCAAAATATTAGGATAAATCACACTATAAGCTTGTTTACCAGTTAAGATTGTTTGAGCATGCATAGATCAACTGCGTATTAGTGACCGACCGAAAATTCACCCGAACCTTTTTGATATGCCCGAAAAATACGATCGCGAACTCAATGGTTGTAATAATAGGCTGTAAACAAGCTTTGGAGTCGCAGGCATTTCCTTGCCGACTGAATTTCAGTAAGTAGTATCTAACGAAGAAACAGAATCATTATCCTGTCATATTCTGGAGATTCCATACTCCTTACATCCGATATCAAGAATGTCCTATTTGAAACAAAGACAAATAAAACAGAATATGATAAAGTATTAGTATTGAAACAAACCATCCAGTATTATTAGTCCAAGCCACGACTACAAAGCAGTGTTGAAAAACCTATGCAAATCACTAAGTAGCATACCATACAGCAAGCAAAAGGTGAAGTGCTCCTAGAAATAGGCAGATCGTCACAGTCGTTGACGAAAAAATACATTTGTTTAGCTCACAATATAGAATATTTCAACCACGATAAATTATTTTCTAAATAACTGAAACAATTAAAAAAAAAAAAAAAATAATAATACATTAGTTTCAGTGAGCAATTATATTTTAGAGTTTCAATCTTACTGATAACTATTGAAGGCGGTTAATAAATTGTGAATGTGAAAAATTCACAGTATTTTGTTTTATTGCAAATATAATGGGATAGACTAAATCTAAATCGAAATTAGATTAATGTGATCTTTACCATTACAAGATTAGGAAAAGCAGAAAAATATTGAAATCATGATGGGTTTTCATTTAATTTAATTTGCAACTGTATAAAATATATACAAAAAATATATAATGTGCCACGAAATAATTACAATAATTTGCTAATAGCTTGTAGAGAATTATAGATTGGTGAAACTTCAATAAATATTCTATATTAGAAATTCCTTATGTCATCTTCATTTCACACATATCGGAGGGTTTATCGGAATCGAGTTGGGAGATTATTGGATTCGAGTGGGTATATAGCTTGTCATGTTAGGATAGGTAGCTTGTTTAGGCTAAATCTGCAACATTTAAATTTGGAAATTTGGATTGTTATAGATAAGTTTATTTGTGACAAAATAACATTTTCCGTTGGACACGAGAAGAATGTAAAGGTTTAATGGAGCCCCAAAGCTCAAATCCGTATGTCCAAATGGTTCTATTTACATTATGTAAATTTGCTTTTGTAATTAATTATAAACTTTCAACGCTATTCTTTTAATTGCTGGAGTAGTCGAAAAAGTGTTTCTGGTATTTTTTTTTCTCCATCATTGAATTTATAACTGTACTTAAAAAAAAAAAAAAAATAAATTAAAAAAAAAAAAACTATAATCGCTTATGAAGCAACTACCCACTGGTAGCACTTCAATAAAAGTTCTATATTAGAAGGTCCCGAGGCCATCTTCTTTTAGGCGCCCCGGATGTTGATGGGAATAGTGGATTTGAATGGATGTGGAGTTTAATATATTGTAACATAGTAAGTATTTGGTTTTGCATAAATCAGTAACAGATGGAAAATTTTTGAAAAAGTTGTATGTGGTATAGTAAGAAGCATCTAAGATTTTCCGAAGGATTATGAATTGCAAGGATTACAATATGAATAAGGTGGTTTAGTGGAGTCCTAAAGCTCACTTCATATGTTCATATAGGTTCGTTAACTGCCATATAAATGAATCTTTACTTGTCTCGTATGTGAATTCCAGTAAGATGTTTGTTCCCATAAATTTGAAAAAGCTAAAATTTTCATACGTCCAATTTTTAATTTAAAATTCTATGTTTACATTACATTTTAAAAATATAGTTTAAATTCTATTAAAAATGAGAAAGAAAAATCTTACTTTCTTTCTTTGAGAAAGAAATGTTTTATTCAAATAAATAAACTGTACGGATAGGCATCAAGTAAAATATTAGAATATTTTTAAGACTGACATTTAGCTCTGAAACATCATATTTATTAGTATCCATAAAATATGTTTTATAAATCCAGTGAATATAATGGTCAAATATTTTCCAAAGACATTTTTCCAGTATATTTCAATAGGAATGGTATACTAAATTTGTTACGAGGGATATATAGTAATATACAAAGAACTTATTTTTCTTTTAAAGACGATTCATGTATATAAAAAGCAAATGGGTGAATTTTCATTAAGGTGAAAGCGAAAGGTAACCACGGATACGTACCCACGATGAAAGCGTTGAGAAAATTAGAATGCGTCGAAAGCGAACAGGTGTAGCCTGGGAGATGGAGGTGTGTCCACTGGATGAGAAGAGTTCGACCGGGACAAAAATCGATTCCATTTCCCATGACAACTGGCGCTTTATGAATAGCTAATGTGGCTAAATGGCACGACGAACTACAGAAGCTCTTGCATTAGAGCGGTGCTTGAATATTTTTCAGTAGGCGAGTGCAGAAATTTATGATAATATAAAGCTAAGAAAGGATGAATTCCCAACCGTCAGCACAGAAATAGACCTAAGTCGCTTTATGGCAGCGGCAAACCGCTGATATAATTATAAAATGATTTTTTTCACAATGCAATAGGCATTTATAGTGCCGGTCAAAAGTTTGAGACTACCAGAAACGATATCAGTAAATTAAAGAGTTTGATATTCAGTGAAAATTAAATGGATTTAAAGAAAATTCAACACAGATATAGTATTTATACCTTTAAAATACATCTGCCTTTAGGTGAAAAAAATAAAATTAGGTTTTCAATACATAATTTAAAAAAAAAAGAAAAAAAGAAAAGAAATTTTTTAGAGGCGTTAAATAAAAAGAAAACAGGATTTTTGTTGAGCTATATCAAATTTAATTAGATCTATATAAATAATTCCATTTTTTTCCAACATGGAATATTATATAATTTATGTATTGTGAAAAAAAACAACAGAAAGAAAGTGTTTTTAGGTGTAAATAACAAAGATATGGATATTCAGAGATAAAGAGAGACAGATACTAAACTTTTAAATTTACCTAATTTGGTTTAGGGTAGTCTCTTATGAGCGGCACTGTACATTTGTCAACGAAGGCACTAAGGGCGTTTATTATTGTGACTTAAATAAATTTGGAGATTAAAAAAAAAAAAAAAAAAAAAAAAAAAGAAAATAATTATATCAAATATGTTTCTTCAGCGGATACCAAAGTTCGTTTATCTGAGAAAGCCCTTAAAAAGAAAAAACAATGAAGAGAGGTGGCAAGAAATAAATACAGTAGATATGACACAGCTAAGATATAGTCAAATAGTTATTTACATGACTTTCCAGCTTATTTTTAATTATTAATACTAACATCGTAGTGCAGATACTCTGAAATTCACTGGAAAACTGACGTCATACAATGACACAATAATATCAAATTATTATTTTAATGAATAATGATACTTGTACGACAGTCACTTTCAATACAGATTGGCAGATACCCGTAGTTCGATCACAAAGAGATTTGTTAAAGCCCAATAACTTAATTTTGTATATTAATTTTTTTTACCTGTGTAAGAGAAAGAATTGTTAAACTTTAAAATAAATAAAATTGTTTATTAGTTTCAATAGTTCTGATTTAGTTTATATAAGTAATGATTCAAGTTATATATAATCTATAGTTAAATTATGAAAGCTGTTTTAAAAAACAAAGGGAAACATATGAGCGTTGATAGAGACAGTAGCTAAGGGCATTCCTAGCCAGAGCTCGCTGTAAGAAAGTTAGAAGCGCTATTTACGCTATCTTCTTTACTCACCGTCAGGAAGGTATCTTCTCTCACCTCGGTGCGATCATCTGTCAACCCTGCCTTTTTTGAGAACCAACCGCATGCTGAGGGGACTTCCACCAGTGTAGATATCTAAGAAGTATTTAAACCCTATTTTTTTTTGTACGTAACTTGAACCAGACTCCGTCATAGTTAAATTCAAAATGTTATTTTCTAAATTAATTTAACTATTTAAATAGTTATAAAATTAAATAATAATAAATAAAGGGTTCGCGAACCCGAAGGTTCGATGCCGACACCACCAACCGTCGACCGCACACTTCCCTCCAACCCACTCCTCCAAAAATCAAGGTCGGCCCTGACGCAATCCTCCCATCATCGTCTCGGTCTACCCCTCGGTCGTTTACCTGATGGCTCAAAACTGATTACGTTTTTCTGAATTCGATCATTAATAAACCCAACGACTTTACAGGCCCATTTTAAGCGTCGCGCTGCTATTACTTCAACTATATTCACCGGATATAACTCGCGCAATCCCGCATTGTGAAGTCTTCTAAATTTTCCTGTTTATTCATTCTTTTTTGGGCCAAATATTCTACGAAGTACTTTATGTTCTAAAACTTTAAGGAGTTGTTCCTCCCTTAACGTCAGCGGCCATGTTTCGCATTCGTAGAGAACTGTTGGTAGTATAATAGTTTTGTATACACTAATTTTTAAATTTTTGGAGAGTAAGCGCGAAATGAGTAATTTTGCGACCGAGAAATAACAAGCATTAACAGCTTTTAACCTAGCCTTAATTTCTTCTTGAATTTCATTTTTCCCCGATATAATAGATCCTAGATATTTGAATTGCTCAACGTGTTCAAGCTTTATCGCGGAAATATCTACATTACTAGAATGTTCACCATTTCTACTACTAACCATATATTTCGTTTTATCGGTATTAATTAATTAACCAATTTCTATACCGGTTTTCATGAGCGTAGTAGCGTTTAGTTTTATAGTTTCCTCGTTTTCACAAAAAAGTACCAAATCATCAGCATAACCAAGAACCGGACATTTACCACATAATTGAACGACTCCGTCTAAAACCACATTGATAGTCTCCAATATTTCCTCCGCGTAATCAGCATTTACTAGAACTGATGTAAATATTTTATAACACGTCGGAAGGAGTGAAATACCACGATGGTCTACACTCTGTTCTCCAGCTTCTCCACACGCTTTGAATAATTCGGCAGGGATGTTGTCGATTCCGGTTGCTTTATACGATTTTAATTTTATGATCGCTATTTGAACTTCTTCCTTACTCGGTTCTTCTTTAACAGTTCCGCGCTGAGAAAAGTAGGAGAGGAATTTATGCTATTTTTCGAACTTAAAATATTATCAGATATTCTGAATTTGTCTACTATGTCTACCGGATCCGCTAGTATATTGTTATTTTCATCCCTTATTCCTTTCATTATAGGATCGAAACGTGTTATAAAATTAGTTTAAATTATTTTTGTTTAATTTCAATTTCTGCTAATAGCCATAAGATATTTTTTTATTTCTAGTTTATATTACTTTTCTCACCACAATTTATTTTCTTTTTATATATATTTAAATTTTACTTACTTATAGGAGATTATTTTCTTTCTAGTTTAAATTTCTTCTTTTTTCAACATCTTTCTTATAATTATTTTGGTATATATATTTATATAACTTAGTTTTTAAAAATATTATTATTTTACAAATGGTGTTCCCCTATAAAGGTTTTATTTTTCATTGTTTTTTTGATTTTATTAGAGGTTCCTCAATTTTCAAATACAGTAAATCGGTAAAATACTTATTTTTTTTCTTCTTTATCTTATAATGGGGCGGCGATTGTTTTTCAAAAGAGAAAAGCACCCTCCCCAACAAGATTTTAAATACATTTCGTAAAAAATAATTGATTTTCTTATTTTTGGTCAAAGTTCCAATATATTATCACGATAAATACTATATTACGTTCGTTAGTATTAATTAGGGATGTGTCGCTTCCAAAAGTCGGTTATAAAGTACGTCTAAATATTAGTCAAGTGTTTCTATTTGTAATATTTTTAGTCTTATAATTAATTTTGTTATGCTGTTTTCGCAAAGATAGTACGAATTCAGCCTTTTGTGAGTTCAAATGAGTTTATTTAGATCAGCCAATCCAGTTATTAAAGTTAAAATTAGATCTGTGGAAGCATGAAGCTCATTATCAATGTTCCATCTGTGATCGTTATTGCATCATCACCGTATGCAACTAATTTAGCATTCTATTTTAACAATGCTATTAATTAAAACGTTGCACAGTACTACAGCAATAATCTGGGGTCCGAGCTGCCTTGATTGGCTGTGAATTGTTAACGAGTTAGACCGCGTATTGCTGAAATGATATTGTATTTTCTGATAAGGGCTTTTGTGCAACGGCATTGTTTTAAATTTCTAAAAATTAAGTCCTTGAATGTAATTTTCACAAAATTCAATACCAAATAAACCGAAACACATCAAGTATATATCTTTATTGTACTGTAAAAAATAAATAATTATGAGAAATGGATAATATAGTTAAAACATTTTGGGAAGAACAATGGAATGGTCTTATCTAGATTCAAACTCTATTACCAATACTTTAAGGGGATATTACAAAACACATCTTTGAAATAAAATAGATTTATTACACAGCGGTTACTGTTGAAGAACCACGTAAAAAAAGAACACTACCTCAATGGTACCGATGCCGACAGTATGGTCACACAATGATCACTGTAACCACCAAAGTATGTGGAAAGGTGTAAAAATTACTTTTTTTTTTTAAATTTTAGAATTCCATAAAATTTAAAAGAAACGTCGTATGTAAACTAAAATATGTGGAGACTTATTACTTATATTTCGGAATAATACTGAATTATTATTGAAAATATTATTTTATTCAATAAACCTGAGAAGATTCACCGATTTAATAAACCTTTTGAGGTTATCGATATTTAAATTGATACATTATCCGTTAGTAGCAGTTCAGGAAGAACGAAGAACATGGAAAGGGGCTCTATAGAGGAAAAAAAATAGTTAAATATCAACACATCAAGTGCATTTTATAATGTAAACAAGAGATACTGGATTTATATGATTCATTAAATATATAGACAGCAAACAAGCTCATATTTATTAAAACATAGAGATTTTGAAAACAGATGACAATAAACATTATAATATAATCGAAACACAGGAGTAATAACATTTTAGAATTATTAAAGACTTGATTTTGAACGGTACAATTTTGTAAATAGAATTTATTATTGAAGATGTTATTGACTGACTTTGAAATAAAGTCATGTTTTAGTAACGTTAACTTTTATTACGGTATCCACTGACCTCTATAAAATCAACATGTTTATTATTGAACCAACAGATTTAACAAAAAAATGTTTATACAATTAAAAAAACTATTGATTCCACAATATGTGAATTCAAGAATTCGTATATCCAAGGACCAGCATGACGTTTAAGTCGTGCGGGCACTGTATATACCTGCGCCTGAAACTTATAGGAAGGTGTAATTTTTATAATTTTATATTCATCGATTTACTAACACCTACAGAGAATAATAAAAAAAACAACTTAAATTAAAGATTTTTCCTTCAGTTAAATTCAGAATAAAAGAAAATCAAAAACAATAACTAATCCAAAGTTCGAATTGGCTTCACCCTTTTTAATATAAGTTAATGCAATAAATAATTCCCTTTATCTTTATTTATTTTCTGAAACTTGTCAAATTACAAATATACAATCAGCGGAAAGTAGGATAGGAAAAATGAGTAAAATGTAAAATCCGGATGAAAGAAGAAATAAATAATAACGGTAACTATACTTAGGCATTTATTTAAGTACTTAAAAAAAATACGAAAGTAGTTATCTCATACATCATCTTATCGGTTTCATACATTCAAAACTACATACTTATACAGCCAAAAGGTCGGCATAACTCAAAAGCTTGTTTTGATGAAATATAACATAATAAATAAATTTGTAAACCCGAACGTCAATTTAATTAACAAAATTTAAAATAAGTATATATATGTGTTTGATTCAGTAATATAGTGATAGTGAATGAAATATAACTTTTTAACACTATGCAATATCTCAGGACTGATATAATAAGGAATTTGAATCAACGTAGCACTGTGTATTTTTAGCTTATAAATAGTTGCCAAGAAGAAATAAACAAACTAGAAGCCATCTATACAATAAAGTATATCATTGTGATCTTAGTGAATATGCGGTTAGGTCGAATTTTGACCAAAATAAGTTAAGTAACTTGAAAAAATCGTGAAGGTTTTACTTTACGGCCAATAAGTGTTTTAGTAAGGTGCTAATATTAAATAACTATGTTTTAAAATGAACCTCTTACATTTTAAGTCACTTAACCCATTTTGATCAAAATTCAGAGGGGTGACAAATATATATCCTTACATTAAAAATTTTATTATCAGTGCATGGACGAGTGTGTACGATAAAAATAATATGCGTTACATAGTGACTGAAAGGAGTTTTTTAAAGGAATATTTGAATCGTACTTACGTTATGTAATATATTTTAAAATCGTGAATAAGTAGTTGGAAAAAAAACCCTGCAAATTAATTGATTCAAAATATAATAATTAGAAGTCTTCCATTGAAGAGAACAAATATCACCATTGATATAATAACTTTTACTAGGATTCTTTATCTTTCATAATTCAAATAAGATTGAGCTAGTCTGTAATGTGTTCATTTGAGATAATTATTAAAGTCTAAGGTTTTTAAAATAAAAGTAGGAGTATGAAAGTATAAACCTATTTACAATGTTACTGGTGAATGCTGCTATTGGTTATCTATTACCAAACTATAGCAACTCTAGTATACAACTGAATTGGCCGCATTTAGGAAAATAAATAAGTTCCCGGCCCGCCTTAACAGCCCTTTTCTCCAGCCTACCAGCTAATATTTTTTAAAGAAAGGGCCTGGATCAATTTATAAACGATAAAAAAATTAAGGATCAAATAACGATAGAAATATTTATTGATATGGATTCAAAATTTAAAAAGAACCATCATGTTGACAGGAATGTATTATGAGGTATGAAGTGTATTTTCATCAATAGAAATGTTTTCTATTTATGTATTTTATAGTTTCATTTTAAAATAATTAACCTGCATCAATTTCCGGGCAACTCAATAATTCTTTTTGTCAACTAACTGTACTCAGTATTTTTTTTTGTTTGGCAAGCACGTATCTGCTATTTATTATTTTAACTGCTTGATAGGAAAAACTGTAGAACAGTTTATAACAAGATTGCTTTACAATGAAATGGGCTTAATCTGATCTATGTAACAAAGAAAATTTAATAAACGAAGGTGCCATAACTCAAACTTTATATACGGGGATGGCACCATTAAACTCTACTAAGTCTGAAGATGCTGTAATGTAGCATTGAGGAACAGAGTTAGGGAATATATCTTACGTATTTCCTCATGAGAAAACTCTTTATCACTAATAATTACTGAAAAATAGAAAATGGATAATTATAGCTAATTAACTAAATTTTTAAGAACAAGATGTGAACAATACATATTATACCTTTGTAATAAGCGCATTTACCTTTATTTATGCTGTTATTTTGTATAAAAGGGGCAATTATTAATTTATTATAGTATATCTACATTTCTAAAGGAATATGACAAATATTGAAAATAATCCTATTTTGATTAAAGGTTTATTGTATTATTTAGCGCATTTTCAATTTATAAATACTTACATGTTTCCAAGACAAAAAATCCTACTTTTAACAAAAAAATGAATTATGTAATGTAAATAATTATCCGTTTAGTTCTATGAACAATATATACAAATAGCCATTACAAACAGGTAAGTAAATTACTCTCAATGCAGTTTGTGACCGACACAGGATCGGTCTCAAATTTGAATAATAAGAATTACACCCTGCTATAAGCTGGTATCAAAATTAGGTAAACTAAATGGTATCAGTTTAAAAGTAAATGGGACACTCAGAAAGCTGGAGATCAAAAAGAGGAAAATCTAAAGGAAGATAATAGGACTGAAGAGAATGGCACCTACAGGGTACGGCACAATGATCAGCTGTATAAAAACCAGGAGGATATCCTGACGTATAAGGAAATGGCGACTGGCCTTTTATGGACACCTGGCCTGCATGAATTCCAAAAGATTGACAAACCGAACCTTCACAAGAGCAAGTAGATCACATCTGTGAAGTAAGATCTAGAACAACTAGGGATCCCACTGGATAAAACACAAGACAGACTGCGGGAAGCCGTCCGACAGGGAGCATTCCTAATGTCCCTTACCAAGAACAAGACCACAGAAACCAAATAAACAAAGAAGAGAAAGCTGGCTCATAGTCAGAAAATAAAGGAATACTGGAGGAGAAAATAAACAACAACAAATAAACATTAATAGAAAATTAATTGATACAATTACTAAACCTAAAATAATAGAACAAAGTGACTTAAAGTTTTTGAAATTTAAAAATAAAATAAACTGTAATTAATGAGTTTTTATATAATAAAAAACAATTTCATGGGATCGACAACTCTTTTAATGTAACAAAGTGCCAAAAAAAAGTTCTATTTCTCATAATTACTTTCGTATAAAAGTTGGAACTTCAGTTTGAGCTATCAGGTGAAAATTTTCACAAAAATTACAAAAACTACATAATACACAATAACTACTTGACAAAATATACATTTTGCCTGATACATCTCGGAATCAATGCAATAAACGCCAATCTAAAGTTAGTTCTATAATATTGCTTTAACTTTGTTTTTCATCATATTCCTTCTTAGCTTATATAAACACAATACAAATTAACTTCCATACCGAATGTTGGGTTTTGGAATTCTTTCCGTGTTTGTCCAACTGTGCGTCGGCAGGTAAAACACCATATAGTTAAATGACATCGGAAATACTTCCCCAACAACCAGTCACAGTTAAATGCGAAATGGGTCCACAGTTGCATTATTTAAGTGGCAATACCTTATAGTATACTGGGGTTTCCAAACAAAACTCCCTAGCTTCACAAAAGGAGATTGGCATATGCCCTAGTTGTGAAGTTCTAAAGCTGTTAATATCAACTCATATTTTTAATTGTTAAATTCTTACAGCAAGGAACTAGTAATTAATAAAAAGATAGTGGCCCACCACTACTAATACTCCACAAATAAGAAACCAAGAAACGGACAATTAATTTTCGAAATTTACGGTGAGGGGATAGGTGGAAAGAATGCATGCAAATTTTATCGTTTGATGGTATATTTTTGAGTTAAATAACAAGAAAAAAATGGTTACAATAACCGTCCTGTATTTCATAAAACAATTTAAAGAAGTTGTTATAACGATGAAAGAGTGGGTGAAGGAAAATATAATAATGTTGTCCAATATAACACGTGGGGCCAATTCAGCTGAACGTAAAAGCCGTTTTTTCTGAAAGAAAATAATGTGAATCCTACACTCAAAGGCTCCCTATTCAACTTTAAATTAATATGAAACCCGCATAAAAATGTATTAGGAAGCGAAAAAAAAAGAAGCAAGGAAACAACCGTGCAAGCAAGTTACATATAACTATGTATATATGTATATACAAACACACACCCACACACACACACACATATATACACTAGAATTGTTATAATTCAGTATTAGATAGCAATAGCATGTCCACCAGTAACATTGGCATGATTATGAGAATAATATAGTCTCGAAACGTCGCCAAAATAGTTGTTTTTATTTACGGACTGAACCTCAAGAACCTTAATAAACATACACACACACAGACACAGACACAGACACACACACACACACACACACACACACACACACACACACACACACACACACACACTATTATTTTTTTTTTTATCTCTTTCACAGTAACCCTACAAAAGAGTCGTTTATGTGAGCACCTCCCATGCATGCAAGCATATTCTTTTCTTAGCTTATTAAAAAAAAAAATTAAATAAATAAAATAACAAAATAAATAAATACAAGGCAAACAAAAAGTTTATGTCAATAAATGCCGTATAATATTTTTAAAGTTCATTGCTGTAAACGATTTTTTTCAATTCAGAAGTACGGTTTTTGGGTATTCTATACTACTTGATATTTTTTTTTAAGTTTTTCCTTCAGAAATTGGGTATTCTATACTACTTGATATGAAATGTTCACAAAAATAAGTTTGTCCTTGTCAAAACGATGGCAGTTATATAATATCTGATAAAATGCTTGTTTTGTCTGTCTGTCACAGTGTCATGCTTCGTTGCCTAAGAGGGGAATACGTTTAAAATTGTATTTTGTAGGTCCATGCTGTCAGAAATTGTGTCAGTTAGTAATTTGTAATTATCAATTTGTTGTAGCATAACACTAGTCCCCTATAAATTTGTGAACAGGTCGTCCTTTATTTCTTTGTTGCCTGTGTGTGCCCTAGAATATAATTTTTTCATCAATTTGTATATATATATATGCATGTATTTATGATACGACGAATTCTAAATACGCTTTTATCGTAAAAAAAACATGCTTTCCTCCAAAAAATCGTTTATACCATAATCTGCAACGGAAATATTAGAGGATAAGACCAATTCTAAATACGAATAAATATTCGAAAAAATTACAAAAGAACAAAATCCTTAGAAATATACAAGCTATTACATATTAGTGCCCAAAGAAGAGACAAAATTTAAGAATATAGTATCAGCATATCAATTTTCAAAGTTTCGATTAAGAAGAGAACATTTTTTTTTAAACTGAAATGAAGAATGAAAACCATACAGGTGACACGTCCTTGAAGTAAATAACTTGAATTCTAATAACAATTCTTTCTATCTTTAAGGTTAATTAAGTTACAAGAATTCAAAATAAATGGAATAAAGTTCGATTTATGTCCGAAAATTATCTATCTATTTATCTTTAGGTATGGGGCTATTTACAATGATACACCGCAGTTCAAGATCCGATCAATCAATAGTTTTACCGTCTCCAGATATGCATCTTAACAGAGTATCGCGTTACTGCCACAAACGTAACGAAATCCTAGACGAAAGATAGTTTTAACAGGGAGTATATTAATTAGTACATTCTCTACTGTGAGGCCTAAGGCATCCATAATCAGTACCAGAAAGTAAATAAAAAATGGTAGACAATAATGTCATGAACTATATAACATTGATTATTATATACAACTATTATATTTGAATGTTTTATTCTATCTATATGGATATTTCTTTAATAGTAGGAGATTGCCAATCGCACGGGGAAAATCATGAAATGCTGAAAATAAAAGATATCATTTTGCGACATGTTTTGGGATCTTCTATCCCATCTTCATACTATCTATTATTCTGGTGTTAACCTCCAGGTAAATGTTACAGTTAAATTTAAAATTTTAAATGTGACTGTAAAATCGACATGATGGTTAACACCAGAAGAATAGATAGTCTGAAGATGGTATGGAAGATCACGAAACATGTCACATAATGATAATAGTTTAAAGAGGAGTAAATGCTATAATAAAGTGAACTAAACAAAGAAAAAGTATTTGCCAAATGTAAAAGAGGAGATTCACAATTTAATTAGTGCTAATTAAACAGTTGTAGCATAATATGCAGGAAAAATAATAGGCAGATCAGCATTAAATAATCCACTGATTCCACACATGGTGGATGAAGGGATTATTTAACAAATACGATTTTGAGTAATCTATGTTTGAATTTTTACTTTCTAACATTTTCCCTTTAACAGGAAAATGTTATACAGTTTCATATAACTTTTTACTTCATTTTATTCATATATCTTTTTTCTAGTTTTGAAATATTTCGACTTAGCTAACTGATACTTCTGCAAAGAATTCCTTCATCTACTGAACTAGATATAAACTACTTTAAAAAAATGTGACGTAACTATTTCAAGCACCAAACCCTTCAAATAATAAGTAATAAATAAGAGGAATACACCGGTCAATTAGTGTTTTTTATCGTACTTGCTTACGATTAAGTAAGCAATGGATGAGAATAAAACAAACTACATACTCTCATTTGTCTTGTCCTTTTAAATCACAGTAAAGCCCCGATTATCTATGCGATTGGGTAAAAATTGAACGTTATGATTTACATTTAAGGGTTAACAAATAATATTTTGAGTAGATGAGCAGTAATAAAAATTAAAAAATCATATTCTACTTTTTTAAATTAATTTTTTGTCTTTAAAACAGCGGTTTATAGAAATTTCAAAATATTTCGAAGCTGCTTCAATTGCTCAACTCCCTTTGAAATAGCTACGAATAGAATTAAATCCTAGTAAATGTTGTTCAAAGGGTTCACATTCTCACTAATCAGCTTAGTATCCCTTTCAATGGTCATTAGTCCAGCTGCTTGTTTGCTTTCTATGTTAGTGTATTTGCTCTTCAGTTTAATGAGCAATGGAGGTCGTTATAGAAGTCTCCACATGACATGCAATCTCTTAAATACTTTAAACCTAAAAAAAAAAAAAATTGCCTTTTTCTCTTTTTACATCGGTTTTACAAATTTGAATCTAAATTTCACAATAGTTCTTTTGCTCAAAAAAACTAAAGTAGTTATATATTTCAGATTTAATTAAACTGGGAGCATAAACAGCTATAATGATTAAAATATGTAAGCTGCACGTTCTGCACTCGTAATGAAATAATGCCGGTAAGACAATAGTCTTGCAAATTCTAATTTTTACATTATTGGGGAATAATAATCGATTTTCATATTTTGGTGACCGAGAAATAAACAGAGTTTCCGGCGTTTAATCTTGCCCTCAATTTCTTCTACAATAAATCCTCCTTGACTTATCACCGTCTGAACCACTTAAAATAGATTTAATTTCTTTAAAATATAACTAACTAAAATAAAAAGATAATAACCGTTATTTAAATAGTTTCCTCATCTTTACACAGCAGTACCAAATATCAGAGTAACACAGTTTTAAGACCTTTAACAGTAAGCATTACTAAGCATTCTAAAGCTAAATTAAATAATACAGAAGAAATAAAATCACCCAGTTATAAACCAGAAAGTGCCTAAAACGTTCCGAACATAGACATCTTTACTTCTTCTTTTTTCACTTACTCCTATCTGTTATTTAGCGTGGCGTAACTGCCTCAGCCCATCTTCCCCAGTGCACTCTGTCCTTAACTCTCTTTTTCATCTCTTACATGGTGCTCCGTCTAGCTCTCCCCAGTCTTTCTATACACTCAATGCACTTAAGTCTGCGCCTTCCTCTGGATCGTCTTCCATCAGGTTTGTCGTCAAAGAATCACCTAAGTTTCCGATCATTACCCCTGCGACATACGTGCCCATACCATGCCTTATGGAATCCTCCTATTCCCAAGGTATTTTCTATTCGAACCAGATCTTCTGAAAGAGATCCTTAAGTTATTTGATTATTTCTCCATCTCCAAATTTTAAAAATTCTGGGATAATGTCCCTATTAGCCGCTTTACCAGTTTTTAATTTTTCACAAGCCATCGTGACTTCATCTTCCTTTGTCATACCGTCCAAATTATCGACTATATTATCTCTGTTTCTAGCTATTCTTCCATCGTACTGGAGAGACTGTTTATATTCCTGGAGAGAGTAAATTTCTTTATAATAATGCTGTCATACCTTTAGAATTTCTTTATCCTGGGTCATCATATTTTCATTACTATCTTGGACACTACGGACTTGTTTTCCTTTCTTTCCACTGAGTCCTTTAACAGTGCTATTGAACTTTCTTCCATTTTCTTCGAAATTCGTTAGATTATCCTTTCTAAGAACTTTGCCTTGGATTGCATGCTTGGCGTCATTCCCCTTCTTACATACCCCTCCCAATTATCCTGGGTTTTACCCTTTACTTCTTCAAAGCTTCCTTTTTAAAAGCTACACTTTGTTTTGCTATGCTACTCTTTGTTTAGATGATCTGTGGCTTCAGATTAAAACAAACATATCAACAACTGCTGAAGAAGTCTGTAAAAGAAAAGTAGATTTCAGACGAAAAGTACTCGATAGTTGATCTTTCCAAACCGTCAGCTTTCCGGAAATGTGTAATAAGTTGAAATCTCGATTGGCTCATATAAAATTCTTATTTCCTGCTCCCTATCCAGACAGATTTCTACCAACAGGAAATTTATTTAGAAGTAACTTGGTAATAATAAGTAAGAATCGACCAGCACAATAGTCACTTAAATATATTCAAGTTGATTTAAAGCGTCCATTTTCAAACCAGGGGTCCCTTGCTTTCATAATAGACTGTAAATTAACCAAGAACAATTATAATTTTAGCTAGAAAGCTAGCTCTAAGAAAAGGCAATGATACTTACCCACCAGACTTTAAAGTATCAGAAGGTAAGAGTAATTATTAACCCACATCATAGAATATGATTGTGACTAAAACAGTCTCAACCATAAACGTACATTGTAAACCTCACAATTTAGAAACATGTCTTAGCTCAAAAAGAGATAAATCCAAACATTGTCTCTACAGTCCACAACTTATTTTGATTTAGTAGCAGTGATCACAATATGATTAACAAATAATTTAAGATAGCAACGCTGATGATACGAATTTTCTTCTCGTTTGTACTTGTGAAACGTGAGTTTGAAAGTGAAAAGATATTAGTATGGAATATTTTGTTTCCATCGCCTACAAAAAACGGTAGACCGTTTACGATTAAGTATTCTATTCAGACAACATATTTAATTCAGAGTCGAAAGTGATAAAATCAGAGATGAAATAGAATCATTAGAACCAAAAAACGTTATTGTAGACAACAGTAAGATAATTTTAAATCATACATTTTTGCTGAATATACACGAACAAAATAGTTCTTTTAATCGGTTATTCCTCAATCCTTGCTAGTTAATACTCTTAGAGAAACTATTGGTGAGAAAATCGTTGGTGCCTAATACTTTTACTTTTACTTACTAAAACGAAGTCGTGTCGGTCGTGTTTTATTTGCTGAGCCAATCCTACATCTATGAACGATCTTTCTTGTGTTGCCTTCAATTAAAAAATAAATCATGCATTCAGGATATTACCTTTACATGCCTGGATCTGATTATTTCAATGTTTTATTCAAATGTTCAGTGTTTCTTTCAAATGTAAGTAAATATGAAATTAGAAACGACGAAGATAGAACGGAAATAAAAAATAGGAAAATGCTAACAACTCAAATTTAAGGAAGAAAAGGATCTTATAATCGATCAGCCAAATCCTGGTTTTAAGAACTCTAAAAGGGAATACTGCAAGAACAAATTTTAAATATCATGTCCTTTGAAAATCGCTAAGGGTTAAATTTTGATCTTCTGAACATATTTTATTATTTTGAGTACTTTATCTTCTGGACATAACATTAATGTGTACAATGCCGATACATAAGTTCAAACAAGAATCTTTGAATTTACACATGTACTTAAAACTAAATTTACATTCATAGAACCATATTATACAGACAAAATTATACAAAAAATTATACCATACAGACAAAAGCCAATCTCACCGGGACCAGAGATGGCAAAAATCTAGACAACCAACTGAAAAACGAAACTACAATAAACTTACCAACTAGTTAAAAAAACAAATACATGTATGCACCTTAGAAGAATATGAAAAATAATTGAATAACTTAACTAAAAATGACAGTAGCTTATAATAAACACTCTAGACGCTTACTTAGACACGCAACAGCTACAGTTTTTAAGCCCCACCCAGATCTTAGTACTGATAATGAATTCGAGATCACCATTGATAAAACACTATCATTATTTCCACTTAATCTTCCGCCTTTGGGATTTTCACCCAATGAAGTTTTAACAATCATCAAACATTTACCATCCAGAACAGCTCCTGGTTACGACCTCATAACGGCCGAAGTTCCTAAACGATTGCCAAGAAAACCTGTTGTATAAGGCTGTCCTCCTACAACTTACTTCCCGATTTTCAATACAGCTGCCTTTTATGTTTTCCAGAAGAAACTTCTCTAAATATGAAAAAGACTGGCTTTTCCCCTTAAACAAATCACGCACTTCTTTAATGGTAGCGCCGTTCAATATAAGAATAGGAAAAACTTCTATAATTTATGTTGGTATACAGAAGGCTTTAAAGAGGTTGAGAGGCAGTCGCAACATTTCAGGGTACAGGTGCTATGGTCTTGGTAGGACTGTTAAACGGTTAAGCTAAGGCCAGCCTACAAAGGCCATATGATCAACAGATCTTACCACGACAACTTTATAAACTTACAACTAAGAATATAATAAGCATTGACGTTTAGTTCTGAACAGCAGAAGATTTAATTTTATTGAAAAAAATTAAAATAAAAAATAACCACATGTATAGAGTAATCTTTTTCTCGTTATTTCATCTATCCACTATGAAGAAATGTATTAGCTATCGAAAACATTCCTTTGCAAAAATTGGACCCATCAATAGCAATGGGAAGGAAGTAGACCCTAAATATTGATGAGATGATGTAATCTTATCCTGGCTTTGGATAAATATACTAAAAGATTATGATGAACATGTTGATAGAGTTACTTTTCGAAAATACTTCTTTGAGTAAAATCTATTAATGCTAGTAGCAAAATATTTTTGTGGGCGCTAATAACAATTATTGTTGAGGGGAGCCACTCCGCCCTTATGTACTTTGAAAATTTTCGAATGTCCCTTTAAAAAAAAAAAAAAAAAAAAAAAAAAAAAAAAAAGGAATTTTAACTATTCTTGGTAAGTACAGATTTTATACCAAAAATCATAGAAATCGGAGAGGTCAAGGTCCAAACCAGTGGTTGATTTGACATGGAATAACACTGACTGAAGAAAGTAACTTTCCTCTAATGGTAATTCGTTCGTCCCATTCTACGCCATATATAACAAAGTTGGTAGCAGCAAAAGGTTTGTAACAACTTTTCACCGCTTTTGGAACAAAAAAAAAACAAAGCTGAAGCCTACCTGTGAAAGAAATACTCCTGTTGAGAACAGTTGATCAAACTATGTCCTCTACAAAGACTTACAGCAAAAAAAAACCAGTCACTGATGACTAACGTGACACAAACTTTGTCAAGTTGTCCTTTGTGTAGTTTACCCAATCCGAAGCTGTGTCGTCTGGGTAAGTTTTATAATGTTCTGTAAACTAGAGGTTATACTAAAAACTATATATATATATATATATATATATATATATATATATATATATATATATATATATATATATATATATATTTAGATATACATATTATTATATAATATTTAGATATACATGCATATATGTATATGCTGTATTAATGTAGATTGATAACATCAGTCATCAATCTAGCTTTTAATTATATTTAAAGTCATATAATACAATGATTTCTTAAAACAAAGCCTAATTCAAAATATGACAATAAAAAAAAGAAAGAAAAAAAAAAGAAACTTCTGAGAAGAATGGACGACATAATGAATTCTGACTTCTTTTATTTATTTATTTATTTTTTTTTAGTAAAAAATCTGTTTGAACTTAATTAGGGAAAAAACAATTAACGTTCAGATTTAACACGCTTTTATTTTTACAAAATCAAAACAAAAAACGATCGCTTGAGGTGAAAATAAAAGGGAAATTTTGGTAGTCACAAAAACAGCTTATCATAAAACAAATTAGCCGAATAAATGTTTTAAATGTTATCTCTTCTAGCTATAATTAATCAATTAATTAAAGAATTAATTTCTTTGGTTATTTACAAACAGAAAAAATGAAGATTCGATAAAATTTGGTTAGAAAAATTATTCGGAAAATAAAAGTTTTAACTTTTAATACCTCACAATACAAAATAAAAGACATATTAATACACCCCTTAGCAAACATTTTAAAACTGATAAATAAAAAATTCTAAAAAAACAAAACAATAAAAACACAGCATAGAAAAAAATTGCTAATCAGGCGAGTAAAGCATATAAATTTCGTATCACCTTACGCTTTTCAATTTCTCAGATAGAAAAATAATTCGGCAATACAGTATCCTTCCTAGTATGCTATACTGTAGTTATAGGATTACAAATGTTTTGTAGAGAGCTGTCATGAAAGGCGGAATTGACAGACTACAAAACGATATTAATAACGTCTATTATCACGGGTGCTCACCAAAAAATATAAAAATTTTGATTGTCTGGGAAAGAAAGATAAGAGAGAAAGAATAAGGACATAGAAAATAATAAGGACTGATTCAAGAAATATAGTGGACAAACGGAATGTAAGTTTATTTACCTATTTGGGGGCGGATCTTAATAACGAGAAAAGTAAGGCTAAAAAATAGAGGATCATGACCGGTAACCGTGCCTATTATGCATAGCCTAAATCTTCTATTCATTCTAAAAAATAACTAAGATACAACGTTCTAAAACCCTTATAAGGCCTATTGTGACTTATGCAGTTGCGACTAGCGATCTTAGAATATTTGAGTGAAAAATACTGCATACTGTAATCTATGGACCTGTCCGAGAAGCCGGAGAATGGAAAATTGGAACCTATGTGGAATTAAGAAAAGGAATATAGGGACGCAGATTATCTTCAGTTTATAAAGGCGAGGAGTACCGAGATATTAGGCCATGTGATAGGAATGACGGAAGATCGGAACCCAAGAAAACTGTTACTAGCGAAATTTGTTTGCACTAGAAGAAGACGTTGATTACAACGCATTATTGGATGATATGGAAGAATTAGCAGTAAAAATAGGAGGCGCAAGAAAACAATGGACGGTAATCGTTTGGCAACCCAAGGCCCAGCTGTAGTGCCCAACGGAAGAAGAAGTGGTTAAATGGAGAGACGAATTACAGTAGGAGAAAGAAAGGAGTCTATCTTGAGCTCACTCTGAATATTTCTAGTAATTACCGGCTGAATACAAGTCTACCGATAAAGAGTTGGAGGGCGGATATCTATTAATTTACCTACACGCATTGTAAAATATAATTTCCTCCTGAATAGAAAAGGTAAATTTTTTCAGCGGATATTTGTTTAGTATATGACCGTCTATCAATTAATATAATCTTAAAGCTTAAACTAGTAGAGGTAATGCTGATTAAGAAATTTATCAAAAATACAAAAAATATTTATGTTGAATGTATGTATATATTAAATCTATGAAAAAAAAAAATGGAATAAACAACATTGGTGTTATCATCAGCACATGTCTAAATCTGTACAAATTTCATGACTTACACCCTTCCAAACATCTAGAACAATATTCCTGAAATATAACTGAAGAAATTTTCTAGTACAGCTTAGAATATGTCGTCTCGGGGGGAAAAAAAATAAATCCGGGAATTACTGTCTTCAAGATACTTAGATATTAAGTCCCTCTTAAAGAGGACTTAAGGAGTGCTTAATGTCACTTCACTGAAAAATACACTTCGCTTTATTTCAGGATAATAGTGAAAATTTTCACATTCCAGAAGTTTAGATATACTGGGATACAGGTGATAATATTAGGTTAAAATATAAAGAGTCTTTCATTCGCATTACCAATAACATTTCTATTTCCTCGCTCGATTATTAATTTCGGCAATTTCAATAGATATTTAGTAAAATAAATAAATAAAAAGAATCAGCAAACCCAAATGCTTATTGCCGACACTATCAATCTTTAACCTTCCAATCAGAATTAAAATACACACATTCGGGCAACACACAATTGTTCTATGTACGTCCCTGTCTACCCCATGGAGGTTCACCTATAGTTCAATGCTAATTACATTCATAGGGATTCGGCTATTATTAAATCCTACGAATTCATGTGTCTATTTTAATACTTGCCATTTGATTAATTGAGATAGTTAATGTAGAAAAAAGTCAATTAAAAAACATCCACATCTACCTAAAAAATCCCATTTTTCTCCAATTCAAATCCAATGTGGTTAACCGTATACTATGTATCGCTCCTAACTGTCATTCGTCATACATTTGTGAAACCAAAAATCACCTTAAAACCCGCACCTTCCAAAACAAACTTTCCATCTCTTCCAAAAATACATCCACCTACTAACCTTCTAAACATTATTATAATTAAGACTTTTGATTTCGAAAAAACTAGTTACTAGAAATCCTGACCACCACATCTCCACTGATTGGTATCCAAAACCTACCAACTCTAGCCGACATAGATTTTCATTCTTAACACAATCCTTGCAACTGTCCCCAACCATAGTAATTTCGTTATTTAAGCCCTGAAGACCTGCAAGCAGGTTGAAACGTCGGCATTCCAAATATATAGTTTTTATCATTTAAAATCTTAAACGTGTTTATATTATACTTTTCTGCACCCCTAACCATTTATCTACTAAAAAAAAAAAAAAAAAAAAAAAAGTAAATTTCAACGTTGTCTCTTATAATGACACAATCGATTGTCAAACATCGATGAATTTTGCCAATTTTAAAAAGTTAGTTTTGCTTATGTTCAAGAGTCAAAAACACAGAATCAAAAAATGTGATATACTAGAAGTTGTAGATCATTACAGTTTGTGCAAGATAGGATTTTTAATGTATAAATTTGTCCATTACTACTCTGAGATATGTAAAAAAAAACAAAAATTGTAGGTTGATTTTGCAAACAAATCACTAATAGTACAGGGAAATTAGCTTCGAACTTTATTTATTTCTATTTAAATTTATTTGTTCTATTATTTACATTTAGTCTCAATTTGAATCCTGATTTTAATAAGTGATGTTGTATTTGGCAAAATCATAATTTATATTATTTTATCCTTCAGCAAGAGGGAGTAATTTCTTTTCTTTAAAAATGACAACTCCCACATGCGACACCGCTAGATGGTCTAAGATGAAATAGCCGCCGCGGAAACCGCAATTATGGATAGCCGGGTGCCATCTATTCGCTGCGGATGCTCACGAGCAACTGAGCTTTAGAAATGCTCGTGCAGTGTGAACAAGAGGGCTCGTTTGCGTTCGTGCTTGTTGAATACCGGCGAATGCTCGAAGCTCGAAGCTCGAGGGTGTTCGGGCAGTGTAAACGCACCTTAAGGATGCACAAACGCTTCAACCTAAATCCTTCCTATAGCATATTTCTTGAGTGATATTTTTTGTCGCTTTCTCGAATTCAAAGATGGAATATTAATCTCTAATTACAAAAAAATATCATGCCGACTTACCCCTTCGGATTCATTGTGAGGCGGAGTGAAGAGGCGAAGCCGGTGGGTGTTGTGCGGTTGAGTGGGAACGGTCGTGGATCGCATGAGGGTGGCCGTGTCCTGCTGCGGGTCAATCGCCTTGCTCTCGTTCCAGATCCTACAGTACCTCCTCGACTGAGCACCAGCCTGAAATAATACACAAATAATAAATAAAATAAAGAGTAATAATAATAATTAATCAATAATGGCCAAACTAGAATTAAAAGATCGAAAAATCGTAAGAAAGGTAATGGGTCCCATAAAGGAGGGAAGGGAATATAAAATTAGACATAACGAGATGTACTAACAGTTGGAAAGCAAAACATCAGCTATAAGAAAGAGGACACAGGAACCTAACACACCTTTTTCTTCCGATATATATAAGCCTAGAAGATAACATAAATAGAAATGTTTTAATGGAACCTCGAAAATTAAAAGGATACAAGGACGAGAAAGAACGTATATAAAAGCCATAACATACCCACAGGCAAAAAATTTTGTTACCCAAAATCTAGGGTGATAATACGCGTGAAATGTCTGTGGGTTCATTATCCTATCTTTCAAACTTAAGTTAAAAATCAAAATGTTTTTCGGATTTTCCAATTTTTTTAATAGGTTTTTGGTCATTGAATTTTGCTTTTATATACATCAAAAGAAAGCTGAGACTCTCCTCTTTGCAGCGGTAACAATCAATGAATTTAGTGACAAAGTATTGGCGATTTAAAGGAAAGTAACCAATAATCGGTTTAAAAATTTCATTTCCCTCGAAGAGGGTGAAAAAAGTATATTTTTTGTTTTTATTGAATAAATGTTTTTCAATGTTTTTGAGAGTGCTGAATTAGAATATGACAAAAATTGACATTTTTGTGTGAAAAAATCGATAGAGGTAGTTTGCTTGAAAATCTAATAATTATTTTAGAATTTAATTAACCTATGGAGTTAACCTCAATAGATTTAAAAATCTATGGAGTGGTTGCATTTTTCCTTAAATCTGCAATCAAAAATAAAAATCAATGTGCAAGAATCATGTCGATATGATTTTTTTTTCTCGGCTTCTACGGCCCACTGGTCGGAACGGCAAAATACGTGTCTAATATTTTTCAACCAGAAACCTCCACAAAAATTTCCAACAAGATCCGTGAGAGACTGAGTGTGTCCTCCCCTTGTCAACTTATTAGTGGTAACAAGAGAACGTTTTACAAAATTTCATAAGCCTGATTTTTGAAAGCTTTTCAAACAGGCTGACTTTTTTATTCAAACAATATTACTTTTTAAGTCATATTTGACTTAATCACCAATATGATTGACATTCCAGCCTTTTTGTTGTCCGCCCTTTTTTAAATGTAAGGTAAATATATATATATATATAAAAGAGCTTTATTTTACGAAATTTAACAATTTACAATTTTGTAACATATTGTGCAATACATGTTTAGAAATAAAACAGTTCACACTGCGGATTCGATTCAATAATGATAAGTTACAATTTAGAATACATTTTTTTTTTTAAACTGTAGGAAAAATTAACCTACTCAAAAAAAAAAAAAAAAAAAAAAAAATAAAGTAATAAAAATGAACATAATAAAAATAAGCAAACGTTTTGAGCTTTAAAATTTATCAAAATTAAATAATAAATTAACTTACACAATACTTCAGTTTGTTAAATTAAAATTTAACTAAAACTAGTGAATTCTAAGAATGTCTTCTTCTTCTTCTTCTGCGTTCTTCCCTTAGATGGCCAGGTCGGGGGTCAAGATGAGGAATTCAGTGGTCCTCCTAAGGTCCTCCAGGTCACCATGGAGCTTGGTCCGCACATCGGTTGGAGAGGGCCATATCTGCTTCCTTTGCTCAGAATAGAGCCTGCAGGTCTGAAGGATGTGCTCAGTATTTTGTTCACCCTCTCCGCACTCGCAAAGGGGGCCGGATCCAATATGAAGCTTTTTGAACAGGTGAGCTCTGAGCCTGTTATGTCCTTTCGCAATCGAAAGATGAGTACCTGCTCTTTTCGAGTGAGTTCGTAGATTGCATCTCCAGGATCGTGGTCAGGAAAGAATGTCTTATTTAGTAAGTTTTTATTCCAGTAGATTGTGTACGTATCTTCTTAAGGTTAGTTTGTTATAATTTCCTATTGCTTGTATTTTGGGATTCTCTGAGTTTATTGTTGAGTTAAAAAAGGTCTGGGTCTGGATGTAAATAAACTGTTTAATTGTTTGAAAATTTAGGTCGTGCAGCATGTCAGTTATTTTTGTGTACCTAGGGTAGTCGTTAATGATCCTCAAGCATAGGTTTTGGATCCTTTCTATTTTTTGTAGTTGGAGTCACATGTGTTGGTCCATACCGGAAAGGCGTATGTTAATAATGGTCGAATGACTGATTTATTTAAAATAATTTTGTTGCGAGTTGATAGTGGAGATTTTCTTCGGAAATATGGTGACGTACTGATAAGTTTTTTGGCTTTGCAGCATTTATTATTAATATGGGATGTAAATGTCAAACGTTTATCTGATTCGAGTCCGAGGTAGGTAACAGTTTGAGCCCAGGGGATTCGGATTTTATTAAGGATGATATGATCCGCTATTTTGGGTCTTCTTTTTGTAAACATTATTGCTGCAGTTTTGTTTTCATTTATTTGAATTTTCCATTTTTTGTAATATTTACTGAATTTTGAGTATAATGATTTTAATCTATTTTCTATTGTATCTATCCTGTAGGAACTGGTGTAAATGGCGGTGTCATATGCGTAAAATGATCTTTCAACTAAAGGAAGAGAAGGTAGGTCAGATATGTATAGGTTTAAGAGCGTAGGGGAAAGGCAGGATCCTTGGGGAAGACCAGCTTATAGGGAATGTTTAGGTGTTGTGGTGTTGTTGATTGTGATTTGGAAGGATCTATTAGAAAGGAATGAATGAATAATATGAATGATGTAGGGTGGGAATTGGTAAGTGATAAGCTTGTATATCAGTCCATTATGCCATATTGTATCAAAAGCCTTTTCGATGTCTAGTAAGATCATCCCTGTATGTTTTCTTCCATTAAAACCTGCTGTAATAAAATCTGTCAATCTGGCTAATTGTGCCACTGTAGAATGGTGGTTTTTAAAACCAAATTGGTCATTAACCATGATATTATTGTCATATATAAAATTGTTTAAACTCTTCAAGAATATTTTTTCAAATATTTTTGAAATAATGTTAAGAAGGCTGATTGGTCTATAGTTGACGGCTTCTGAAGGGTCTTTATTTGGTTTAGGTATACGTATAGTTTTTGCTGTTTTCCAGGAAGTAGGGAAATGTTGGAGGCGGAAAACTGAGTTCAAGATTTTTGTCAAATCATTATTGATTTTTTACTAAGGTTTTTAATTACTATTGTAGGAATATTGTCTTCGCCCGGAGCTTTCTTTGTTTTCAGCTTTTTTATAATATGAATTATTTCTTTTGGTGATACGGAATGGAAGTTAGATGGTACATTTTGTTGGAGATATTTATTTACAGTTCGCTTTACTGAGCGATTGTGGTGGAATGTGCCCAGATCTTTAGTGATTTGAGAGGTGAAAGTAAAGTATTCTGCTAGTAAAGTTGCTTTGCTTTTATCAGAGTAGGCGAATCCATCCGGTATTTTAAGGGGTGGTATACATTGTGAACGATTTGTAAAAATGCGGTGAAATTTCCACAGAGATTTGTCTCCTGGTTTAATGTCTTTAAGGGTTTGGGTCCATTTGTGATTTTTCCAATCATTTAATTTATTTTTTACAAATGAATTTAATCTATTAATTATTATTTTATGTATTGGGTTATTGGTGCTTTGATACTTTTTTCGTATTTTGTTTTTTAACTTTATGAGCATTTTTAAATTAATTAGAAAATTGTCATTAAGTTGGTAGGATATTTTAGGAATGGCAGTGTACATAGCTGATTTAATTGTGGAATTGAATTTATTTATATTATGCTCTAAGTCAGAGGAGGATGTAATTTCGGGGTTTATTTCTAATTCTTGATCGATCATTTGTCTATTGTCATTTTTAAAATTCATTCTAGGTGCTGATTTGTTTTTATTTACTTTAGAATTTACCCGGAAAATCACAGGGTTGTGATCCGAAGAGAGACAAGGTACGGAGACGAAACGAGAGATATTATCGATATTTTTAGAAAGAGCTAGGTCTATAATACTCGGTTTAAAACGGCTTTGAGATGGAATATATGTAGGTTCTGTGGGGCTATGCAATTCAATGTTATATCTTTATATTATATTTAACAGAGTTTTACCATTTTTGTTATTATTATGACAGTTCCACTGTTTATTTTTGGCGTTTAGGTCCCCGAATATGATAAAATTGTTACCAATATTAAATAATTTAATTAAGTCAGGGGGGTATAGTTTATTAGGAGGTATCGTACATAGGTAGCAATAAATGTGGTAATTTTATTATTTATTTTAAGCTGAATAGCTGAATAGTGAGTGAAGCCATCTACCGGCGGATATGTATGACTAATATCTTGGCGGGTTATTATCATAACTCCCCCGCCTTGCCTGTTTCGATCTTTCCGATATATTTTGTAACCCTGAATCGAAAATCTGTCACCTGGGGCTAGTCGAGTCTCACTTACTGAAACGATATCCGGTTTATTTTCGAATAGGAATTGATTAAATTCTATTGAATTACTTTTTATGGATTGCGCATTCCACATCAAAAATTCGATTTTATCGTTATTAGTTATCATTAACGTTAATTAAAGAAAGACTTGAGATTGCTAATATAAATGATTAAATAAATAAAATAAGAGAATAATAAGAGAAATGTGAAGAAATGCTTAGGAGTTTGTTTATTGTTTATGTTTAAAGTACACGGGTACTGTAAGTATTTTGTTTTGCCCGAGACATATTTCAGTATCTCTTTAGTATCTGTTAGGTAAAGATCTGTAAATTGTGTAGAGTAAAAATATTTATTTAGATATGCGAGTATGTAACTGTTTAAAGTTGATGTGCTGTTGTTGTGAGTGTAGGTTGTAAAGTTAGAATTAGAGGAGGCGAAGTTCGTAAGTAATTCTAAAACATAAGTTATTATAATATGTTTAAACATATAATTATAGAATATATTAGTATCTGTTAAATTAACCATTGATCAATAAATGATAACAGTCCTTCTATTAAAATAAAAATTTTAGTTTTAACATCGTATTTTTAAAATTTGAGATAATTTTCCCCATGTTGAATGAACTAAAAATTTTTTTTACTTCTTTGAAGCAGTCAGAGAACGAAGGCTCCTGATTCTGTTGATCTTTTGATGAGAAGGTGTTTTGAGGCCATTGAGATTTTGGGTTCGGGAGAGTTGGAAATGCTTCTTTAGTAGCTTTAAAATTCTTTCGTGGGGCTACTTTTAGTGTGGGATTTTTCTTGCTTAATTGCAATTGCATGTTTCTAGTGTATTTAATACAGTTCGGCGAGTTTGAGAAATGTTCTTCGGAGCAATTATTACATTTGGGTTTGAATCCGTCGATAAGGGCGTTAGGGCAATCTTTTGACAAGTGATTTTCTGAGCATTGAAGACACTTTGGTTTCTTAAAACAATTTCGTGCCACGTGGTTGAATTTCTGACATACGTAGCATTGCGTGATTATTTTATTTGACCTGTATTAAGGTAAAAATAATTTTTCTAATGATTTTCTATAAAAGGTGATTATCATCTATTAAAAGTCGAAAATATTTTAAACTATTGGCTGTAGCGCCTCTTATGAGTTTGTCGATTGATTATCGAAGTATCTTTGTGGATCTTTAATCAAGGAATAATTCTATCAATTATGGACATGATTTATGGGAAGAGCATATGGGTGTTCCAGAGCCTCTTCCAGATTCGGAACAGCTCTGCATAACCAAAAGGACTCATTGTATTGCAGTAGATACTGGGGTAGAGGAAACCGTTGTCAAGTTTCCAGGTATATTAATCTTACATGAGGGGTTCCAGAAAGTCAGAGGCCGAGACAAAGCAGGAAGGTATGCATTATTAAAGACAGGGGAAAAGCGGTCATGGTACTCGAAGGCCTGTAGGTGTAGTTCCCACGAATTAGTAAGGTTAGGTCTCTTTATTTTACAATTGCTAAACCGTTGTAGGTAGCTTGAAGAATGCGCGGAACGATGAACTATTCACTGTAAAAATTAATCAGCATTGCGGATATAGGATAAATAAAAAAGAAAGACAGAAATTAAATTAATGATATAATTTTTAACAGTAGCAAATTTTTACATTTAATTTCCAGGATAATTTAAAAACTTTTATTCAGCATTCGGTGGTGATGAACTGATTTTAATAAAAATTATAAATAACCAAAACTAAATATATGTAGGGGAGACTCTTGTACCTTGAAATACTTTTTTGATTTTTGGTGTGGGCACCTCAAATGTAGCTGATATGAGTGTTTCTTCTGGTGGCTCATCGTGGTAATACAAGCCAATAATTGTAGAGAAACAAAATTTCCTATTGTTAGTGTTCTTTGAGCATGTGCACCGAAATACGAATAAGGTTTTTGTTTTAAGGTAGAACAATGATCCCGCACCTTTCAACAGCAACTGTTGTTCCTTGAAACAGTAGTAACTAAAAAAAAAAAAAAAAAAAAAAAAAAAAAAAAAAAAAAAAAAAAAAAAAAAAAAAAAAAAAAAAAAAAAAAAAAAAAAAAAATAGTATTTGTATTTTTCACCAATTTTAAGTTTTTCTTTTAGAGTTTTGTTACTTGACAAAACGTAACCTATAATAACTTGAATTACAAACAAGACAACTTCTTTAAAAAACTTTTGACAGAATAGAAAAAAAAAAACTGAATACAAGGAAGAAGTCTGTCTTTTAACATTCCACAATGTATTTATAGTATAGAAAGTCGAATGCCTTCTTTTCCTATAATCAGCTACTCATAGACAAAGCAGGGAGTAGAATAACGATGTTCGTGATGGCAATTGTGTCTGGATCAGCAGGGAAATAAATGATTTTTCACCCCTCTGAGATAGATCACGTCAAATTATGTTTGTAATAGTTTTTAACAGCTACAGGAGTGGCCATATGAGACGGGTTCACTTGTTTGATTCCTTCCTTTCATTTTCAGGGATTCCACGAAATTAATTGTGAAAAAAATAATTTTTTCAAGGTACAGGAGGTCTCAAAGTCCTTATAGATCTGTTTCAAGATACAAGGTGATACGCTAATAGGAAAAACCAGCCACTCAGCCCACATTATTTCTTTATACCTAATCGACTGGGCGTCTTCCCAAGGGGTATCATCTAATAGTACACCAGAAGAGCAAACACTCGATTACTTCAATGAAATTGTAGGAAACAACAGTATTCCGGTACAGAAAAATTAAAAAAAAAATCAAAAGATGTCAGTAAATCACAGATCTTCGTGTGAGCTGTAAGTACACTGACGGATTTGCGACCAAACTAACATAACTCGCAAAACATCTGCTATAATACAACACCAACAAGAAAAATGTTAATTGTAGGTGCAATGTTATCAAGGTAAGGTAAAACAGTCTAAATTATATATTTGTATTTTAATTTTATTATCAATATAATTCGGTGCTTAAATAGTCCAGAAATCTCAGAAGAAGAATATAATCCAAATTAACTAAAAAAAAAAAAATAAGATAAAAAGAAAAATTGGTTTTTAAATATCTGCGTTGTGACAATTTGGCTAATTTGTGGTTTTTAATGATGCCTTAAAGAATCTTTAACTGCAATCTTGTAGTGGCGTCTCAGTAACTGCAGGGTTAAGAAAAACAAAACAAAAATGCCCTACCGAAAAGAGCACAATTTTGTGTTTTCATCACGACAGCAAAAGAATTGACAATTAAAGAATTGACAATTAACAAGAAAAATGTTTTTGAAAAATTAACAAGAACAAGTTTTTCATTTAAAAACTGGCTGTGTTTATTCAACCTTGACTGCACCCCTGACAAATTCATCTCCTTAGTAAAAACTCACAGTCAACAATACAACCATCATCGACAGTTAAATTAGTTGAATATTAACAATGTTCAACAAACAGAAAAAAAAAAGTGGGAAAATATGAATTTCAGAGAGTTCTACAAGTTTGTAGCAAGACAATAATTTCTGGTATTTTCAAAGAATCGTCTGATTCGCAGTTCCATTATTTTTAAAATAGTATCGTAGACCATATGATATAACGGTTAAACTATTCCATATGTCTTTTTAAATAATTTTATATGCTGCAAACATAGGTTGAAAGATTGGTTCAAGCGTGGTGTGACACTGATGAATCGCTCCTAAGATAACTTTCATTGATGACCAATTAAACTACTCCGATTACTCACAATTTATTCTCTTACACACAAATGTAGATCAATTTAAACTTGGCGTTTAGGTAATTTTTTTTTATCTGACGAATATTCTGTGCAAATTCATAATTTAACATAACGATCCCCGACTTAGGTTTTTAAAAATGTTTGAAAAATAACCCAAAGTAGAAAGGACGACAAAAGTAAATTAATCAAGCAAAATAGATACTATCTGTGTAAAATGTTTTCTGTGTAAAATTTTCACCACCCTGAAACTGTATTTTACATTGTTTTTTTAAGATCAATCTTTTATAAAAATATCTGAAAATTGCAACTACCGTGATAAGTAAATTGGGATATAATGCTTCTCTATCATTTGTAAAAATAAATATTGATGCGCCAAAATTTCTCAAATTTCTCCCATTGATTTATTTATTTTCAATTTAAACAAAGGCCTATTGATTCAAAGAACATAAAATATTACATTTCAGTCTGATGCTAGTTTTATTTCAAAATTGATCAATTTAAAGCAGTTATTTTTGCAAGTTTATCTTGGAATGTGGACTCATTTTTTATTATTATATCAACCACAAAACCGAAGTAAGACTTAGTAGAAAGATTTCTGTTATATTTTCTAAGAGTAAGTACCACTAAAATTCACAATGTCAAAATAAAATTTTCGACAAATTTTTGCGAGTTCATATTTGTTCAAATTGCGGTCCAAACCAAGCGTGACATCAGTGTCGTTTAAGGTGAAGGAAGCATCAGTGAATGAACACTGCAGCGATGGTTACAAACATTTTGTCGTGAAGATTTTGAACACGTCGCCTTCTGTTGTTGATCACGACCATCTCATTACTTTGGATGATGAAAATCCTCGAAAAACTACTCGGAACCTTCGAGTTAAAAGTTAGTGTTGACCACTCGAAGGATTTAAGATTATAAGGATTGAATAAGAGAAGAATTGGAAGGATTAGAGGAACGCCAAAGATCAACTCCGTATGCTCAAATGGGCCTGATTACTGCCATGTAAATAAGTCTTTGGTAATTTATCGGAAGCTTTGAACGCTTATCTAGTAAATGTCTGAGTAGTTAGAAACGACAAGCAGTTTCTTGACTTTTGAGTCTAATATATAAATAAATAAATTAATATCACATAATAACATTCTACTGCGGAATACTTTGTGCGTACAACACTGAAAAATCCCATTTTCCAATTTTATTATGAACTTTTTTTTTTTTGTAGTACAATGTTGAATTTAATTATCTACATATCTCTAAAAAGCGTTCATAGTAAAAAATAGTTTCCCTCTCTTCTCTAAAACCCCAAATTAATTACCCATATAGGTAGAAGAAATAATTTCGTTAAGCTCTCAACAAAGTTTAGGAGGGGCTAAGCCCGTTTAACCTTGTTTCCCCACCCCCTTCAAAACTCGGAGGGAAAACTTTTTTCGATTAATTATGGCGAATACGGGGAGGTGGAGAAGGTCACAGATCGGAACCTAACTCAATATAAAGCCCGTCCTACAAAGCTCTGATAAGTCACCAACTTGATTCCGTGATTAATTTGATACGACAGCGGAGCTAACCCAAGTCGGAACTTGGAAACAACAAACCAACTCATACATAATTCAGCGGTCCTGATTGTCAAAATAATGACTCCTTGGCGGCGGGAAACTGTTCTTTTGTTCCCCATCCCAGCGATAAAACTTCTCTTGTTAATAAATGGAGCCGCAGAGTAAAACATTTTGATGTTATGAGCTTGATTCAAACATTTTCTATACGCTCTTTTGGCTTCCAACAAAAGGGGAACTTAATCAAATACTTTATGCTTCAAGAACAATATATATTTGTTTCCTTATTTTAAAAATGAACACAAACCTCCGAACAGTGTGTATGTAGTCCACAGTGACGGACAGAGTAAATATTTACCTGGAAATCAACAAAGATTTCACTATTCATATTAATTCATAAATTCATCTGATTCAGCTGTTTTTTTATTTATTTGAACTCCCAAATTGACCTTTTGTGCTCACCTATTTAAAGTGATAGCCCATCACCCAAAAATAAAAGAAAAACCACTACTGCTGCTAACATGTATTTTTTTTTTTTAATCATTTCTTATCGGTCCTAATATTACTCATTACTATGTTCGAATTGCTGTTTTTCCTTCTTCTTCCAATGGCCATAGAGATAGAAATACAGAAGAGAGAAGTTTTCTATATTCAAGTATGTTAAGGGCCAAGATCATTCTTTACACAACAAGAGAGATAGTATCTTCTATACAAACTTATTAATTTTGGAAACACATTTCAAGACAGCTTGAAAAAAAAAAAAAAAAAAAAAAAAAAAAAAAAAAAAAAAAAAAAAAAAAAAAAAAAAAAAAAAAAAATCAAGCTGCTTTCCATTCTTAATCACAACAATAGTTCCTGAAACATTGTTGAAGCCACATTAAGCTAAAATTCGTCAAGAACGATTATTTAGGTAACTAAAAACCGAACTTGTAAACTCGCCTAAAAATAAGAAGGAAATTTTTAAATCACACAACCCCATCCTTGCCAAGTGGTTTGTAAGTAGGGGTTAATAAATTATTATGAAATGGTGAAAAAAGTTGAAATGAAATACATAGATGCAGAACTCTGACTCGAGAATGATGCCTCAACACGGTTAAGCTATATTATAAGTTTTAATATTTGCTTTTTTTTTTGCTTACTTTTACGCCAATAATTATAGGAAACAATCATTATAAAATCACATTTAAGAATACTATCATTTTTTTCGAATATTCAAATACCTCCAAGATAGTAAACAAAGAATATTTCATAGATTTTTATGATTAGTAAACGTAATAAGATCATTTTCAATATTAGTACCATAATTGCCCTTTTAAGCGCTTCTATGAAGTAAATATTTTTACTTACGTTAAAACGTAAATTATTCCTGAAGTTTTAATCCATGTTTATAATTATTTCTAAATTAAGAAAAAAAAACACATTTCAAAAGTAAAAACTGCAACGGTCCTTTAGAAACTGTAATATTAGCAGAAAATACCCAAGATAAAAACGCTGCAAATTTTTTGTCTAAAAGTTTTCTGATCGTAAGACAACAAATTTTACTCCACGGCAAGTAAGATTCAATCAACGGAATTTTAACTATCTTGAACAATAGATTAATAAATAATTTAATTTATAACCACCTATATGCCCGTTGATTTTAGCACATACAAACAAACCATACTCTTAAATAAGCTTCAAATGTTATGATCATAGGTATTCAACCAATAAGAACAGAATTATTAATAATAGCTGAAAGTACCCTGCTCCCCTACGGATTAACACCATTAGGATTAAGAACAACTTAAATTAGTAAAAGTTAAGCTTAACGTTGATAATTATTATTACTTAAAGAAACCTTAAGAATTCCATTCTTAGAATTTTTTCAATTAGTAAATTTGACAATTTGCAAAAGTTAATTTTATATTATTTTAACAGTCCTCCAGTGAAGCTTCGAGCCAGCACTACCATTTTACCCAGCTGATACCAGATCTTCATTTTTTCTTATGGTGTACTTTAAGAAAATATAGTCTTAACTTCTCAACTTTTTTGATTTTTTCGAATAAAGTTTAGTCTTTCTGTTTCTATTTTTGCGTACATATCAAGCATAAATTGGTTGAGAAGATTACGAAATTAAAATAAATAAGGTTCTTCACCTCCTCGCTCTATCAACATATAGGCGTAATAATTAGCTGCAGACAGTTTTCTAAAGTGGTGTATTATAGTTCAGAACAATTATCTTGTACCGGAAAGAGTTGTTGGGAACCAAACTACTGGTGAAGCAAGGTTGGTGGGTTGCTCGTAAGGATTATGTATTTCGAACTGGTCTTCATGTTATTATCAGAAAACATAAGTCATTTAACCTCCTCTGTAACATAAGTCTTTTAATAGCTTCCCGTCACGAAATAATCCCAACTTGTAAGGGTACTCCTCTGCAGCCACCATGAGTTCACAGAAAGTACCATATTATAAGATATCGACACCGATTGTATTTTTGTTTATTTACAATTAAAAGGAACTTGATTTGTGTTCAAAGTGTGCGGCTTAAGCATTTATTCTATTTTTCAACTTAGCTTATCTTCAAATACCATATGACAATTAATCTATTATTATTCACCCAATAAAAATTGTAATCGCATTTTTCGCGAATTAGCCGCGATCCAGGACGATTATTTTAAATTCCTTTCTTAGAGAGCAACTACGGCCCTAGAGGAAGCTACATATCGAATTTCATTCCAATCCGTTCGGTGGTTTCTGAGATTTCGTATTAAATGAGTGAGTGCTATTTGACAAATATATAGTAGATTAATTGAAGATACAGAAATATAATCTATATTTTAATTCCAACGACAAAAAACAAAAAATAAAAATCAGCTGTGTGGCACTCCAGGATTGACCGAAAGGGGAAGCAAAGCTTTCTTAAAGCTCTAAAGAGCGTACGATTTGACCAAACAAACATTATATAATTGTATATTATCAATGCTCAAAATTATTAAAACAAATGACCATAAGTAACAGAATTTAAATTATTTAAAAAAAATAACAATATTATAGTTCTTATTTATTAAAATAATATCTATAAATGGGTTTCTTAAAAATAAATAATACGTAAGATCACGTTAGTTTTAATCCTGCTGACCGTCTATGCCCTCCTGTTCTTTATTTTCTTCATTCAAACCAATATATCTCCTGAACAGTAGGTCCTAGCGACAAATGTTATATAACAAAAAACATTTTCCATTAAATTTTTGACAAGTAGGAGGTCGTTAAATTTTCGATCCAATCAGCTACAACAGAACTGAAGCGTGTCAAATAATGTATATATGTTCTGTTCGTTCGTTCGTTCGCTGTCGCTTTTTCTAATTCAAAACAATGTATATACATTGTCCATTAAATACCTATCGAATAGCTCAAATTTTCAATACGAGCACAACTAACTCACCAAGAATGTGTCAAATAAGGTACATATATGCCGTTCGCTCGTTCCTTGCCTGTCGTTTTTTTTTAGTTCATACCTCACCGCGATCCAGCGCTCTGTGCGTAACCCACGATAAGAAAGCTACCTTTACTTCCAAGAACTATTTCATAGCTTATTTTTAGAGCATTCATGCTTTTTACTTAATCATTTTGGTTTTAATTTACGAAAATATTTCATCCGAGTTAAACGAATTTCATATTTCAAATTAGTATTGTACATGAAACATTTTAAGTTTCTGGAGTAAGGTGATGAAGATTATAAACATTTCGTGATAGTGGGGTTTTGATAAAAGTGCCTAAATACTGATAACTTTACGTTGCAGATCAGCAATCATTTTCGACTTGGTGCTCCCGGATAATTCTAAAGTGATATTGTTAAACTAAAATTATTGAAAATTTCAATACCGTTCGCAAAAGTTCAAGTATACTATGGATTTTTTTTAAAAAATAGTTTCAAGAGTTATTAAATGTATTTTTCTTATGTCTGATAGTCTATCATCAGCTTCCTAAAAACAATCACTGTTTCCATTACTAAATTTTTTAGTATCTTCTGAATATTAAGTAGCATGCCTAATTAAAAATTAAATAGGACCTATATAGTGAGATAATTATTAAGATAAAATTTAGCAAAGGTTGGGTGTTCCATTTTTATATCACTATGCCTTTGCCTATGGCACATGTAGCTCGATATTTAGACATGATTACTGCATGATTTATTTTTAATAAAAAATAAATGAGGGTCATTTCTCGGACCACTGATCAAGAAAAAGATTCGAGGAATAATCTTTTCCTAAAAATCGTGCACATCAGCAATACTATACTTTATTTCGACAAACAGTTTCGTCTAAAATGTTCATAACGGGGTATGGTTAGACTAAAATATAAAAATCAGTATTAATTATGAACACAATTTCCGATTTTCGATACCGAAAATTTCATTTTAAAAATAAATTAATATTTCAAAAAGAAATCAAAAAAAAAATAGCAAAGCAAAAAAATAAAAAAAATAAAAAAAAAAAAAAAAAAAAAAAAAAAACAATTACAATTCAGGAATAAATTAGGAAACCCATAGCACCATTTATTATCTATAGTATATGTTCGCGCCAATCGGCGCTTTTTTTGTGGGGGGGGGAAAGGAGAAAGATCTAGTATATCGTATATATTGACGCACTCTATAGACCTCTAGGTAACTAGCCCTTATCTGCGTTAATCCCCACATTCTAGCATCTGTGCTCCAGTACGCACCTATTAAAATTGCCCAAGACCTCATGGTCTTCCATCACTTTTTTGACCAAGACAAAATAGTCTTCCAGGACCCTATTCCTCTTTTAAAAGTGATCTTATTTCCTGTGCCAGTCAGTAAAGATTTAGTTCTTCCCTTAATGAGTGGTGATATAAGAGGAGGAGAGCCTGAACAAATTTTGCAGCTTGGGAGAAGCATTTCGGAGGCCTCTGAACAGACCGTCGGCGGCAATACCAAGGTGAGAAGTTTTTTATGTATTATTTGTTTATGCTACCTTCTCAATAATATCTCCCCAAAGGTGCGAAACCTCGTTTTGATATTTCCCCATACAGTCCATTTTCTCGAGGCCGAGGCGAGTTTTTCGCATCGGAAATTATCATTCTTTTCCTATACAGTATATAATATATGTTATTAGGATTACAAAACAAATTTTCATTCATGTTCATAACAGCAAAAATAGTAAAAAATGGGTTCAAAGAATTAAGAAAGACAAGGCAGAGATTAGTATGACATATAACGTGATACAAGATACAACAGCTTTCAGAAGAATGATACTAAACGATACGGGTTTCCACAAGAAGGAAAAGAGAAAAAGAATTCGCGTCTGGACCGAAGAGAGAAGGGAAACAGCAAAGTGAATGGACGAAGAACTTTTGAAAATCAAGGAAAGATGATTTGCATATGGTTACATCACGCGGTCCTAGACGGCCAAAAACAGGAAGAAGAAAATATGTTATTAATTATAATTCAGACAATGAGCAAACACATAATTCAATTGACAAATTCTTATTTTCAAAGATACATATTCCAAGTTTTCAATTATTGATTAAGAAATTAAAAATTTTACTAAACCTTTTAACTAAACATTACTGATATTTCTCTGGATTTATTTTTATTGAGGATCAGTATCGAAATCCAGCATGAGAACGTAATGAAATAATAATTATCTTGATCCTGGCATCACAAAAGTCCTCATAGAATAACAAATAATATAATAAAATTGTACTATTGTCTGACTGCATTTATTTATTTGCTTTAACATTGCAATCTTATAACTTTATTTTCGAATTGCAAATACTTATTTTCAACAAATTGAAGTTCAGCAGCAAGATGTTTGTTTTAGATTCTGTTCAAAGGGTGCTTGGTCATCAGGAGAAGAGCTGATATATAATAATGAAATAATAATAATAATAAATAAAGGTTTAGCGAACCAGGAGGTTCGATGCCAACACTACCAACCGTTGACCACAAATAAACCCAAAACCAACTGGGTCTACACCTCGGTCGTTTACCCGATGGCTCAAAACTTGTTACTTTTTTTCGGAATTCGATCATTATTAAACCCAACCACCTTACATGCCCATTTTAAGCGACACGCTGGTATTACTTCAACTATATTTGCCGGATATAACTCGTGCAGTTCCGCATAATGAAGCCTTCTAAATTCTCCGGTTTCTTTATTATTTTTCGGGCCAAATATTCTACGCAGTACTTTATTTTCGAAAACTTCAAGGCGTTGTACTTTCCTTAACGTAAGCCGCCAAGTTTCGCATCATTAGATAACTGTTGATAGTATAATAGTCTTATAAATCTTAATTTTCAAATATCTATTTAATAAGACTAATAAAATAATTAAACATCACAAAAATATTGCCAACGTCATCGGTATCAATCGGTTCTTAAGGATCGACTTTTTCGATATCGATTCTTTTCTCAAGAATCTATGGGAAACAGAGAATTGAAACATACCTATACTTTTTTTTTTTAGACAAAAAAAGATGAACACCAGATTGGATATGTTTTTTCAAGCATCATTGATCGTAACCCAGTCGCATTACTGTCCGCCATCGCCCAAATCTGCTTTCTAAATATTAAAATTGCTTTTCAAAGAATCAGTAGCACTAAAGAAACTATCTGCAGCCTTTAGAAGATTATTAAAAGGCAACAGTTATAATTTATTACATATATTATCAAAACATATTGTTGTTCTTCAAGGTTGTATCCTTCTATAAGAATATTGTTATCCTTAATATCTTATGTTGCTTTCAGAAGATGAAAAAGATTATTCTTATCAATTATTATTTGTTTTCTATTTTCCACTTGATAAAATATGTCATTAGGATTTATTTTTCAATCGAGTGAAAAGAATTAAAAGTAAGCATATGACAAGTGTGCTAGAAGTAACAAAAGAACAGTGTTGTAAAAATGTAAAAAATCATACAGAGGATAAGAACCAAATTACGACGAAAAGTAAAATCTTAATATCTAAACAAGAGGGAACAACAAGGAACAACTAAGACTAAGGAAGGCTGGCAAAGCTTCGGAGAGCCTCTTAACTTCAAACTAAGCCACTAATTCACTTAATAAAGTCCAGGTTAACAATGTAAGTTAGGGCTGAATCAACTATTGTTTGGTGATGAGGAAGCAATACAGCAGGCTGATGAATCCTACAACCAATTTTAAATCTATTTAACTCGTAGATAATTTACATAGATTTCAAAGTCCTAATTACTTAATATTTATCGAGAAAAAAAAATTATTACAGAACGTAATTTTAATTGCAATGATAAAATTATAAGCAAAGCCAGGATTTAAAAAAAACAAAAAAAAAACTGAAAATATCACTCGAACTTTTAACAAAAGACTAAAAATATGCAATTACTTAATATGTAAGGTTCTGATTAGTAATAATAATATGCGGAAAACGAATAAATAATTTATAATCAAGACTATAACATGCCTAACCACAATTTACCCGCAATGACTTTATCATTTTCTCAAATTTTTAAATCCTTAAATGAGCGAACATTCTGCGAAATGATACACAAAATAAAATTATATTTACACATATTGAAACTGTATTAACACTTTTGAAAGTAAAAAATGATCATAGCATTATAAAAACGTGAGTTATTACAGGAATGGATAAAATAAATTATTCCGTTCATATTTGAACTGTTTCTTTAGAATTAATTCCTTATACACGCTTCCAAGGAAGGAAAAGTTATCCTAGAATTATAAAAACCTTTCCTTGCAAGATATTGCAGACCACTCACAAAATTTCGCAAGGCCACTGCAAAATAAATATTTAAAAACCCAGGTGTGGAAATCAAACACACAAAATTTAATACCAGGCCAGGCGCTTGACTTTGATAAAATATGTCATTGATAAAATATGATTGATAAAATATGTCATTAGGATCTATTTTTCAATCGAGTGAAAAGAATTAAAAGTAAGCATATGACAAGTGTGCTAGAAGTAACAAAAGAACAGTGTTGTAAAAATTGTAAAAATTCATACAGAGGATAAGAACCAAATTACGACGAAAAGTAAAATCTTAATATCTAAACAAGAGGGAACAACAAGGAACAACTAAGACTAAGACTAAGTTAAGAGAATAGTTGTGATTAGATAACCGTTTAGTAGAATAGAATAGGAAAAAAAACTTTATTCTGCAATAAATATAACACAAAAAAATCATAACTGGCCAAGAGCTTTTAAAAATAAAACAAACTAGGATAAGAGTGAATAAAAATAAGTATGAGAACAAATGCAAAGAAAAAATATAAATTAAAAAAAAAAATAAATAAATAGGCAATACAGGGAAAATGATAATAAAAAAGAAAAGATAGAAAATCAAAAAGTATCTTCTCAAAAAATTAAAACATTAATATAATCAAACTATAATTTATGCTAATGTTTTATGTCTGAGAGACTTTGCGATTAAATTATAATAATACTAGGGCTGTGAAATATTGAATTTGCATATTTCTTCTAGCCAACTAAAACATCTAATATCGTCGAAATGTATATATTTTGAGGCATTTGGAATCAATTAGTTATTTTTATTGTGCACATTTCTGTATATTTGGCCATAAATACATATTTTGAACTTAAATTGCATATTTATCTACATTTCTAGCATTTTTATTTTCCATATTTTGTGATAAATACATATTTTCAACTCTATCCGGTATATTAGCATGTGATTTTTTTTTACCTTTCTGAGCAGACAAAAAAAAAAAAAAAAAAAAAAAAAAAAAAAAAAAAAAAAAAAAAAAAAATATATATATATATATATATATATCAAAAAAAAAAGCTAAATGAACTCCTATTTTTTTTTTCTTTCTTTTTTTTGCACCTATTGAATAACATCGTGTTAATCCAGATGACGATTCTTCCCTTTGGATCGTATTTGCTTCTCTTGGAATTACTTAATCTGATTGATTTCTTGTTTTTGGTCTGCTCAAATACTTGGAATATTACTTCACTTTAATTTTTTTTCGAAAATTACTCTATTAAAGACAAAAGATATTATTGGAAAGAATTTAAGTTCTCAATTGAGACTTTTAAGTGCGATGGAGGCGTTTTATATTGTGTTTCTTTTGATAGAGTTGTATCAACTACTACACATAAAAACAGCAAAGTACTTGTAAAATAAAGGCAAGAAATCAAAATTTTAAAAAAACTTTTGTTACACAAACTTCCGCTGGATTAGAAAATTCTGGTTTCGATACTGATTTATGTCCAACTGAAATACTCTTTCATAAGTGTATTCTTTTATAACATTCGCCTTGTCATTTTGGTTTTTAATAGTCTCCTTCGAATTGTTTCCGTTTTCAACCCAAATAGTTAGACTTCAGTTTGTACTTATGTATATGTATGTATTGCATTTCTTTTTAATTTTTCTAAATAGGTAAATAAATAGTTGCATATTTTAGGTATTTAATTGCATATTTTACCCAACATATTTGCATATATATGTTCATATTTTTGGGTTTTTATTGCATATAGTTCACAGCCCTAATTATTAAATTTTTATAGTGAGCTTTAGGTTGGAGAGAACAAAAATGGTGAGGAAAGTGGTTTGAATATTCCGAGGGAAGAAGCATTGCTAATAATAGGGGAGAGAGGATTTCAAAGAATAGAAGATCAGATAAGGAAGGAACGCTGGATTGCAGTTATGTGATTTCAGACTTGAATTTCAGGGTACTATAAATAAAGGGAAGGTAACGGGTGTTGATAACTTGGAATAGGTAGGTTTAAAGAAAATATTTTCTGCGAAAGGAGGGGAAGAGCCTATTTAACTAGGTGAATACATAGATTTTGTAAATTTGTTTGCTTAATCACAAAGATTCATTAAAAAAAAAAAAAAAAAAAAAAAAAAAAAAAAAAAAAAAAATGCATTGTAAAGATACAAACTATAAAGTACCGACTTGAATATGAGGTATGCAAGAGTCATACATTATCTGAACAGAAAAATAATAATCTAAAAACATCCAATTGAAAAATTATCAGTTAACATACGCAAGGTAGTTTAGAAGGATCAATAAACTAGAGGCTGATTAATGATTTAACTATCTAAAAACAAGTCCCGAATATTATATAAGTTCAGTTCCGTTGAAATAAAACCATTCAAAACCTCAGGTATTTACAATAATGTTCATATTTAATAAATTAATAAACAACGCTATTAATTTACAATATCTACATATACATGTATTGTGTATATGCGTATGTATAAAATAATAATTACAATGATAATTTTAAGAATTACATGTACATTATATACGTTTAAGTTTAGAGTGTGCAGGAAGAAAAAAAAAAAAAAAAAAAAAATTGGAAAGAAGAAACGCAATACCAAGGCATTTGGAAATAGACCTTACGATTCACAACACTTAGTAGTTGCATTTTTGGATATGGATTGAAAAATTTTATTATAGGTTAGGTACACGAGGTCCCATTCACATCATACCTACTTAAAAAAAAAATCTGAGTTAAAAGACAATAGCATTAGGTTTAGTTAACCGAGAGTTCTAATGCGCTAAGCAGTTAAGCTCGCAATCCTTGTATTCAAATCAGGTCTGGGTGTGTTAAAAAAATTTTTAATATAGATCCCAAAAATACACCTAAATAGATAATATGGACCCAAATAATACATCTCGGTTTTCCCACTCTGAGAAGAATAGTTAGGCAACATTAAGTATAAACCATACATGCTGGCAAAAGTTTAGTACATATGTACGATAAGCCCCAATGAACAAATAAGATAAAAAAAATGTATTTCTATATTCAATTATATTATTTGCTGAAGATATATAAAGTTTATCCAAGTTAAAAGGTCTACCAAATTTACATCAGTCATACCGAAGCTTCCCCGAGAAAATAATGAAGAAAATGGTATCCCTCCCTTTGTTTAAGTTTCTTTTGAAATACTATTATTGTAAATAGTCCAAGCACAGAAACGTTGCTTTTGAAACTTCAGAATCATATTGTACAATTAACTGAGAGAAAAGTTTGATTAGATAAGTATTGAGGCAAAGAAAACACCATACAGATATAAAATGTATATTGAAGTTCCCAGATACACATTCAATTTCGGTCCACGTTATTGAGCACTACTTTATAGAACTGTACGTGCTATATTTTCCAATGTATAAAAATTTCCTTTAAAGGAAAAAAATAATTTAATGAAATGATATAATATAGTTTTTATTGAATATATATATTTTTTAATTCCTACATTTTAATAAATGTGTGGAAGCGTTAAAAAAAGCTCATTAATTTAAATATATAGAGAACTAATTAAGTAAAAACTAGTTTACAAGCCAAGAATATTCCACATTATATTAGAAAAAAAAACAATTATTTTCAACAATGTATAAAGAGGAGAAAATAATAAACAAATAAAAGGCTTAGCAAACCCAAAAGCTCGATGTCGACACCACCAACCGTTGACCGCCCACCCCACTCCAACCCACTTCCTCAATACCCAAATCCCCAAGTTCGGCCCTGACAGAATCCTCCCAACGACGTCTTGGTCTACCCCTAGGTCGTTACTTTAGACGGTTTTCTCCTTCCTCGGTTCTTCTATTAAAGGACCCACGCTGAGAAAAGTAGAAGGAGGGGAAATTATGTTATTTTGCTAACTCGAAATAACATGAACTAATGTTCTAAATTGTTCTACTATGTCTACCGGATCCGCGAGGATATTAGTATTTTCATCCCTTAATACCCTCATACATATCCCCTACGTTTTTTCCGATTTTATTTCCCTTATTTTATTAATAAAAAAATAAGTTTTAAGAGGTATGTTGATTTATTTAATTATTACCATTCTACTCTTTATTTCGTAATTTATTAAACATCACCGTATAATGTTTCGATTTTTAAAAACTTTTTTAGCATTTACAGTTTAGAACCCTAAAACACTCCAACTTAACAATTAACACTTATAATATAATAAAAATTAAATAATGTAAATTTACCACTTTTTCCATTTTACATAATCATTATTAAAAAAAAGAAAATCACGAAACATGTAATAATGTAAAATGAGTTAATAAATAAAAAGTATAGTGCAGAATTTTGATGAAAAAAAAAAAAAAAAAAAGAAAAAAAAAAAAAAGACATTCCTACTCATCCTACCACTGTCCTCACCACTTACGCTGATGACAAATGTGTGTTATCAGTAAACAATGATCCCTTCATTGCCTCCAAAACACTCCAATCTGATATCCTAACCCTTCAAGAATGGTGTCAAAAATGCAGAATCAAAATAAATCCGAAAAAAATCTCACCAAATAACCTTTACCCTTCGTCGTAAGCCCACGACTTCCTGCCCTACAGTATCCTTTAATGATATTCCACTAATCCCTGTTGAACAGATCTGCTATCTTGGACTCCACTTGGACAAACGTCTTACTTGGAATCCTCATACAAGACTAAAAAGACAAGAAACTGCCCGTCCTTACAGATTACTTCAACATTTATTAGACAAACGTTCAAAGCTCCCCATTAATTACAAAAGACTAATATACATGACTGTGATTAGACCTATCTGGACGTACGGAGTTGAGCTTTGGGGCTCCACTAAACCATCCAATTCATCTCGTATCCAATCCTTAAAATCCAAAATCCTTCGAAAAATCCTCAATGCACCTTACTTTGTCACCAATAAACTTATCCATAAAGATCTTAATGTTCCATAGGCAAGATATCTATCCTTTCATAGTAAGCTCCATAACCACTCGAATCCCCTAATTTCTCAACTTGCTTCCCGCACTATTCCTGATAATCCTCCGAGGCGTCTGAAAAGAAGATGGCCCAGAGACCTTGTAGTGTAGAATTTTTATTAAAGTGCTACTGATGGGTAGTACTTTTCATGTTTTGTCACGTTATTCTAATAGTTGATCGCACATTTGCTTGATGTATAAATTTTGTACAGTTGTAAATTTCAATAAATTGTTATTAAAAAAAAAAAAAAAAAAAAAAAAAAAAAAAAAAAAAAAAAAAAAAAAAAAAAAAAAAAAAAAAAAAAAAAAAAAAAAAATAAAAAAATAATAATACTTTATAAGAAAAGATTTAGCCATGTTCTACAGCTCTGGACTTAGAAAACAATAATATTCTATATTAATTCAAGAAATTCACTTCAACATTTATCTTAATACTGGGAAATAAATATTGATTCGTAAATTATTAGTTTTACATTTAGGTATAATTTTCTTATAAGATTTCAATTTTTCTTCTTGTGTGCTTTAACATTCCGATCGGGCCGTATAACTATTTAGTATTCTGAAGATGCTCATAAACTATAGAACGAAATGAATCTATTAATAAATTAAGGTACAAGAGAGCTTAGCATTGGCCATTGGGGCGGTGGAGAGAGATTACTACTGAATCCAGAAAAAACTAAGGCAATGCTAATTGAATCCAAATCTTACCTTAATTCACTTTATTGTTATCAGTCGCTTTATCTCAACAACCTTCCTATATCTCCAACCTTACAATACCAGACCCCAATCCAATTAATTCTATATCGATGCAGCAATGAATTATCATTATTATGATTATGCATTATTTCTTCAATGATATCTTCACGCAAAGGAGTAATTTTTAACCTGGTTAAAACTGCCCTGAATAGGTGTTTGAAGATATGACGTAAAAGCATATTTGAACATACAATTTTTAAGCTTAATGTATGAGATGGTAATCCAGATGGACAGAGACTATGAAGAAACTCTTGCGAATAATGGACTACTTATTAGTACTTACTTACTAATATTACTATTTATTACTAGTAATGGATTATAAGTAATCCAGTAAAAATGATTTTATTGATTTCATCTGGTTGGATTTTAAATTCCTAACCATAGAAGTATAGGACAGTGTGGCAAACCTCGTTTAGCAGAAATCTACTCAACATGGTACATTTAAAATTGTAACATAGCTTAACCTTCTTAGAACTATGAAGATAATTTAGTACAGATGGTTCATTAGTTTTACTATTGTTAATAACATTGCGGAATAGTGCCAACCACATATCAGCTGATTTTCAAACTTTATTGGAATCCGACAGTCGCAACACATATTTTAAGTCTTTTTTAATAATTTAATGGAATAAAACTAAAATTTATTATCAATTCCAAGCTACATATAACACCGCACCATTGTAACATCTTATGTAGAATGGTGCTAGCCGCTGTTCCATACGAATGCAAAGTATTGAATCTGAAAAACGCGTTTTTTATCTTTGATCATTAGTAATGTATTATTTACTACTTTTGAACTTAATCAAATAGTTTGCATAATGGTCCCTTTGACAGGGTTATTTCACTCCTTTACTGAGAGACTTCAGATTCAAATATTCTAAACATACATAATTCTTAAAGAAATCGCTAAAAAGTAAAACGAATAATGCGTTTTTTTTCCTGCATTTGATACTTAGCATTTGCTACTTTGCTTAATCTTCCTGGAACTATGACGATAATTTGGTTAAAATTTGGTACAAATTGGTTCAGTATTTTTCAGGGTTTGTGATGACTAACGAAATATGGCTTGTCCTTTTATATAATAGTAAACATGTAGATATATAAGTATAAGAATGTTTTGCATATAAATTGTAATCTTTACAAGTTGTGTCTGGTATGTACGCAACCAGACCTTTATATATCTATTTATTGTACTTTCATGTTATTCTAAGGAGACAAGGTGTCTCAGGATAAAGATTGCATTTCTTTCTTCCAAAAAAAGAAATACATATATGAATTCTAATATTCATTTAATAAAATAAAAACTGCTGAAGTTTCAAAAAGAGAAGATTAATGAACTGATATCCGATTGTTAGTTTACCCGATGTCAGCTGTATTGCTTCCATCGTACCGAGAGCAGACTGCAATGTTCCGAACCAAATATGGGATGAAGGGACTAATTAGCGGGTGGTTGGGTCAAGTGGGAGGCTGATTCGATTCCCGACTATTGGGCAAGCTCTGTCAACGGCTCGCCTCTCCTGATCTGTGGATTCAGCACTTCAATAACTGTCCGCTCCGAGAAATGTGAAAAAAGAAAATTAGCTTTAGTTTACTTTTCTGAAAATTTCGTATGGTCTGTTCTTCCATGCATTCATGTATATTTTTGTGGTCAGCTAAAAATATAAAGGCCATTTTGTTTTGATTAAGGTGTTGGGTTTACCCAGAGAAGTGGTATTCGCAGTTTATTGAATTCCAACACAAAAATTCGTAAATATAAACACCTATATATTGGATAATCGTTACGGGAGTATGGTTGTTTGTGAGGACAGTCGTTTTTATCACGCTTTTATTACCATGACCTATATGTATGTAAGAGAATCCTTCAGCGCAATTTTCACAAATATGCAGCAATCTGACTTAAAAATTTGCACACGTGTCAAGGGCAAATGACAAAACGATTATTTTAAAACTCTAAAAACGTCCTAGAATGTTTTTCTGTACTGATAAAAATATTTATACCAATGAAAGATAATTGAGGAATATAAATAGTAATAGTTGTGGTATCGTAGAAATTAAATACATGCTTAAATTTGGCTTGATGTCTATGGTTTGCAGGTCCAAATGCAAGAAATATATTTATGATCCCTATTGTTAGTCAAATCAAAAAGAAGGATAAAAAAAAAAATAAATAAATAAAATAGTAATATTAGTAATCGCAAGTTTCTAAATAGATGAAACAACTTGGAAGATTGAAATCGTAATTTGTCACTGAACCTCCTAAAAAATCGAATGAAAAAATTAAATCTAAAACCGATGATTTTGGGCCTACGCTTTTTTAAATAACTACGAAAACTTCAGAACCAATCTATACCAAATTTTAATTACATCATCTTCATAACTAAAGGAAGGTTCAACAATAATAAAATTTACAGGTTTCAATGAATTTTTTTATTAAAACATGATAAATAAGTGGATTCCAGTGAAGTTTGAAAATCGATTGAACGACCGATGTTACATATCTATAATATATTATCTAGAGCTTGAAATTGATAAGAAAATTTACTTATTATCAATTCAATTTCTATTAAAAAAGAGATACATACATAGTGTGACAAGTGGACTATAATGATATTGTAAATATTCTCAGTTTATCTGGATTACTAACTTATTCATTAAAATTAAAAACGGGATTTCCAATTATGCTATTATGTACTCTTCAACCATTTAATCAGTGCTAAAATCTACAGCAACGCGTGGAAATATCATTGAGACTATAATCCTCACTAGAACAGCAATTGAAGAATTCGCATTCCTAGCTACCAATCTACCAATTATATTAAAATTATTAAGATTACGAATTAAAATATCTTTTCCTGTTACAATTTAAAAATCGCAAGGCCAAACAAACAAAGCGTTGTAGAGGATTTTCGGACACACTGTTTCTCCCATGGTTAATATAAATAAGGGTTTTCCTGAACTGAACACACTATGATCAAATCATTCTCAAAATATCTGTAGGTAAAACTAGAAATGTAGTTTATTTGGATGTCTTAAGCCGTGTCCACACTATGTCGATTTGGGTCGACCGACAACGTCGATCGACAATGTCGAACGAGTGTGGACGTGTCGACCGACTTTGTCGATTCATGTCGAGTCGAACCTAATAAAATTCTATTTTGCATTCGACCTAGTCGACCGACAATGTCGGGCGACACGGTAGGCTTTTGTTTAGTCCTGGCTACCTCAGTATGTGTGTAGTATCCAATTGACGTCATCATATAAAACTTTGTTAATTTTTTTTTTTTCCTATTAAAATAATTTTTAGAAAAAAAAAAAAAAAAAAAAACCGACTTCAAGATTAAACCTACATGTACAAACTTCAACTAAAAAGGAGAAAATAATATTTTAATTAGTTTGAAACAAAGCGCATTTAAGGACAAATAACGAAATTATCGATATTTATATACCTATTCACAATTTATGTTTAGTTATTTTTGGATTCGGTGACAGCAAAGAAGAGTAGTTTGTGTCCAACACACCGAAACGAAAACATTCGCAGAGCGAATTCGTGGCGAAAAATTCGCTCACCTCTATTTTATTTATATATTTTGTTTTTTGTAGAAACTATTTTTATTTTTCACATTATTGTGTTGTTGTTTTTTTAGTGTATTTTTGTATATACAGCGAAATCTAGATAAGCTGATCTTCAAGGGACCCTGAAAAATGTTTTGACTTACCTACAGCTCGACTTAATGAACAAGATCACTGAACTGCGCTTTTTTTCGGTACGTAAAATTAGAATTACCGTCTTCCACCAATGGCAATCTTTTCTTTTTTCGTTAGGATGGTTCGGAGAACTGCCCGAATTCCGAATTCACTAGCAATAATCGCCCAACTTCTTTCTCCTTTCTTCACTTCGTGAATTAATTTTTACTTTCGTTAATTGTGAAAAATTTCACAGCCATTGTAACTACTCGATTAAATAACCAATTAGTGACTAGTGCATGTATGAACTGAAAAGGTAAACAAAGACAGAAATCAGGAAAACAAATTACATAAAGAATTCCTTGAATTTGAGTTCGAGTTATAGAGGTGATGACTTCCAATAGTTGGATTCATAGAAATTTAAGTCCTAGAAGTCCCTTCGTTTGATCTCTATTTTCAGTTCGAGTTATTAACACATATTTAATTGTTTTGCCTGAAATTGACTTATTAAGGTGAAATTTACTTGCGAGCCGAAGATCAATTTAAGGATTCGGCTTATTGAAGTTCGACACATAGAGAGTTGACTGTGTATCTAAATTATTTGTGTTAATAATTTATATTTAGTCACCATGAATAAATATGTTTAGGGTGGAAGGTTATATACCAGTTAATTCTTACTAATTGTTGAGTTGATTTTTCTTAAAAATCGCTGAGTTGATTTCATTAAAATTTTTATGGGACCACCTCTAAATTATGACCTACTGATCAAAAAAAGAATCATTAAAATCGATTCTTAATTGACGGAGTGATCGCATAACAAACATATAAAAAAAAAAAAAAAAAAAAAAACAATCGAATCAGAACCTCCTTTATTTTGAGTTCGGTTGAAAATGAGTGATACAGAAGATACTGCAGTGGCGGCTGCAGCAATTATAATTGCAGTAGCTGGAGGTCAGCAAGCTAGTTGTCGTCGCCCGAGGAGGTTTTGGGTACGGCCCAGTCTTGATCGAAGCAGAAAAAAGTACAGTACGGAGGAATTTATGAAGGATTTATTATTAGATGAAGTTGACGAATTGAATCTTGAATATAGATGTGACATGGGATTTAAAAACATTTTTAGAATGAATAGTTCAGAATTTGATCATTTATTGAACATGATCGCTCCAAAAATCATTAAAAAAGACACATCATTTAGACGAGCTATTCCAGTGGACCAGCGCCTTGCAGTTACACTAAGATTTTTGGCAACTGGAGATTCTTACACTTCATTGGGCTACCTCTTAAAGATTTCTAAGCAAGCAATCTCTAATATTGTACCAACAGTTTGTGATGCCCTGGTAGTAGCACTACAAGATTACGTCAAGGTAAGTATATAATATAAATTAAAAAAAAAATATATATATATATTGAATTTAAAGTATATATCAGAAATACAAAATAACATACTACTCCTACTATGCAGCGGTACAGCCCGGGGAGGGCTATGGCTTCCCTGACAAAAATACATAAAAATTTCAAAATAATTGTTGTATCTCGTTTTCAGAAATAATATCATTTTGTCTTCTTAAATTGTCATTTTCACAATCAAATTGAGCAGATTCAGGTGACTGGGTGGTTGAAAAGAGGGATGATAAGTAAGGTGTTGAAGGTTGAGACGATGAGTAGGGAAATTGGTAATTTGGATTCAGAGGTGTATGCATCGAAATCATGGGGTTAGCTAGCATTTCCATCTCAGCATCAAATAGCGTTTTATTAATAATTTGTTGGGCCATAAATTTCACTTGTGGTGAACTGATATTTCTCAGTTTTATGGCCACTTGTTCTCCAAATAAATCATGTTCGTCTTTATTTGTTTTTTTTAGATTGAATTGATTTTAAAAGGTTAACTGCCTCATTTAAGATAGGTGCATTGTTAGCGGATATTAGAATTTTTTTTTGCTTTTTAAATGGCTGTTTGAATGAAGTAGATGCTTCTCTATCCGCCATGCTTCTGATGGCACTATTGTCTTCCGCGTTTAATTTTTCATTCCGCGCACTATTTTCTTTGCCATTATCTTCAACCAGTTTTTTTCGTCGTCCTCTCGATCTTGGGAACCCTGGAAATATATTCTTATGTACACACTTTATACTAACATATTTTCTAGAATTTTTGTAAAATTAATATAAAAACTTTTTATATATTTTTTATTTAATTCAATTTGTACTTTTTAACAGATGCCGCGAAGTGCAGAGGAATGGGAATGTGCTGCAAAAATGTTCAATCAAAAGTGGAACTACCCCAACTGTATGGGTGCCATTGATGGAAAACACATTAACATTCAAGCACCAGTACATACCGGCACAGAATTTTTCAATTACAAGGGTTTTTTTCAGTATTATTTTGCTTGCTGTAGTGGATGCAAATTACAATTTCATATATGCGAACGTTGGTTGCCAAGGAAGAATTTCGGACAGTGGAGTTTTCAATAGTTCCTTTTTTAAGAAATGTTTAGATGACAACACGATGCACCTTCCCTCCTTACGCCCTTTACCGCAATCAAGCCTTCCGATGCCATATGTCTTTGTAGGGGACGAAGCTTTTAAACTAACACCTAATGTTATGAAGCCATTCTCCGGATTGCATAACAAAAGAACAAAGGAAAGGATATTTAACTACCGACTAAGTAGGGCTCGAAGAGTTTCCGAAAATGCATTTGGTATTATGGCATCCAGTTTCCGTGTATTTCGAAAACCAATTTTGTTGGAGCCAGGCACAGCAACAAAAGTAACATTGGCTGCAGAGTATTTACATAACTATTTGAGGAAAAGCGGATCAAGAAATATTTACTGCTCCATTGGTATGTTGGACACGGAATTATCTGACAATGGAGATGTTATTCCAGGCTTATGGAGAAGGGATCCGTCAACTAGCCAACTATATAACTTGCCTAATATTCCAAGGAGAGGTTGTATTGACGCTCAAGGGTTAGAAATGAGTTTGCAGAATATTTTGTATCTCCGCAAGGGGATCTGCACTTCCAGTACGATAAGTGATTTGAAATTGTAAATAATTTAATTACTATTATTTTGTTTTGTATTAGGTTCGTGTTTTAACATATTATTGTTGTAAAATGATATTGGCAATTAAGTAAAAAGTTGAATTATCCCTATATCGACTTGTTTATTTATGTTTCCATAATGAACTACCAAGCTTTTGCTTAAGAAAATATTTTGTATATATTAACAATATGACAATATTATTATTAGTTAAGATCTCAAATTACCTCTGTATCCTTAGTGTTTCTAGGTTTGTCCTTATTGGCAAAGAACATCATGGCTTGGTATGCAAACCATTTGCTAGTGTATGCTTCATCCGCACCGATTCCGCTCTTTCTTGACTCCCTCTCTTTTTTCCTTTCTCTAGCAAATTGGCCTTGCAAATTTTTTAGCTTTTTTTCTACATCAAGTTTTCCAATTTTAAAACTATTCGCAATCTCGGTTAACCCATCATGCCTCTTATTTTTATTTTTTATATTGTGAATCAAAGGATTTCCACAAATAAACTCTATCCTGATACATCTGGATTAATTTAATTGTATCTTCTTCACTCCAATTCATGACTAATAAATTAATATATTCACTATTAGTAAAAATAATATGAGTCAATACTCAGTGGGGAGGTTACGCGTTTCAGCTGGAATGATAACCAAAGAGGCAGTGTGAAATGAATTAACCACGCCGCAATCACTAAATAAACATTTTTATTTTCTTCCTAATCCTTGACTTAATTTAGATTTATTTATAAATAATATTTGTTTTATTCTTCAGTGATGTCGAACAACACATTCGACACGTCCACACTGTCGTTGTTGATTCGACTTCCTTTGATCTTTACCGACTTGATTCGGGTTGCGGTTTGGTTCGACCCGACATATTCGACAAAGTCGGTCGACACGTCCACACTGGTTCAACATTGTCGACCGACAAAACCATTTTACTCGGATCGACATAGTGTGGACGTACCTTAGTGTGAATTAGACTGAAGTCGATCGTGTCGAGCGACAATGTTGATCGTGTCGAACGACAATGTTGATCGTGTCGAACGACATTGTCGGTTGACATAGTGTGGACACGGCTTTATGAATGTATATTTTTGCATGCTTTCAAAGGTTAAATTTTTATCGACAAACTTTATTTCTCATAGAATTTTCTTTTAAATTCAAAGTTTGGTGTCCAAATTATGGAAAAAGCGATCAAGCAATGATTAAATACAATTGAAGATTAAAAAAATACCTTGTATTTATCACCAATAGTCAAAAAACGACAGGGGCCAACGCATCTTAACAAATAAAATTTAAAATCATTTGCCAGAGGAATCCAGATCATTGAAAAAATACCATTTTTGAAATATGTAATTTATGTTTACCCATTTATAATCAGCATCCATATAAACATTTTTACTTTTCGGTATACGAATGGTATGACCTTGTGATTAGTTGCACGCAATACTGAATAATCAGAATGTATAAGACAAGCAGAACGTGCCGTTGCTTTAATCAGCTGTATCAATATATCCAAAGAGGATTAGGCAAAATCATAGCAATAATACCAGATAGAATTCAAAAACCATCTTGCCTAGGAACAGTTAGGAAATTATTTTGCAGCAGCACTGATTTAAATTCTTTTAAAAATGTTAAATAGGTTCATTAGAAATAGAATGAAATGTGATACTGATTTTTGATTGGATAAAATTTCCTGTAATAATGGAAATAAAAATAAATAAATAAATATAGTTGTGGCTAAATGTTGTTAGGGTTTCCGACCTTTACTTGCCTGAGAAGAATTAGTGGGGATGTAGAGATTTATTTCGCGGTTCAAAACTTTATATTTTTAACCCGCTCAGGAAAGATTCTAACCAATAGTGTTGAGGCTAAGGAATTCCTGTTATGTCAGAAACTCAAACACACTTGGACCGAAACGCTCAATATAAAAAATAGGGGGCTTATAAATTATTTTCTCTCTAGAGCACCTTACCTTTAAATTTCACCAACGCACAATCAACGAGAAACTAAAGAAAAATGTGAGAAATAGGAGAATGCTATCAAAGGTACTTTTTAAAAAAAAACAAAAAAAACTAAAGTCTGAAACTTTGATATAGAAAGTAAATTAAGAGAAATCAACATGCGTAAATTAATTAGTAGGTTACTCATATTCGTGTAAATTGTGTCTACCACATATAATAGAGGTATTGTATTAGTGGAAGGTATAAGTTGAAATATGCTATTTATGTTTTATGGCAACAATGTAAATCATGATGTTTATTTAAAAAAAAAAAAAATAAAACAAAATGTATTTTAACACAACAATCCATTACATTACAAATAAATTAAGCATTTTAAAATTGTAATTATGTTTAATAATCGTTAAAGACTTAAAATATTCAGACCATTTAAGGAAAACGATGCTGAGACCCATTCCAAAAAATTAAAATATTTATGTTTATAAACGTTTTATTAACATATATATACATATAATGATACAAATGTACATATTTTACATTATCTACTGTATAAAGAACTCTACATAAAATACTAAGGGTAATTTAATTGTTTCCTACGGATTAGCGCTCTCATGTACTCCAACTAGGACAGGAGAGATGGGTTATCCTACATGTTACCAACCTATCCTGCCAAGATAGGAAGGTAGGTCATTGATTCACTCAGAAAGTCCGCCACGGAATTAATTTTAACCCGCCCAGGTGGAATTCGATCCCATGACCTGAACGAGCGAACTAAGACCCTTGACCGAACGCGTTCCCGCCACCTAACCCCTAAAAACTGAATATTATTGTTTTAACAGAGACGTAATATTTTTTCGTTTCTTCCAATAGACTATGGGAAATCTTTTATTTTACATCCTTAATTAAGGGATGAAAAATTATAATAAATATTTTAGCCATTAACTAAAGTAGCCTTTAATACTTCAAGGTGTAAATTAATCAAATTAATTAAAAAACATTTAAAATAGAAATAGTAAACAAAAAAGATCTTAACTGCTTCCAGGTGATTTAAAATTTTAAGTTTAAAAAAAAATTTACATTTTATCTTTTGAGCCATGTATGCATCTTTTTATTAGTTCAACTAACTTTAGGTTTCTGTAGATCTATTAGATAAAAATGAGATTGAAAATTGTGATACTTAATAGCCCTCGTATGAGTGTTAAATAAAAACAATTAAAAAAGCATGACAATTTTTTTTTCAACTAAGAAGCCTAAAAAGAACCTTAACAGGGTCTTCAGTAATAAATCATTCGTTAGGGCACGTAAAAGGAAATTAATTAAATGAAAAAATATTCACTGAAAAAGTTTTGGGATGAGAAAGGTTCTTTAAAAAGTGAATCCCTGATATCCGATAAAGCTTACAATAGATACTTCCCCTTTTCTTTTTTTAATTTTAGAAACTGGAATATGAGAGATTAATATACGTGTATGTTTAAAGTGTTTTTACTAAATTTTATTTCTATACTTATGGTGTAATGGTTCTACCTCTTGAGGTCGTAAGCAACGAAATTTTTATTTTTTATATTCTATTTAGTGATGTGTCGGTAACGTTAAGAAGAAGTAAATTCTCAGCCATTTTTCCTTTGTGATCACTAACCGCGAAAACTACTGAACCAACCTGCACCTAATTATAACTACATCATCTCTATAGTTCAAGGAAGGTTTAACAATACTAAAATTTACATATCTTTAATGAAATTGACCGATAGGTGGCGAGCTATATTCAGGAGAGGCTACAAAGATAGGGTGCTATCTATATACAGCTAGAAATCAATAAGAAATTTTACTTACATTTAATTAAATTATTAAAAAAGATTTAAATGTGTGATGGGGCTTATGGATCCCAGCGAAGTTTGAAAGTAGATATTTCGTTAATATTCCGCATAGTCCACAATAGTAAAACTGGTAAAACCCATTCGTTCTAAATTTTAACTATATAATTTTCATAGTTCTAGGAAGTTTCAGAAGTACTATAATCCTACTACTATAACTATACTAAGGTACTATAATCCTTCCAAGATCTCATTTATTGATTAAGGAATTGAAAATTTTACTGAGCTCTTTCAATAAATGTCTAGATGGACTAATTTGTTTCAATCGAGTATTAGGGTTAAAAAACTAGTATTTACACTAATAAAATAGTAAATAATATTCACTTTCGTCCTATCTTCTCTTAAAATATTACTGCCTGAGTGAAATCATTCACTAATTAGATGTTATATTCGCTAATCTTATTTCTCCATTTTCCAATAATGACATAAATGGATATCAAAAAAATATTGCGAATGTAAGCGCTATCAGTCTGTTTCAAATAATAGACTAGGGATACCGACTCTTATGTAAAGAGAAAAGAATCACATTAAAATTTGAATAAAGTTTTTCTTACGATTTATATATCTCCAAGTGTACTTTTGCTGTCTTATAAATTTGTGGCCGTCATGAGTGAATTAATTTCATTTTTGTGACCCGTCACATATTTTTATTTATTATATTGTTAAGTTATTTAATTTGTTCACTTCAGATTAAGAAACCTGCTGTAAGAACAAAGGGTTATTGGATTAACATATGAGAAGGTTATTGAGAAATGTTGTACATGTCGGGTTAACAATTCTAGTGTTTTTATTTTCATAATTAATAAACTGCTGTGTAATAATTTATACTGACTATAACTACCACATTGGTGACATACGGCGTGATGACTGTAAGTGTTATTTATTTATTATACATACTATCAAGATGCCGAACGAAGATAAGGATTTAGATTTAACCATTCCGGAAAATAAAGAAGTGGCTAGAGTTGCGGTTAAAATTTTAAAAAAAAAAGGGGGCCGAAAAACTGAGACAAAAAGTCCTTTAGAGATTTGCTCGTTTTTGCTTAGTTTTAGACAGAAAAAGAAACAAAACAAAAATGTTACTAAGTTCGTCAGACTAGGCAGTGAGATATGTAAACACTTAATGTTATCCTTTACATTCTTTCCTTTGTTTACTTTTTGGCTTCCTTCTAGGATTATAATTCCTAAATCAGTCTTCAGTCAGTTACTCAGATATTTTTGTGTGAATAGCATCAGCCACAATGCCGCATACATATTCTAATGTTGAATACGCTGATATGATTTTTGTGTATGGTTTCTGTAACGGTAATGCTTTAGAAGCGGTGCGGAAGTATGCGCGCCGATTTCCAAATAGAAGAGTGGCTAATCGACAAGTCTTTTCGTTAACTTTTAATAGACTAAGAGAGATTGGGTCATTCTTAATACGTAATGAAGACAACCAATTCCAGGCAGCAATAAGAGCAGATTATCGGAGAAGAAATTGTGTCCAACGCCACTTCTATAACAATCCTGAGACTAGCATCCGAAGAGCATCTGCTGCATTAGCAATATCGCGGCAAGCAATATGGCGAACTTTGAAAGCTGATAATAGCTACCCATACCATCTTCAAAAAGTTCAGAATTTATTACCTCAGGATCATGTCAAAAGATTGAATTTTAGTAACGGGTTCCTTGACAAAATTCGCGATGATAATTTATTTCCATTAAAAATTATATGGACCGATGAAGCTACCTTTACAAGAGGAGGAAGGTTAATCAAAGAAATAATCTTGTCTGGGCTCTTGAAAATCCCATACTATACTATACTATACTATACTAGAGAGAATAGGTTTCAGTATGAATTTGCTATTAACGTTTGGCTTGAAATTTGGAACGGATTACTGGTGGGACCGTATTTTTTACCTGGAAGATTGAATGGTATCACATTTACACATTTTTTGGAGAACGACTTTTCTAATTATTTAGATGACATTCCCTTACAGCAGCGGATTGAAATGTGGTTCCAGCTCGATGGATGTCCAGCTCATTATAGCAGAGTTGCTCGAGCTTGGCTGTATATAAATTATCCACAACGATGGATTGGACGTAGAGTAGTACCTTAGCCACCCAGATCACCTGATATGACACCCATGGATTTCTTCGTATGGGGAACCTTGAAGCAGAAAGTTTATTCAGTGTCAATCAACTCAAGAGAGCAATTAAGAGACCGAATCATAGATGCAGTGCACCAAATATCATCAGAACAATGTTTAGCTGCAATTTATCAAGTGGGTGCTAGATGTAATGCTTGCATTGGTGCAAGAGGACAACATTTTTAGCAATATTTCCATTAAAAAGAACATAACATAAATATAAATGTAAATAAATAAGTATAAAAATGAAAACATGTTTTATTTATTTTTTGCCATTTTCTCTAAAACTAATCAAAAACGAGCAAATCTCTAAAGGACTTTTTGTCTTAGTTTTTCGGTCCCGTATAAGTTCCTCAAGTTTTGCCATTTAAATTCGAGACACCCTGTATATTCATAATATAGTTCTATTTTAAAATAAACACATATATCATCTTATATATATATATATATATATATATATATATATATATATATATATATATATATATATATATATATATATATATATATATAACTTATGTTCACTGAGAGTGAAAAGATAAAAAAAAAAGAAAAAGGAATGAAATAATACACGTACAACGGCTTGATAACAACTGATTTATTCCTCATTTAAATCCTCTATATATACATTTCCAATGTTTACAGAGTTAGCATTAAGGATTAACATGTATATTGGTACCTTCTATCCTTAACTCCCCCCTGCCAGTTTACGACCAGTCCTCGTAAACTCCTTAAGAACTAAAACATATTTACAATTCAAAAAAAAAAAAACAATAAACCAAAAAAAAAAACATACTTTATCTCATGAACAGAAAGCACACCAATTAAAAGTAACACTTAATAACCAAAAATTTTACCACTTTGAAAAAAACAAAACACAAAATAATTCTTCTTAAGCACTCAAACTAAAATTAACACTGAACAACACTATCAAAAGATTATTTTACGACCTGATATACAACGTCGTATCACTCCTGAGCCTCTCCCAAGGCAGTGGGAGAGAGGATACCTCGTCCATGTCCTGTTTATGTTTGTTGTACTTCTGGGAATTTTTAACTGTTCCAAGTGTACCGTCCGTCGTCTCCCTGGGTCATGTACGTCCTGTATAGTAACCACATTATGTTCCCGAATAGTGACTACCTTGTACGGTCCCTCGTAACGCTGTATTTCTTTTCCCCTATTCGAAACGATTTTCCGGTACACTATTGTCCCAATCTTTATCCTTCCCATCCCGTCCGTCACCTCCAGATTTTCCCGCTCCACCCTCTTACTCTTATCCGCCGCGATTTTTGTACCCACCTTCTTGCGAATTTTTCCCACCGCAATCCGATTCGCTTCTATGCTGTCCCCTATGTCCGGGTCCACTTCCGTGATACGTTCGTCCCGCCGCCTCTCCCGAGGACCAAAGAGTATCTCGAATGGTGTAAATCCCGTCGCAGCGTGCACCGAATGGTTGTATGCTACTATTGCTTTCGGCATTGCTTCATTAGGTTCCAGTCCTTTTTCCTGGTGAAAAATGCGCAGGTGGTCGCTAAGTGTGCTGTGCAGCCTCTCCACGCCTCCTCGGCTTTTGGGGTGTCCTGGCGTATTTTTTTATGCCATTCCACGTCCACCCGTTTGAGCTCTTCCCGTAGCTTCCCGTTATCAAATTCTCGCCCTCCGTCTGACGAGATTCTATCGGGTACCCCGTAGAACAGAAACCACGTGTGCACAGCCTGTACGATCGCTTTCTGCCGTCCGTTCCTGGATCCAGTACGCCATCGCCAGCTTGCTAAAAATGTCGATCATCGTCATCCCACTTTTCTCCTTTCCAGGTGAACGTGTCCATTTGCAGCTCACTTAGTGGTCCCGATGGCGTCCTAGTTACTTCCCGCAGTCCCGTAGGTGGGTGCCTATCATATTTCGTCGTCTGGCACACCTCGCATTCGGCTATTACCCCTCAATCGTCTTCTTCATGTTTTTCCAGTAATATCGCCGCAGGAGTGCCTGGAACGTTTCATTTATGCCCCTGTGATTGGTCTTTCCTTGGTGGTACGCCAGTGTGACCTCCTTTTGCTTATCCGGTTCCCTGACAGTTTTCTCCGATTTTGGTGCACCTGGTGAAATTCCGATCGACCCCAATCTTTTCTTCCTGCCACATCCGCCGGATTTTGTCCCATACCGTGTTATTCCCCACGTACAAATGGTAGCTCTTTCCTGGTTTCGAGGAATCATTAAGCACCTTATGATTTGCTCCTCCCTAACCCCTGGCTGAGACCAAATGGTTGTAATGGAACACCCGGCGTAAGACGAATATTCGATCTTCATTAGCCCTTGAGTCCTGGTTTTCCAAATTATTTGTCGTCTTTTGTTGTTGATAATGGTATCGTCCTCTTCCATGTCTGTCGGTCTGTTCCCTGACGCACTCGACTCTGCATCGTCCTGTTCCTCGGTCTCGTCCTGTGTTGCCTGTAGGCCCTCTCTCTCCGGTGTCCATTCCCTGATGAATCCCCGAATACCGCATGAATATTCCCCTTCCTCTCTCTCGATCGCGTTCACCTGAATCGCTCGGGATAGCCAATCGGCTACAACGTTTTCCCGTCCGGGTTTATAGGCGATCTCCATATTGTACTGCCTCAGGTACTCCTTCCACCGGGTGACCCGTGCCGACGACTCCTTTATTTTCCCCACCCAAAGTAAAGGTCTGTGGTCCGTCTGTACTGTAAATTTGCGTCCAAACACGTACGGCCTAAAATGTTCTATCGCCCATATTACCCCTAACAGTTTTCCTTTCCACCGCACTATACCTTGTCTCTGCTTCGGTAAGGCGTCTACTGGCATATGCTACCGGCCGCTCGCCCCTTTCCCCTTCTTGTGATAGAACCGCCCCCAGTGCATATTCGCTTGCGTCCGTGGTTATCGTGAACTGTTTGGTAAAGTCTGGGAATGCTAGAATCGGCTCTGCTTGAAGGCGCTCCCTACACTTTCGGACCTTATCTTCGATTTCCGGCGTTATTACAATTTTTTTTCCTTTCTTTAGTAGATATTCAAGGGTACTAAATATTGCGCCATCTCCGGAATGAACCTTCTGTAATAATTCAGCGTACCCATCAGTCTCCGGATACCCTTTGCGTCTGTGGGGGTTGCCATTTTTTTTGGATCGCCTCAACTTTAGCCCGGTCCGGTTGTATCCCCTCCCGCGATATCTTGTGCCCCAGAAACGTAATTTCTTCCATCCCTAATCTGGACTTTTCCGGTGATAGTTTCAGGCCGAATTCCCTTAGTCGTTTAAACACAGTTCGTAAGTCATCGACATGCTTCCTTTCGTCTTTGCTAAAAACCAACAGGTCGTCCATGTACACTTGACAAACGTTCTCGTCCAACCCTCTAAGGAATTCATCCATTAACCTCTGGAATGTCACCGGCGCGTTCTTCAGCCCGAAAGGCATCCTCGTGAACTCGAAGTGTCCCCTCTCAAAGGTGAACGCCGTTTTTTTTTGCCTGTCCTTGGGGTGCATCTTAATTTGATGGTAACCTGCTTTAAGATCCAGAGTTGAGAATATCGTTGCTCCTCCCAGTCTGTCCAGTATATCGTCTAGTCTCGGTATTGGGTATTTTTCGTCCAACGTGTTGTCGTTCAGTTTCCTGAAGTCCACCACTACTCTGTATTTCTCTTGTCCCTTCCCCCCATCACTCTTCTTTTGACTATCCACAATGGACTGTTATAGGGTGAGGTGCTATCCACAATGATTCCCTGTTTTCTCAGATTATCAAGTTCCTCGCGGATATGTTGCCTCAGAGCTTGAGGGTACCTCCTTTCCTTTACATATACCACGCATTCCTGTTTCAACGGGATCTCATGCACCGTTTCCCCTGTTGCGCTCAAAGGTTCTCCTTCCCTGAAGAAAACATCCCGGTATTCCCCCATGATTACCTGTCGCCAATCCTCCGACTGTGCCACCACCCCTATCATTCCGTGTTCGTCGGGTGTTCCCTTCCTTCCCCGATATTTGTGTCCCCCTATGTGCACCGTCCATTTCCCGTTTCTCACCCTCACTCGCGCCCCTAGCGTCTCTAAGAGATCACACCCTATGATCGCCCCGTACTCCCGCGGCATCTTTTCCACCACATGTACCCTCAGTTTACCCCTTTTCTCCCCCCATTTTGTCAGTTCCAGTTCTATTTCCCCCTCTGTCCTACACGGTCCGTTCAGCGTAATTAGTCTGCAGTTACATACCTGCGTTTGGGGTCTCCTCTCTCCCTTACAGAATGCCTCTACCGCTTCTCGGCTCATGATGGTATTTGAGCTACCCGTATCCACTAAACACTTTACTCCACCGGTGACTCTGATGATAGGCAACCTACCTCTCGCTCCCTCTATGTTGTTTAATACTGCGCGGTTGCCCCTCGAAGCGCACTCCCCTCATTCTTCCTGTAGCGCCCTTCTCTCCGTCCGCGTTCCTCTGCCCGCGCTCCTTGGTTTCTCCTTCCTCCTTCCTTCTTCCGTATCTCCTGGTTCGCTCCTCTCCTCTTCTGATTCTGACGACTCGGACGAGCTTGCCGACTCTACTGAGACCTCTCTCTGACGCCATACTCTCTGCGCGTTTACCTCCATGGGTTCGCCCTGATACCTGTCCTTGCGCCTACTCATATATGGACATTGTCTAGCTATATGCCCTTTTGTGCCGCATTCGAAACATTTTGTTCGCGGGCAACGAGCTACTAGGTGTCCGGTCTTCCCACATCCGTGACAGCGTCTTTCTTCTCTCCTTCCGCTCCTCCTCTCTGTGTCTCGACGTCCCTCTGCCCTCCACGGTTTGTCTCTTCTCCCGGAGCTCGTCTCGTTCCTTTCCGCGCCGTAGCTTCTGTTATCGCTCCTTCTTCCGTCCCTTCTTCTGTTAACCACTCTGGTCCAGCTGTTCTCCTCCTCGTCTTTTCTCCGGAACTCTTCGTCTCTGGCTCCAGCGTCGACCATCTCCTGGGCACACTCTAGGAACGATTTCTCCCTGGGCAGACCCTTCTTTCTTTCCGGTTTCCCGTGCTAGTTGCACCTTCAGGATGGTGGACAGAAATGTCATCTTCGCTTCCACTTGTCCTCGCTCTTCCGTCTCTCTCATCTTCTCCGTTATTCGGTTATAGTGGACGATCAGAGTGCCCGCATAGCGCCCGTTCGACTGGTAGGACCGCTTCGTTTCGCGGAACATCTGAAATATGTCTTCTTCTGGGGACCACCGCCCACCTCCATATGCTTTCTTCAGCCTCTCTTTAACTATTACCCAAGGCGTGTCTTCATCCGCTTGGATATGGTTCAGTACACTTCTTTTTACCCTGCATACTAAAGCGGCCCTGAGGGTGTTGGCATCTCCTTGATCCAATAGGTTATCTGCGGCTTTTGCATCTATTCTAGCCAATAACCTGTCCCCACCCTTGAGGAAGTGATTCAATTCTCCGATTTTCTCCATCATACCCTTCAAGGTCAGAAATCGCTCTCCTCAGGTCTTGTGCTGTGGCCGTTTTAATTTTCAACAGTTCCAGTATATTCGCGTGTGCTGCCGACAGCGGCTGCGCTGGTATAGGTGGCATGTCAGTCATTTTTAGCTAGCTTATTAAAATAATTTGTGAAAATACTGAATTCTCCTAAGCGAATTTATCTCTGAACCACTAGGAAAAGAGAGATATAAAAAAAAAATATAGTAAAGAATTTCCTCTTACGTGTTCCCGGGTTTCGGCACCACTTATGTTCACTGAGAGTGAAAAGATAAAAAAAAAGAAAAAGGAATGAAATAATACACGTACAACGGCTTGATAACAACTGATTTATTCCTCATTTAAATCCTCTATATATACATTTCCAATGTTTACAGAGTTAGCATTAAGGATTAACATGTATATTGGTACCTTCTATCCTTAACTTATATATATATATATATACATACGATTGTATTTTATGTCATCATTATTATTTCTTATATATATATTTTTTCAAATTTAATTTAATTTTTTTCCCCTGTAAAAAATATAGCTGTAATTAATAAAGCAATATTTTTGTAAATAACAGGCCAGACAATTGTACTTTTAACTGTGCTTTATTTTGATTCTTAGGGGACAGTAAGTCCCAGAATAAAGTTGTTTTTGTTTTTTTTTAATTTCAAATCCCCGACGTTTATATGTCCATACATCGCTGTCAAAAATAATATTTTTTTATGATCCTCCAACTTTATTAATACAGAAATAAATAAATATTATTTCCAAATATAGTTTTCTCAACAAGCATATTTATTATTAATCTAAAACGTTCAAACTCTATATAATATTTAATATCCAGTATACTTTATTGAAATCATAAAATTATCTTATTTATTATAAAGTTTTTATTGTTTATACATCATTTTACTTCTTTGCAGTTCTTAAGTGCTTAAGCAGAACATATTGGTTCTGTATATTTAAGATAATAAAAACTTGGTTTAAAATATGGTTCATTTCCCATGAATGTGGCAATGAAAGGAACGAAATCAATATAGTCCCTGCCATTCACCGTTTATTAAATCTCAGAAATTTCTGAATAAATCAACTATTTTTTTTTTTAAATAATATAATTTACATTACCATTGTGTATACATAGAAACCTGTCAAAATAGCCAATCAAAGATCAGAAGAAGGTATAAAATAAGTGACTTAAATATAATATGAGGATGAAAAACGCCCAGTAATAAATTATTTGCACTTATAAGCACTTACAAATAGTGGATATTAGTTTGAATTGCTGGGGTCCGACAAGCTCCTTCGTATGAAGCTACAAAACGTTACACACACTTTTCTACTTTATTTCATCAGAAATAAACAAATGGTGAGTGCTACTAAAGCCCTATAATGTAGCTATTTATTCTTTTGCATAACATCTAAAACGGAGACTAAATTTATGTGTAAGTTTTATAATTAATGCCTATTGTGACTAGTTAAAAGTAATTTGTTTATAACAGTATAAAATAAAATTTCCTGTTTATTTTAATGCATTCACTATATTTTTTTTCTTCTTCTTCTAGTTTTTTAGGGTTTTTTTTTCTGTAAATTTTCTACAACTGGTGTTTATTTTCAATAATTATTTAATTTTCAGGTTTTCCTATTTATTTTTCAAAATTATGTTCATCGTTCGGCTAACAATAGTGAAAAGTTCCCTAACCCAACCCCCACCATAAAATCTAGTAAATAAAATTTGTATTGTATTTTATTGATAAAGGTTTCGATGTAATGTTGGGATGTTCCCAATAATAATTTAAGCAATATTTCTAGTGCTTTAAATAAACATCTACCATATCTTTTTATATTAAGCAAACTATAAAAATACACTACTAAATTAATCAACAGTTTAAAAAAATTGAAGAATAATTTTTTTACTTCTAATATCTTTTAAATAAATCAATCTAAAACAAATAAAAATTTATCATACAGCCAAACTACGTAGATATCGGACAAACTGACGATTAGAGAAAGAGCCACATTAAGAAACAAATTAATGCCCTCCAAATTTTGACTTTCCAGAAAAATTACGATGATATACGTTTTCATATAAATACTAAAACTTCTTAATATATATATATATATATATATATATATATATATATATTAATTTTTTTTTTTCTAAAACATTAAAATTAAAATATATTATAATATAAAAGTGTATAGTATAATTGTAATGTGTGATTAAATAGCTATGTCAAATGCATCCAACAAGTACCAGGCGTTATAAGTAATATTTTATATATCAATGAATTAAAATATGGCGATCATAAAACATATGAATGCATATGCTTACCAACACACATACAAAAAATGAATGCTAAAAAAGTATATTTTTATTTTATGTTTCAACCTAATAGGCAAAATAAAAAAAAAAATCCACAGTGTAAAAAAAAAAAAAATCTATTAAAATTATTCATAAACTACATAAAACAAATCCAAGCAGGAAAACCAATATCGTATATTCATTTTAGTAACACAAAAGTGTTAAAAGCTGTTTAAGTACAACTAATTATTATATAATAAATATAATAACAAAAATCAATAATATTAGTAAATATTACCATAATAATTATTAATTATAATAACAGATCAATAATGATATGAATGATATTATTATTGTTGACATAATACTAATACTCATTATTAACAAAAAATCTGTTACAGCACGTAGTAGTAAAGACTTGGTATTAGCATGTTTGATTCTTGATTTTAACTGAGATCATTTTTTCAGCACAAGTTGATATATATGAGAAAAGAATGGTGCTCTAATTACCAAATATATTTAAAATCATCAAACCTATATAAACAAACAAAACTATGAACAAAAAATAAATATTTGCTTTGTAGTCTGGTAAATGAAGGCATGCGAATTTTGTTCACAAGAAAATTAACAACTTACGACTACTTGATTAAACATTTTAAGTTGCGAAAATATACCTTGCTATAAAAAGAAAAAAACTTATTAACAAGAAAAATGTATTGAAACTTTATTAAAACCAAAATACACACCAGTAACAGATATATTTCTTAAAGTAGAAAATATCATCCCGGGCAAAGTTATTCAGATCGCCTCCGAGATGGAGAAAAGCAGACAAGCAATCCATGATATCAATGAAAACCTCCAAAAAGAACATGATGATCATCTTGTAAAAATCACAAAGTAACGAAAATGGACAACAGCAAGAACTCCAACAACAGGTTAAAACGCACTCGATGTGGTACTTATCATTCGATTCGAAACTTCCATGAACTTGGTTTTTAGTAATGCAGTTTAAAAGACTATTTTTCTAAAACTCCTATGTAATAACTTTAGAAAATAAATATAGAGCCGAGATCGTGAAACATCACTGACATACAACTCGCCTTCAGGGCGCGAGGGTTACATTAACTGCAGGTAAGTGAATTGGTGTTGCATTTGAATGAGGTAAAAGGACGGATTGGCTACATGTGTAAGAAAAGTAAGAAATTAGTAGTTATTAGTGTGGATGATTTAATGTAGACAGTTCATCGATCGGGTCTAGCCTAACATTTTGAGAAGCTCCACTTCAGTAACTTCTACATTTGGTCGTTCACGAAGGTTGCTTAATTGGGCCCTAGACAGTGTGGTTCTATAACCAACCTACTCAAGGTAAAGAGCTACTAAAGTAATACTTCTATAAGCAACAACATAAAGACATTTTGTTGACTTTGAAATTTAGAAGAAAAATTTATTTTATTTTGTTTAATAAAGATTTTTCAAGTTTTATATTATATAATATTTAAGATCTCCTTTTGATTTAATAAAATCACTGATCTTTTACAAAAAAATCATACACACAGATCTTAACAAGTGAACCCGACGTAATAAAGACCATTATTTATTAATGCAATCATACCTACTTGACATGATCGAAGCAGCATTGATAACGATAATCCTTTATTTTCACATTGCACCTTCCGTCGACTACTATAACATCTCGATAATCTGAACATATGGGAAATGGCATTTCAAGTTTTTCATTTTTTCAGTTTGCCTTTTCTTATTATTGATTTTTTTTTCTAATCGTATGCATTTTTTTTCTTATACATATTATTATTATTATATTATTCTTATTACATATTGCTTCGGCTGCATCTAGCAGCCGAAGCAATATGTAAAATATTCCGATAGCCAGGATTGTGATTTGTTGCAGTCTTCCCCGAACGGCTTCCGGTTACTCCCCCACTTTCGAAATGTAACTTTCGCCTCTCCTCGGCCAACTGAACAACTAAACTTATTGCAGTGTATACCAAATAAAGATGAATTAATTTTGAATGATTTGGTTAAATAACGCAAAATCAAAATCTCGGAGATGTTACAGCATTTCATTGAAGGTGCGATATTTAAAACTTAAAAATTCATGTTCCGGCGTAGATATTCCACATGATGAAAACATTTATATAATAAAATTAAAATTAAACTTATGCGTAGTAAAAAAACAAAACAAATAACTAATATTAGTCCAGTCAATGAGTGCTGAAATGAGGGGTGTAGAGTGCATGGAATATCCGATAATTTTTTACTTCTTAGCTTTGTTAGGAATAGTTAAAAGGTAAACATACTAAAAGTCCCCGCCCCTTGGGGGTGAGCTAACGGTGGGGGGGGGAGGGGAGAAGTTCCATTATTTTGGTTTTTCCATATTATCTCGAAAACTGTTGAATCTAGAAAAATATGTTACAAATAAACATAAAAGCTAATTAAACTCACTATAAAATTTATTATATATAAATTTGTCGTAATTCTAACCGTTTACGAGATACACGTTATTGAAAATAGGTGATTTTTCGGGAAAAAAAAACAAATGTCACCTCACTTTTTGTCAAACTTTTGCTTCTATTACGTTCCACAATCGTTTCTCAGAAAAAACGTCAGAAACGAAATTTTAGAGCATTAAATTTACCATCAAAGTATATTAACGTTTCTGGTACTTGCTTCAAATGTAACACAGAAAGTGAGGTAAACATTTTTTTTATTTCCAAAGTTGTCGATTTTTAATAACGTATAATTCGAAAACCGTTGGAATATCTACGAATACGTATATAATTAATTTTATAGAAAATTTAATGAGCTTTAATTTTGATCAGCTACATATTATTCTAGAGCCCATCGTTTTCGAGATATAATCGAAAAACAATCTTAGATATATCTCTAAAAACCTTCTCCCCTCTCCCCCACCTTTAGTTCACCCCCCCCCCCTCCAGGGGCGGGGACTTTTAATATGTTTACCTTCTAACAACTCCTAACAAAGTTGTGAAGTCAAAATTATCGCATATTTCAGCAACTCTACAATGTGCTTATTGACTGGACTATATAGTATAATATAAATTTTTTTTGGGATATAATTTTAATTTATTGTTGAAATAAGGGAACGTTTTGAATTTTTTTTTTCTTCAGCTTTATCTATTTCATAGTTTATGTAAGTAGTATCGATAAATTTTTCAGTTGCCATAAGAAGCATTGGGGTAGTTAAAATGTAATAAAAATGTAAAATAGACTTTTGCAGAAAAAAGGAAAATTATAAGGAAACATTTATAAGTATAAGCAGGTAAAACAAGTAGTGTGGTTTGTGTATTTTTTTATACTTAAAATACTATAATATTATACTCTTATATATTATACTCACTGGTTCGGCTATGTCAAAAGAATGGATCAGACAAGCATACCAAGGAGATCAGCTGCAGGCGAAAGAGAGAAATAGAGTAAAACCCTGCCTAAGATGGCTCGACGACGTAGAAGACAACCTGTAGGAGGCCCATCTCATGATGGGCCACCTAAGCAATGGACAGAGAGAGGAGAGTGGAAGAAAGCGCTAGCAGAGGCCATAGTTTCTTAAAGGAGCCCACTAATTAATGAACGAATAGAGAAAATGAGAGGACTGGTGGTACAAGAGATGGGGCAAGTCCTGGTGATGCTAGAGGTAAGGGAAGTCTTTGACTAGACGAGACTGAGGAAGTTGATTAAACCAACAGCTGGAGTTGGAGTATAATACTAGACGCTAAGCAGAACGAAGTTGGCTGACAGTCGTGGGTAAAAGATCGTTAGGCATCGACCAACGGCGTCCAGAGTTCCAACACGTACTCAATACTATTTAAATATTAACTGTATGTACAAATTTCTTATTTTGAACTATGCTATTATGAAAAAAAAATAAGAATATACATACAATTTCCTATCCATGATCAATACCTGCAAGCCCCTATTAATGTACAAAACATTGATGTGATCAGGTAAAACGGTAACTCTGAGAGAGAAGTTACGATTAAGACCATTTAGCAAAATATACTAAAAACGATAAGATTCATGTACTTATTTTTTTCTCTTCTGTAGTAACCCTGCAGAAGAGGCGTTTATTTTATAGTTTGTGCATACACCATGCAAAAAGCATATTATATGCATATAATGTTTTAGGTAGCGTTACTTCTTTAATACAATACAATATTTTTAAGTTTCAATAACTTTCAACAAAAATAAAAGATAAAAAAATAATTAAAACTGAAAAAGAAAATGAGTATAAATAAAAATAAAATGGAAAATTTGTCAATGCACAATTAGTTGTTCACAATTCTTCAAGCAGTGTTACTGCAGTTTTAAATCATTGCTGTATTCCAGTAGTTCCTTTTTATACTTGCGGTATAAAGCTTCTTGTTGAAGAGGCCATGTACCCCCTTCCATTAGAGAAGCCCTAACTAATTTGTGTCATTCGTCTTCGTATAAGTGGCAGTCACTTAAAAATGTGCAAGAATGTTTGTGGAGTTAGTCCGTCACATTCACAAGCGTCTGAGTTTTTTAAGTGAAATCGTTTGAGATAATGGTTCGTTGGTCCGTGTTCTGTAAGTAATTGAGTTAGTTTGTGATGGGTAATTTTGGCTATTTTATAGTTTTGTGGTGTTATATTTGGAATGTATATCTGTAATGGTCGTCCTTTAGTAGATTGTTGCCAATGCCTGTTCCAGTCCTCAATCAAGTCAGTTAGTATGTATTTTTTTATATACGTGAAAGGAACTGTATTGTATTCGTAAGTTAAGTTTGTATCATTAGCAGCTGTCTTAGCCAATGTGTCCGCTTTTTCATTACCTGAGATGCCACTATGTCCTTTTATCCATGTCAGAAACGTTCTTATGTCACGGTCCATTAATTTTATTAGATTTTTTCCAAGTTGTACAGTAAGTGTGTCTTGTATGTATTGCCCAATAAAAGTTCAACATCTTTCCTATAAATTTTATAGAAAGCCTTAAATAACTACGTTTTAGTTCTACAAAGTTAAAGGATAAACATTTATCTATAAACTTTTTGTTAAAAAAATTGGGATATAGGGATAAAAAAAAAGATGACATCACGAACAATTGATCCGACGAGCTGGAAAAGCCAGCGATATCGGATTGCTCATCTTTCAGTTTTATTCTGCGTTATCCATTCCATTCAGGGAGTCTCCATACATACAGAGTATTTTATAAAATATAACAACTTCAATATAGCCATATTTTTTTTAAAAATATTTATCAGCGATATTTTGTATTTGCACCCTAAAATAGTCCAAATATCCCTTTTATTCCAAATTCACTTTGAAGACAATTCGAGACTATTTATATTCATAGTATTTTATTATTTAATTTTTGGTAGCGGAAATGTAGTAGGTAATATCATGTCAATATTAAACATGATCCAACTCTTTATCCTCTTTCGCTCACTTTAGGTGTAAACATACTCGTATATGTGTATCTGTGTATATTTATTGAAAGCTGAAGTGTTAACTACTAATCTGTAAAGGTTTTGTTTCATTCTTCATTACTGTAATCATTTTATACAGATTTCTTTTAGGTTCCGATCCGCTTATATTTGATAGAAAGAAGCCATTTTTGAGCGAGACGTTAGCCTGACTTCTTTCTGCTAAACCATTCGATCAAATAATAGTTCCCAAGATACTCCTGGGTTCAGATAGTGATGAGAGTTGTGTAACATCAGATGATCAATTAAGAAATGTGTTGTAATTTCCTCTAATATATATATATATGTTTTTTAAATGGTAAATATATGATTTAATACAATTAATAATTTTTTTTTTATTTTAACCCAAAATACAGAAAACTGTATCAATATAATTGTTTAATAGCTGCTTAGAAAATTAAATTAATTTACGTAATTTAATTATTTAAAAAAAATTAATTTAAGCAAGTAGTGATTATTTCAGAAATTTATATCATATTTCAAAAACTAGAGGCCCAAGACTTTTTAGAATATTTTTTTACGAAATCAGCAGCCTATAATTAAATAGTGAAATAATTAGAAAATAGTGATAAAATATTATTGGCCGGCTAGGCCTGTCGTTTACCCATCTTAGGCCCAATTCAAACAGAACGGATGTGGCGCTTTTGTCTCTTCGGACATAAAAAAAACATTAATAAAATTTGATATTGGAGTTACATAAATACACACCAACAATTTAATAGGGGTGAAACATTACCAATTTTAATTTTTTTTTTTTTTTTTTTTTTTGGGGGGGGGCGGGTTTTTCGGGAAAATCTGTTGAGTTTATATGTCCGATTCAACCCCCCCCCCTCTATTCCTCCCAAAAAATTATATCAGTGATTTTTCACCCTTATGAAAGTGTTCGTCTGATTCTGATTCTGTCTGATTCAGTTCAGGTCTCCCCCTCCAAAAAAAGAAAGCTAACTAAAAAAGAAAAAAGTGGCGAGGAAGTGGCGTGCCACGAGGGATGGGAAAGAGACGTGGTGCGGACTTCTGTCTCTTCCGCGCCTCTCCTATTAAAGAAACGTTCCCATTCACACAGAACGGACGTGGCGGAGACGTAGCGCGGACATTTTTTAATAGGACAAACGAGGAAGAGACAAAAGCGCCACGTCCGTTCTGTGTGAATTGGGCCTTAGGCTACACCTACAATGGATCCATGTCCCGACCGTCCCAGATATTCGAAGAACTCCTAATTCGCAGTCCATCAGAGGAAATGGAAACAAACACGAGCTTTATATAGGATGTGCCTACATTGGGCCCGATAATCTCGTCAAGCTACGACCGTCATTTAGTCCTCAGTCAGTCAGTGACCGTCTCCCATTTCAGAACCAAACCTGTTTGGTTTTATTTCATTTTTCGGCCGTCAGGACGTTTAAATGGCAATAGACAATGGTATATTAATTGAGCTAGTGAGAATTTAGCCTTGTCTGGGGAATATTAGGTGTTATCAATAAAAGTATTATGGATATTATCACCTGATAAAGAGGTCATAAGTAAGTTTTATATATGTGTGTGAGTGTGTGTGTGTTAATATTTATTTTATATTATAACACAAAAGAAGTGATTATAATTATTCTTTTTTACATAATGAATAAAGTAGTAAATTATTATTATCATAATAATTACTAATAACATTAGCAGTAATCTATACTGTTATATAAAAAGAAAAGCCATTTTTTGTTTGAGATCAGTAACAACTAAAATTACTAATTATACTAAATTTTAACCTACATTGTTGGTTATAAAAGATTTAGCAATAGTTAAATTTAAAATAATAAAGATTTAATTTAATTTAACTTTTATGGGTAAATACCTTATAGATGTCAAAAACTAACCAGCTAAAATCATTAAAATTAAAAATCGGATTTCCAGTTAAGATTTTACGCAATCTTCAAACACCTAATGAATACAATTTTAACCAAGTTAAAATTTCTACTATGCGTGAAATTATCATTGAAAAAATAATGGCAAATTGAAAACTTCAATACAAGATTTTTTTTAATAAACAAAAAACCTTCAATTACTTAAATTTATAAGTTTAAATCATCAATTAGGTGAAATTATATGTATTATATATTAGTTAAATTATGCGAAGCAGCGACGGGGGATGCTAGTTATTAACGTTAGTGCTATATTCCTTAATATTGCCATGAAACAGCTATTAAATATGTTAAATGCATTTTATATTGTAACATAAAAGAATATATGTTAATTTTTTATAACAATTTATTTTTACATGTCCTTGATGAATATTTATAATTATTTTCGGATGGCGTGTACCACAAAAAAAAAAACGAATAAATAAAGTAATAAATTATAATTAACATAATAATTACTATTAAAATTAGCAGTAATTATTTATTTTGATGCTATATGCGTTCGTATTGCCATGGAACAGCGTCGACTCAATTGAAATGATTTAAAACTGTCTTTGGGCTGAACCCAAACCAATGTAGGCAGTTGTTTTCGACTATCCGCCGGTCTGCGAATTAGGATTTCTCCGAATAACTGGGACGGTCGGGACATGGATCCAATGAAGGTGTAGCTTTAATAAGGAGTCTCAGAAGATTGGATGCTGGGTCCTCATTTTGAAACCTAAAGGAGTCAGAGCGCTGAAGCCTAAAACATTCAATATATACCATATATAAGAAAATAAGCTGGATACTGAGGCCTTGATTGTAGAATTTCACAACAGTTCTCAACTTTTAAACCTGCAAATAGCATTATAGGGATGTGTGGAATTCAAGGAGAGCGAATTATATTCAAAAGCCTATTGTTACTATTGGAAATTACTGATAAAGGTTTGACTCAGTAGGTCAAGAGGAAACTGAGTTAGCAGGCAGGCTCAACCACTCGGAGTCAGGAGCAGACATCGCCAGGTAGCGACCACTTGACCTTTGCTGACCAAAGCTTATCCCCACAATACAGCAGTCTATAAAACTGATATCAAATATTCATTATATATGAATGGGATCATTCATAAAATTTTAATACAAATCAAATCATTAATCATACAGGGGATGGTAACCAATAGCAGAATAAGGTAGATCAATTGTTATAAACAATAAAATATCACTAATAACAGAATATGGAACTATTTCTTTTTTTTCGACATAGCCCAAAAAAAAACTAAGGAACTAAGGTACTAACATTTTTTTTTTTAATGTACTCGTTTAAATTTTAAATCTAAATAACATTAATAAATAATAATAAAATCTGAAAATTGTAAAGAAATATTCCTATGTTGATAAAATAAGACAATCCTTAAATCTGAATTACTACAATGTAACAAAAAAAAAAAAAAAAAAAAAAAGAAGGAAAACATAAGAGGTTATTAATACAAATAATAAAATTCATTCCTCAGAATTACTTTACTAAGGAAAAAATACAGAAAAAACCTAACGCAATGGCAGGAAAAAGTCAACAAAATGTATAAATATGAGCCCCTTTTTTTCGCCTACTGTTTTAGGAGATTAAAATTAAGTTGTTTGTAAAGATTTTATTTTTTTAAAATATATTTTAATATTCATAATTCAAATCTTTCATATTCTGTCTTATTGAGGATAAAAAGTTATTACTTACAATTTTTATTTGATTAGTAAATTCTCTCTCTCTCTCTCTCTCTCTCTCTCTCTCTCTCTCTATATATATATATATATATATATATATATATATATATATATATGTGGATAAATTTCTAGACTGTTACTATTAAACGTTTTGTAAGGTTCAGTCAATAAATAAATACTACTATTTTGGCGACGTTTCGAGACTATATTGTTCTCATAATAATGCCCTACAGTGAAAAAACAGGTTAAAATAAAATTATATATGTTATACAAGTTATTCCAAAACACAAAGTTAGCTGCAATACAAGTATATAAAAACTTGTGTTTGAATAAGAAAAATATATATAATTACAGAATATAGAGAAGTGTGGAGCTGCTTACAATGTTACTGGTGGATATGGAATAGACTAACTAAATTCTAACAATTCTAGTACACAACTGACCTAAGGGAAGTTATGAAAAAACAGTTACAAAGGTTAAGGGGAATCCCTAGGAAAAATTAAGTTAAAAGGGCTGGGTGGTATTCCCAGATGCAGGTACAAAAATATTTCAGTGTAATGTATTAATAAATGGATGAATGATTATATGATGTATATTAATGTAAATTTATATTATCGGTCTGAATGTATTAAGTTGGAATAAAAGGTGTTGAGATTTAGAACGTGTGATTTTTATCGCGCGATTTTTACATTTTTCTATGGTTATAATTTCTTTAATATTTATTTTAAAATTATTCTGTTCATGGTGAATAATTTTGGGGGAATCAAATTTAAAAGAATGTTTTGTTAGCCTGTCATGTGTGGTGAGAGCTGTTTGGTCAGGTTTGTTCGGGTTTTTATTTATAGACGTGCAACTGTAATCATGTTGGTACACTCGTCGTTTGAGGTATGTTCTGATGTACCAAAATAAGACTTGCCACAACTATCTTCACACGGAATTTCATATTTTTGAATGTGACAGTGTAGTCAGTTTTATGGTTATTAGTGAGTGTTTTCCTGAGCCTTTCTGATAGTGTTTGTATATATGGGATGGTGTAATATCTTTTATTATTATTTTCTTGTTGTTTCTGTTGAGTATTTGTTTGTTTTAGAAAGTTAAAAATGAGTCTATGTGGATATCCATTTGTTAAAAGAAGGTCTACTACTTCATTTTCCGCGGTTTGTTTATGTTTTTCTGGGGATAACTTTTTTGCACGATTTATTAAATTTTTTTCGGTGTTGATTTGATAACTTTTGGGGCATTGACTGGTATAATGTAAATAAATATCTTCCAGAATGTATTGGTTTTTTCCACCATTCTGTATCTATTGTTCCATTAGGGTTTCGAATTAAAAGTAAGTCTAAAAACGGTATTTTATTATTATTCTCAAAATACCGTTTTTAGACTTACTTGAAGAAAGTTGTGGAAAGTCTTATTTTGGTACATCGGAACAATATCTCAAACGACGAGTGTATCAGCATAAATACAGTTGCACGAAAATGGAATTAGAAACACCTGAATAAATCCAGTTTCATCTAAAATTTTATAATATAATCACAACCTTAATGGATTATGAAGTATACCTTCATACTGTTTCGTGAGTAATACCTAACAATATGAACGTAACGAGGTGATTACTTTGCTCATGCAAATTGATCGTCAGTGGCAGCCAGTTTCACTCGATGGTAGTGTTGCATTCTGAAATCTTTCAACGATATTTAAAAGCATAAAATAATATTATACATTTAGCAATAAATATTCATCTTGATATAGCCAAAATGTTTTATAAATGAAAACATTTTTTTTCAAATATGAATCATCGTGTTATTAAAACAATGGCAAGTATCTGACACCTATAATTTTATCATAAGAAAAAAACAGTAATTGAGTTAAATGAAATTATTAAAAAAAAAAATAATTTGCCTTATCTAAATAATCATCTAGTTTTTCCCAAATGTACAGATATTGATCTAAGAATGAACATTAAGTCAATTTTTAAACAAACTTCTAAACTACGAATCTATTAATGATTCGAAGGTCATTCCAAAGAAAATATCTTTTTATTATCAGACATAAAAAAAGTGTATTTTTATTTAGTCAAAGGAAATATTGGATTGAATATTCAGCCATGAAAAAGTATCAGTTAATAAAAAATAATCGGCACCATGATATTTTTAATCTAAAAAAAATAAGGTTTTTATTACTTGCTAAAGAAGGAATAAATATTAAGATAAACAGAAGTTGAGAAATAGTAAGTAATAAATGAATTGAAATAAGAGAGCCCATGAAAGTAGCACTGGTATGAACCAGGGCTGCCGATTGGCAAAAATTTCCCCTTGAAGGGAATTTTAGAATCCCTTGCACCCAGATGAAAATGTTTTGTAGGGGAATACTAGAAAAAAATATAACACAAAAATATCAATTCCTCCTATCCTACAGATTTCGGCTATAATTAATATTTTTAAAAAAATATCTATTTTTATTTTGTAACAATACCAAATTTTATAAACGGAAATCCAAGATGTCTCTAGGAAAACATTAAGGAAATTGAATTGATCCTACAACTTGAACAGTTTTCTCTTTGCTGCTAAGAATTCTATTTTCAAATGCATGCGGTGAGCAACTCTATTCAGACCTTAACAATATAAAAACTTTGCATAGAAAATACCTGGGTACTGACAATATAAACAGCTTCTCAGAGTAAGGGACCCTCTTCAAGAGCCTGCGCTTTTTGAACCATCGAATGAAATGTATGGAAAGGCATGAGAATAAATGTGATTTTGTATGTACATAAACTACATTGAATAAACTATAAATGAAAATGTTTGTTTAAAAAATGTTAAAAATTCAGCTCAAATTTGTTTTTAATTAAAATTGTTTAAATAAGAAATAAATAAATTAATAAACTTTAATATCTTATTATTAAGTTTAAGAAGCAATATTACTCATTTGACATTTGAGGGAAATCGGAAGAATTTTTAAAATGACTGGAGGGAAACAGGGGAAATTTTGCTTCTCCCACCTCAGGATATTACTAAACTAACCTTGTAATACACTTTCTGTTTATAGGAGTTCAATGTGTATTCCATGTAGAATATAACCATAGGCTATCAAGCTATCAGGCTATCTCAGTCTTATAAAGGCCAATATTATACAAAAAATATTCCTCATTTTATCTTTACCAGTTTTTTTTTACTGAGTACTTAAGAAATAAAATTATTTTCCATGTACATTCAAAGGGGCTAAAAGAAACGAGACAGGGATCCATCTTAATTCTTTTTCTGTCAGGTATGGTAGTATTTTTAAGTTAAAGTTAAAATAGCAAATTAACTAATGGGTTTTTCGGAAAGTAATTTTGTTCTTTCCCGACAGAGGACCCAATTGTATTTTTTTTACTACCAACTTCACACTTCATATTTATATATTTTTATCATAAACTTGGTTGTGCTAATTACACCTGGCTATATCCCCTGACCGTTTCTTTGCTATCACATCATTCAGTCAACCATAGCATTTTCAACTTTACTCTTGTCCAATCAAAAAGGTAAGAATGAAGTTCCAATAAGGCGAAAATTGTGTGTATGGATAAGATGTATTGGTGTTGACGATAAACAACGTTCTGGTAAGCCCGTTAAAGCCGATGAAGATAAAATAAAGGCTTGATAGATGTAAAACGGTGAATAACAATCCGTGAGATTGCTGGAGGTTAAATTTTTCGATTTCGACCGTTCATGATCACGTGTTCTAAAAGAACAGAATTTACTTTTTTTTTACAATAAAGACAGTGATCTTAAACATCAAGAAAATGATCCATTTTCGAAGTGAATCATTACTGGCGAGGAATGTGTTGTTTGTTTGCAAAACGTTAAGGATCGTGGAGTAATAAAGAAGAACCAGTACAAAACACTTCGAAGGCCACTACACACCACACACATAAAAAAAGGTATATAATTTTCTAAATGGTGCGATTTCAAGATAAACCTTTTTTTTTTTTTCTTTTTTCTTCTAGCGTACCGCAGTACCACGATCAGAAGTTTTCTGTGATTAACTGAAAAATTGAATGATTCACTGAAAAAAAAAAAAAGAGTCCACAATTCATCAATCGAAAAGATATCGAGTTTCGCCACAGTACGAGACCTCATACAAGTTTGGTAACTCTCCAAAAGCTTTTACATCTTTAATGAGATGTATTACCACACCCACACCTAATGGTAAATTCTACAGATTTGGTACTTTTAGACTATTACTTGTTCCGGTATCTGCAAAATTTTTAGGACGGGAAAAACCTTCACTTTAAAACAGGATGTTAAGTATCACTTGGACAGCAACGATCGGAAGTTTTACGAGCCTGGATTCAATCACCTGCCCTAAAGATGGCAAAAAGGATTAGGGCAAAATGAAGGATATATATTTGTCATTTTCACCATTTCTGAACAACCGATATCGTGAACATACTGATGGAAGTGTATATTAAGTTTGTAAAGATTGCCAACGCATTTCATGAACGACACCCTCCCTAAAATCTTACAGCGAACATCTCCGCATAGTTAGTATATACTATGTTTAACTTACATATCTAAATAAGGATAATATGAGTTGTGAGTTTCAAAATTTATTATGTGTATAATTTCAGAACATTACTTCATTCATATTTTTATGCATGAAAATATTCCAAATCAATTTCCCATGTACTATATTCAGGTGATACACGATGATGCAAATTACAACAATACACTGCCCAGTGTCCCATCATTCATGATTTGATCAACGGCTCAGGCCATCAATCATAGTACCAAATCGTATTGGAGTAACAAGAAGAGACAATATCAGAACGGTTGAACATTTCAAAAATTATTCTTTTAGGGAGAAACATGCAATATTTTTATAAAATAATATCTAAAAGATGTGGAAATTTTAAAAAATAAAATTATTCATAACATTAATTAGATTAAGAATTTTGAAAAAAAAAAAATTAAAGAAGATTTATTTAGATTAATCAAATAAAATTCCTTCAGAATAAAATCAGAATTCAGATTCCTATTCTCGAGTTTGAATATACGAATAATCCAGATTCTGAAACTGGTTTTCACGGTTTTGATTGTTCTATTATTACAGATTAACACCGTCTCTGGATATCTATTTGCTGATGACTTTACTATACTCAGCAAATCACCTGACCTGCAGTACATCAGAACCTGCCAAACGCTTTTCCACTGGAGTATTCAGAACAAGCCCAGCACTCAGTTTGTATTGAAGCGGTCCTAGCCCTCTTCAATCGCCGCCAAAAGTAAAGGCCCAAGCCAAAATCTTTCAATATTCAAACTAGAAACTGCCACTAAATTTGGGAGATTGAAAAATCCTTCTCCTCAAGAAGTCATCCAAATATTTCTTTCAGAACTTAATAATTAAACTATAAAAAAAAATTATATACATTGATGGCTCATAAAGAACTAAATCAATTACATGTGCAGTTTGGGATAGGAATAGGACGCTTTATTAAGCTAGATAGTGCCTGTAGTATTTGATAATAACAATTCGAAGGTAGGAAGCAGCTCTCAATTACTTATTGCTTTACTTTTTAAGTGAGAAAGAGAAGGGTCATTATCCGCACGTACTTCAGAATGATTCCACCGATTTTCATAAAATTTGACAACCTATGGAATTTCTTATATAGATACTAACAAGGTCTATGTGTGAATTGCTTTAAAGACTATTTTAATTCCAGGTGTGGTAGGTGAAGATGACAACCCTTGAGAGAAATATAGATATTTTTGTTAAAGTTAAAATATACATAACTATTTGTAAACTAGTTATAATGTATTTTTCTTAGAATGTTTGCGATATTGGAAACTGTAAATAACAAAAAGTTTTTTGTTTTTTTTTGGTGTTTTTTTTTAATACTAATCCCTTAAATATGCTTACCAAAATAAACAAACAAAGAAACCAATACCTTATTTGTTCATTAGTAAGTTATTGCGTGTTAAAATTACACAAGGATCGAATATGCAGAACCTAGCAATTTTTATTTTTTATAATAAAAACCAAAACAGAATAAGTGGATGAATTAATATGCATTATGGTATTAAATTGATTTTTCCTTAAATAGTCTAAAATGGCTCGGTCATGTGCAAAGAATGACGGAAGATAGACTTCCAAAAAAGATGATGAACGGCAGGCCGGGAGAAAAAAGATTGAGAGGAAGACCAAGGCTGAGATGGCTGGACAACGTTCAAGAAGACCTACGAAAATTGGGTGTGAATGGTTGGAGGAGCAAGGCAGGACAGGAGTGGCTGTCTGTACTTAGTGAAACCAAGGTCCGACTAGGACTGTAGCGCTCTATTATAAATAAATGAAATTAAATTGATTAACTATCTTATTCAATAGGAATGATTATATAAGTCACATCAAACACGGAGTTAAATATTTTCATGTGCTTAACCCGCAAGACCGTTCTATGAAAATCTGCTATTTCATAAGATATGTAATGCAAGCACTATAAATGTAATTGCAAATGTAAAATGTCTTTCGTCTGTTATAAATTCATCTCTTGGCAGAATTTATTTTATTGATATAGACGAATTTCGGAGTGCTGTTCCACGGCAGCATTTGCAGAAATTATGCAAAACATTTATGATCCACTATTACAAGATGGAAAGTGTCCTATATGGCTTTGAAAAAAAAAATTGGGTAACTACTTACAATGAACTTGAGCTCTTGAAACTGAAAATACACTAAGAGATGGTGGACTTTAGTACATTAAAAAAAATTGCTATATGCTATAACAGTTGCAGATGCTCTTGATTGAATGCACAGTGCTGACACTTTTTATAGAAAAAAAAATCAGATGTACATCTAAGATATTTTAAAATATTTAGAAAACCTAGAAACCAGACATAAAGATTTTTTTTTATTCAAGATATCGTAAAAAAAACAAGCATGCAATTCGTTGCAACGTTGTCGTATCAAATTTTTCTCGTCTAAAGAAGCCTTAAAAGTTATCTTTTCTAGTACTTTTCAATTTCAAAAGAAGTATTTATTCAATGTACTACACATATTGCCTTCCTCTGGCTCACACAAAATGTCCTACGGTTTATTAGAGATAGCCTAGTTATGACAAAAATATAATGTTCAAGTTAGAATTACCTAATTAATGCATTAGTATGTATGAATTCTAATTAAAATTTTAATTCGTGTGATTTTATTGCTGTGATATTCGTGAGTGCTGTAGCACGATTGAATTTACTATTGGATCCCGAAAGAGATGAGATATTAGGTATAATATTTACAAATCTTGTGTCGAGAAAATAAAAAAAATATTAAATTTGGAGTGCGTATGCACAACAGCAGATCTAAAAAAAAAAAGAAGTTTCCTGGGCGTTACATGCTATTGGATGAACAATGACCTCGAAAGAGAGTTAGCTAAATTAGCCTGGAGATGTTTTCGAAACCCCATAATTATTATAAGTTTTATTAAATAATATTAATAAAGAATATGGCCTGGATGAAAAAAATAAAAAATAAAATAACTCCCACCGATAGTGGAGCTTATTTTGTAAAAGCTTTCTTTAAGTTTGACGTCAAATTAAATAATATACAACCTATTTCTAAGAGCTTCGAATCTAATGAGGATCAGGACCAAGTAAATGAAACAACAAGCAAGGTTATCCTAGATGGAATAGTCTTTATGACAGTTAAAAGAAGTTTCCTGGGCGTTACATGCCATTGGATAAACAATGACTTCGAAAGAGAGTCAGCTACATTAGCCTGCAAACGTTTTCGAAACCCTCATAATTATTATAATATCGCAGTTTTATTAAATGTTAATAATGAAGAAAATGGCCTGGATGCAAAATAAATAACTGCCACCGACAGTGGAGCTTATTTCGTAAAAGCTTTCTCTAACTTTGGAGTCAAATTAAATAATATTCAACCTATTTCTGAGAGCTTCGAATTAATTGAGGATCAGGACAAAGTAAATGAAACAGAAACGGAAGAAGAATTCTTTTTAGATTTTTTTTTCAGAAATGCACATCCAACATACTCCTAACGAATCACTTAAGGTGCTCTCATACGATTAATTTGTGTGCCACAACAGATTTAGTGAAGATGCCTAAGTCTGATTCACAGCTATTTCGAATTCACACAGAAACGATTCAAAAATGCAATAAGCTTTTGAAGCTGGCGGGACTACCAAAATATTCAGAAATTTTAGAAAAACTAGGTTTCGCTTTGAGCAAGCAAGCCAGGTTATCCTAGATGGAATAGTCTTAATGACAGTTTAAAGAAGTTTCCTGGGCGTGAAATGCCATTGGATAAACAATGACTTCGAAAGAGAGTCAGCTACATTAGCCTGCAGACGTTTTCGAAACCCCCATAATTATTATAATATCGCAGTTTTATTAAATGCTAATAATGAAGAAAACTGCCTGGATGCAAAAAAAAATATAACTGCCACCGTCACCGATAGTGGAGCTTATTTCGTAAAACCTTTCTTTAAGTTTGGATTCAAATTAAATAATATACAACCTATTTCTGAGAGCTTCGAATCTAATGAGGATCAGGAAAAAGTAAATGAAAAAGAAACGGAAGAAGAATTATATTTAGATTTTTTTTTTTTTCAGAAATGCACATCCAACATACCCTACCGAATCACTTAAGGTGCTCTCATACGATTAATTTTTGTGCCACAACAGATTTAGTGAAGATGCCTAAGTCTGATTCACAGCTATTTCGAATTCACACAGAAACGATTCAAAAATGCAATAGGCTTTTGAAGCTGGCGGGACTACCAAAATATTCAGAAATTTTAGAAAAACTAGGTTTCGCTTTGAGCAAGCAAGGTAGGTTATTTTAGATGGAATAGTCTTAATGACAGTTTAAAGAAGTTTCCTGGGCGTTACATGCCATTGGATAAACAATGACTCTGAAAGAGAGTTAGCTACATTAGCCTGCAGACGTTTTCGAAACCCCCATAATTATTATAATATCGCAGTTTTATCAAATGTTTATAATGAATAAAATGGCCTGGATGCAAAATAAATAACTGTCACCGCCACCGACAGTGGAGCTTATTTCGTAAAAGCATTCTCTAACTTTGGAGTCAAATTAAATAATATACAACCTATTTCTGAGAGCTTCGAATTTAATGAGGATCAGGACAAAGTAAATGAAACAGAAACGGAAGAAGAATTATGTTTAGATTTTTTTTTTTCAGAAATGCACATCCAACATACTCCTAACGAATCACTTAAGGTGCTCTCATACGATTAATTTGTGTGCCACAACAGATTTAGTTAAGATGCCTAATTCTGATTCACAGCTATTTCGAATTCACACAGAAACGATTCAAAAATGCAATAAGCTTTTGAAGCTGGCGAGACTACCAAAATATTCAGAAATTTTAGAAAAACTAGGTTTCGCTTTGAGCAAGCAAGGTAGGTTATTTTAGATGGAATAGTCTTAATGACAGTTTAAAGAAGTTTCCTGGGCGTTACATGCCATTGGATAAACAATGACTCTGAAAGAGAGTTAGCTACATTAGCCTGCAGACGTTTTCGAAACCCTCATAATTATTATAATATCGCAGTTTTATTAAATGTTAATAATGAAGAAAATGGCCTGGATGCAAAATAAATAACTGCCACCGACAGTGGAGCTTATTTCGTAAAAGCTTTCTCTAACTTTGGAGTCAAATTAAATAATATTCAACCTATTTCTGAGAGCTTCGAATTAATTGAGGATCAGGACAAAGTAAATGAAACAGAAACGGAAGAAGAATTCTTTTTAGATTTTTTTTTCAGAAATGCACATCCAACATACTCCTAACGAATCACTTAAGGTGCTCTCATACGATTAATTTGTGTGCCACAACAGATTTAGTGAAGATGCCTAAGTCTGATTCACAGCTATTTCGAATTCACACAGAAACGATTCAAAAATGCAATAAGCTTTTGAAGCTGGCGGGACTACCAAAATATTCAGAAATTTTAGAAAAACTAGGTTTCGCTTTGAGCAAGCAAGCCAGGTTATCCTAGATGGAATAGTCTTAATGACAGTTTAAAGAAGTTTCCTGGGCGTGAAATGCCATTGGATAAACAATGACTTCGAAAGAGAGTCAGCTACATTAGCCTGCAGACGTTTTCGAAACCCCCATAATTATTATAATATCGCAGTTTTATTAAATGCTAATAATGAAGAAAACTGCCTGGATGCAAAAAAAAATATAACTGCCACCGTCACCGATAGTGGAGCTTATTTCGTAAAACCTTTCTTTAAGTTTGGATTCAAATTAAATAATATACAACCTATTTCTGAGAGCTTCGAATCTAATGAGGATCAGGAAAAAGTAAATGAAAAAGAAACGGAAGAAGAATTATATTTAGATTTTTTTTTTTTTTTTTTTTTCAGAAATGCACATCCAACATACCCTACCGAATCACTTAAGGTGCTCTCATACGATTAATTTTTGTGCCACAACAGATTTAGTGAAGATGCCTAAGTCTGATTCACAGCTATTTCGAATTCACACAGAAACGATTCAAAAAATGCAATAGGCTTTTGAAGCTGGCGGGACTACCAAAATATTCAGAAATTTTAGAAAAACTAGGTTTCGCTTTGAGCAAGCAAGGTAGGTTATTTTAGATGGAATAGTCTTAATGACAGTTTAAAGAAGTTTCCTGGGCGTTACATGCCATTGGATAAACAATGACTCTGAAAGAGAGTTAGCTACATTAGCCTGCAGACGTTTTCGAAACCCCCATAATTATTATAATATCGCAGTTTTATCAAATGTTTATAATGAATAAAATGGCCTGGATGCAAAATAAATAACTGTCACCGCCACCGACAGTGGAGCTTATTTCGTAAAAGCATTCTCTAACTTTGGAGTCAAATTAAATAATATACAACCTATTTCTGAGAGCTTCGAATTTAATGAGGATCAGGACAAAGTAAATGAAACAGAAACGGAAGAAGAATTATGTTTAGATTTTTTTTTTTCAGAAATGCACATCCAACATACTCCTAACGAATCACTTAAGGTGCTCTCATACGATTAATTTGTGTGCCACAACAGATTTAGTTAAGATGCCTAATTCTGATTCACAGCTATTTCGAATTCACACAGAAACGATTCAAAAATGCAATAAGCTTTTGAAGCTGGCGAGACTACCAAAATATTCAGAAATTTTAGAAAAACTAGGTTTCGCTTTGACCAAGCAAGCCAGGTTATCCTAGATGGAATAGTCTTAATGACAGTTTAAAGAAGTTTCCTGGGCGTGACATGCCATTGGATAAACAATGACTTCGAAAGAGAGTCAGCTACATTAGCCTGCAGACGTTTTCGAAACCCCCATAATTATTATAATATCGCAGTTTTATTAAATGTTAATAATGAAGAAAATGGCCTGGATGCAAAATAAATAACTGCCACCGACAGTGGAGCTTATTTCGTAAAAGCTTTCTCTAACTTTGGAGTCAAATTAAATAATATTCAACCTATTTCTGAGAGCTTCGAATTTAATGAGGATCAGGACAAAGTAAATGAAACAGAAACGGAAGAAGAATTCTTTTTAGATTTTTTTTTCAGAAATGCACATCCAACATACTCCTAACGAATCACTTAAGGTGCTCTCATACGATTAATTTTTGTGCCACAACAGATTTAGTGAAGATGCCTAAGTCTGATTCACAGCTATTTCGAATTCACACAGAAACGATTCAAAAATGCAATAGGCTTTTGAAGCTGGCGGGACTACCAAAATATTCAGAAATTTTAGAAAAACTAGGTTTCGCTTTGAGCAAGCAAGGTAGGTTATTTTAGATGGAATAGTCTTAATGACAGTTTAAAGAAGTTTCCTGGGCGTTACATGCCATTGGATAAACAATGACTCTGAAAGAGAGTTAGCTACATTAGCCTGCAGACGTTTTCGAAACCCCCATAATTATTATAATATCGCAGTTTTATCAAATGTTTATAATGAATAAAATGGCCTGGATGCAAAATAAATAACTGCCACCGACAGTGGAGCTTATTTCGTAAAAGCTTTCTCTAAATTTGGAGTAAAATTAAAAAATATACAAAATTTTTCGAATATTCGAATCTGATGATGATCAGGACAAAGTAAGTGAAACAGAAACGGGAGAATACTTTTCAGATTTTCTTTTCAGAAATGCACATCCAAAATACCCTACCGAATCACTTAAGGTGCTCTGCTTCTACGATTAATTTGTGAGCCACATCATATTCAAAGAAGATTAAAGTCTGATTCACAGCTATTTCGAATTCACACAGAAACGATTCAAAACTGCATTAAGCTTTTGAAGCTGGCGAGACTACCAAAATATTCAGAAATTTTAGAAAAACATCTAGGTTTCGCCTTGAGCAAGCAAGATAGGTTGAACTAGATGTAATGGTCTTTATGGCAGTTTAAAACAAGTAATCGAGGCCAAAAAAAAATATTTTACTAGCTTCAAAAGCTGTAGGTATAACAGAAAAGAAAACTTTGACTGAAGAAGGTTTCAAATATTTAGAGGAAAATTTGAATTACCCTGAGCTATTTGCAACAGCGCTTGATATTCTTCGAGGGGGAAAAACACCTATTATGGAGTATTTTTGCCGTGTTTGTTTGTAATTAAAAAGTAATTAAGGAAACATTAATTGTACTTGGGTATATTGCTACCCTAGCCAAAGGTCTGTTGGAATCTTTTGAAAACAGATTTTCGATGTATTTTAATATTTCGGCACTGCAGACAGAAATCGCAGCTGTCGCTGCTTTGTCTCATCCAACTTGTAAAAATAAACGGATGCTATTTATGTCTAGAACCAGAAACCAGTGAAAAATTTATAACTACTTTCAAATCGCTGGTAGCGCAAGAAATATGACGCGCCAAGTGTGTTACTGACCCTAATCCAATATCAGAAAAAAATAAATTTCAGGATTTCGTTAATTTTGGATCTCCTAAACAAAACAACAGCGTTGGGTCAGAAAAAACGAAGCAGAACATAAAATTGTGCATTTTTTTTTCTCAGGAAAGTGACGATCAATTATAATTACTAAACAAATCGGTAGGTTTTTCTAAAATAAAATCCTCCGAACCCAACGTCAACTCCTGAACAATGACGAATCAGCCTACATCAAATAGAATTTCGGACGAAATGTTGAGAGGAGAGTAATTTAAAAAAGTAATATCCTTATCTTGTAAATATTTAAAAAAGGTTCCATCAAGAAATGAAGGCGTGAGGAGGACTCAGCATGAGAAGGTCCCGAGTTCTCGTCCATCTTAACTTCATATTCCACAATATCTGATGGTTCAATACAAATATATTTAAAGTTATTGAGTCTGAATCTTCCAATAAAAAATTAAACCAAACGTACAAAGTTCCATTCCCACCACACATCCATTTGTTAACTTCGATTTTTTTTTTATCCCAGGATATTGGATAGCGGTCTTAAACTGATTGTTAATTTTTAACTTTAATTCTCGGCCACTGTAATAGAACTTCATATAAGCTAGTTCAAGCAGTGAAAATATGACAACCATTAATTTAAATTATAATAATATTGCATAGAAATTACACACTACAAATGTAAAACAAGATACGAAGGAAAAAGATGCGCTAGTTTTGGTGACATTTATACAACGAACTTTCCAAAAATATAAAATTATACAACTCCAGTCTCAACGTGGAGATGGACTAATTTCTTAAACCCCATAACGACCTCAAGTTACCCTCGTTCGAACGGGAGTTAGTCGTAGACGGTTTAATGTGAGGACAACAATAGGTTTATATACGATACACTTCAAAGTTAGTAAGGGCATTAATCCAAGTTGGCTAAGCCCACCAGAGCTTGGGCGAAGTTCTAAGTGTTCTTGATTCCAAGCGGATAAAGATCTAGGGCCAATATACACGTAACAATCAGGCATACAGCTTACATGTTCTTTGGAGTGTATGAACGATACACTCAGCTAAGCGAATAAACTACCAAACAAGTATGATGACATCACGATACGTAGAGGACAACAGACAGGTATTGATATAATACATTAGTATTTATTATGTTTTTTTGACAAATATTACTCATGACTCATAGTTTAAGCGCTATAAAGTGTATACCCTTTTATACAAGCCCATCTAATAGAACGTACTGGCATACAGTCGGATTTCGACGAAAATTGTCGGATTTGAGATATATTTTTAAAATAATATATTTATTCGTTATTCATGAATAATAATTTAGTCATAGTTTCTATAACAACTAAAAATTTCGATTGTAACTTACATATAGATGAGTGTATATCTCAGATTCATTTGAGTGTTTTTTTTTTTTAACAAATTATTAAAATAATAATAAACATGTATCTAGTTGTAAAACTAGGTCCAAATATCCTGAAGAATCAATATTACTTACTGTTAACATATTTCCATTAAATCTCAGTAAACGTCAAGTCAATTGGATGATTTCAATAAATCAAAAATATAAGCAATCCAAAGAGGAATTTATCAGCGTCAAAACATGTTTCAGCCGATCTCTCAACCTGAGGATCCAGGAACTTTTCTTCATATATTTTCAACCTCACATTGAAAATATGCAAAGGAACTTAAATTGAGTACTTAAAAAAAAAGTTCTGTCATTTACATATTTAATGAGATTATGTTTAGTTTACAGTAATATATAAATAGGTGCACTGGTATTATTTATAAATCATAGCATTATTATAATTTTGAAAAATATACCCTACCTACTCTATCCTTCCGGGAAGGAATAACTCATGCTGCCAAGACAAAAAAAAAAAAAAAAAAAGGGAACAAAACCATTTGGTCAAATATAATAGAACAATATGTTTAGTAATGCTGAGCACAATAAAACTACTTAAACCTCAGTTACATTTTTTAAAAAGTGAACAAATTATAAAAGGAATAAAGATATTAGTCATGACATAAAAATATGCAAAATAATTCAAACTTCAAATATGAAATACTGAATAAGCTTACTCTATTCGATATGATTTCAGCTCCCTGGGCAATAGCCTCAGATAAAGTAGAACAAATATCCACATAAACCTCTTCCAGTTCCTAAAACATAATGAAATACATAATTAGATAAATATTATAGTGAAAACTTAAGAACATTAAGAAAACATGGAGACAGAACAATATCGTTGATCCGATAAATATTGGACCAGATGGGTTTGTAATTCTGAAAATGTAAATAAAAAGAACTAAACGAAAGCAACCAATCTCCCTGACTGGAAAAAACAATAGATCATAGATATGTCTATCCACATTCTAACGTTACATACGCTAAAGCAAAAAAAAGTAAAGACCTCCGGTCAAAAAACATATCCATGCCAAAAAATATATCAATTTTTTTTCTATTATTTTGGCATGGATTTGCATTTTAGCCTTTTATAACACAATAAACTGTCATAACATTATAACATATGTAAATATTATATGTAATGTAAATAATGAGTACATCATAAAAATCGAAATGCACTAATTATACTTCAACACGATTTAACATAAAATATTTCATAAATATTCAAATTTATAAACTTGGTTTATGGCCACAAAAACACAAACGCGAAAACATAAAATACGAAAAAATTCGAACTTTACCTATACTATTATATTAAAGGACAAGCCATTTTTCGTTTGCGGTCACTAACCGCGAAAACTACTGAACCAATCTATGCTAAATTTTAACATCATCTTCATAGTTTTGACAAGGTTTAGAAATAATAAAATATAAAGATTTTCAGATATATTGCCACAAAAAAAAAGGATAAATATGTGGTGCGCAGTGAAGTTAAATAATAGACCGATAGGTGGCGAGCACCATTCGAGAGAGGTTACCAAGATACGCTGTAATATAGAGCTAGATTTATGACAAAATTTAATTATTTCAATTCAAATAGTTCTGTTTCAACGCAACCCTGAAGCTTGAGTACCAGAAACGAGGTTTGTCGAACTGTCATATAATTTTATATTTAGAAATTAAAATCCAAACAGCTGGATCAATAAAACTATTTCTGCGGAATTGGATGTCTAATCATGCTTTTAAGTACTCTTCAAACAACTAATCAACGCAATTTTTACCAGGCTAAAAATTACTGCCATCCATGAAAATATCATTGAAGAAGTAATACTAAATTCCAGACTTTAATACAAAATTATTATAATGAAATTCAATTATTAGTTAAAATACTCTAAGTTCTTTATGCATGAGAACGGGCGAAGCGTATGCTAGTCATATACATTTCTTTAAGCACTCATCAATATTTGTTTTTTGTTTAACCTTTTATAGGAGTTCTATAGCTTTTTTATTCAATTTTCTTAACATGTAACTAATTATCTTCTGCCTATATGACTCTTCGTCATGTCTCTTCTTAGCTCCCTGATCCTGATTTCGACATTCGCTGAAAAGTAGGTGATCCAGTACAGAAAATTCTGCGAAAAATCGGTTAAAACATAAATTTCGGGCAAAGGAGAGGCATTTGATGTTTCCGTGATCTTGGTTCCAACATCCTCCGTCTGAGTATCTAAGAATAATAAAGGGTCCATGTCGGCCGTAGGTTTTCCACGTTGAAATCATTTTACCAAGCTTAGAAATTAAGTTACTAAGCAGAATCGAACACAAAATCCGTTATTTTTACCATTCAGCACTTATAACGGTTACGCAGTAAAGAACCTATTTTTATAATATTAATAGAGATTGGATTATATATTCAAACAAATACACGGCAAGCTAGAGTTGGGTTCATGATAGAGGCTGGATTACAGTGGAAGTCGGACTAGTACGTCTCGAGATTGTACGTATAATTTTATGATTGAAAATAAACATTACAACGCTTGTCCGGTGAAAATAAAACAACAATGTTAAAAAACAATAAATTATACAAGAGAAGCAAGAAAACAGACATTAAATACTTTCAACCAACACTATAGGTAATATTTATATAAACTTGCGGATAGACCAGACTACAATAAAGTTGAAGTTTCTATCGATGTAATAAGCTTTTGGGAGCACTTCTGACACGTTATCTTTTTTACCCAATTTTGCAGATACGTCGTTCTTCCCACTGGGCGAGGTATATAATCTACAGAAAATATGAAAATTATGAGAATATGAGAAACTACTATAAATAGTGGTATAATTATAAAATATAATATTATTTTGATAACAAAACAGTAACAAGATTAGTGGTAACATATATAGGAGCCAGTGTTGGGTCCTGTTGCGAAGTCACTAAGATTGAGAATTTGGAAGAGAAATATTTTTACTATATATAAAGAAATTTTAAATACTACTAAATAATAGGTAGTAACCATTAACATAGGTTTTAGATGACTCTTAGGCAACAAAATAACGACACAGCAGAGTTTCGTTGGCATACTTTTTATATTTGTATTAACTATAAACAATAACATTAGCTGTTGATAAAAGGAATTCACAACCTGTAAGAAAAGAAAATACATTTAAAGTCCACATTGCGAAGTTTCTTAAATATTTTGCAGTTTATATTAATGTAGTTGTAGAGGTTATTTGTTTACAATAATAACAATTCATTCATTCGCAGTTAAACCTAGGTCAATAGTTTTTATAGGTAATAGTGGTATTACTGCATTCTAGGTAGGTGACATTGGAACACTCGTATATGAATGACAAGTATTCTTTACGTCTCCCCCTTAAAGAAAAATATTTACAATTGACAATGCAGGTAATTGTTTATTTATTAACAAACACTGGACACAGTTTAGCAATGTGGTAAAGATTATATTCTGCTTTCCTTTCTTTCCCGTGCCCGGTAACAACTTCAAAGATAGATTTAATAAATTTATTATTTGTAATAATTTTAAACAGAATATTAGATTGATATTCTTGAAATACTCACTGTCAATAATATTTAATATGTATTCATAATGACCATAGATCTAATTGATACCAAAACCCTTATTTTATCTGACAGAAAATATTATAATGGAAATTATTTTACGATGAAAATAAAAATACTGTATTAATAGGATTTTTTAGTAAATCATTCGAATTCGTAGGGGCCTTATAATGAGTCAGTTATAATATGATTTATGCAGATTTGTAATATAAAAGTAACAAATTTTAATTCATAATTAGCAATTTACAGTTAAAATCATATATATCTACTTCAAATAATTAAGATATTCATTTATACGTACTTATTTCATATATAAAAACCAAGTTGAACATATAAAGCAAGGTCCAGGTAGTATATAAAATATAATAGAAGGAAACTGCGGATGGACTTCTTAATGATAAAGAAAAGATAAAGCTGAGCATCAGCATTTTACTTAGAATATTACTGTTCATAGATTATCTCTGTTTTTAAAACAGTAGACGTAAAAACAGAATTTTCTTATTTTTATTTATTTTAAATATACCCTTTATTAGGCTTATTCTGACTAGATTAACTAATTGAAAACTCTATGAGAAATAAAAATAGAGGAAAAATAAATACAATTTAAGGATCAGTAATAATGACCTTTATCATAAGTCAAGAACGGTAAAATAAAAATATGCCCGGAACCAGTGTGAAGTTTAAAAGAGTCATAAAGTTTCAAAGAAGGGAACTAGAGATTAAAGCCATCAAAAACATTCTTAGGCAAAGTTAGTTTAGTTTATAGAAGTTGCTTTGTTGTAAGAAAAATATTGACTCAATATATTAAACTTTCTTGAAACACACTGCCCAGATATTTCGAAGTTTTTCTGAATTTACATTTCATTTTATTATTTATTTTAACCTTCATTACATATTTATTCTACCGATCGGTAGAATACATTATGTATACATTATGTACAGCACTTGACATGTCTTCCTACTTTCTCGCTTCCGGTGTTCTTCTGAAAATTGGTTTTAGCTATTCCTTGAGACCCTCCATTTGATGATGATGATCCGTGGCGCTACAGCCCAGCATGGACCTTGGCCTTCTCTATGAGCTTTCGCCATGTAGCTCTTTCTTGTGCGATCGCTCGCCAGTTGCGGGCTTTCAGAAGGTCCCTGGAGTCCCTGCTCACAGCATCCTCCCATCTAAGTCGTGGTCTACCTCTTCCTCTAGCTCCATGGAGCCTCCCATCCAATAGCTTCCTTGGGATTTCGTCAGCTGACATCCGGGCAACATGGCCCGCCCAGCGCAGTCTTCCCAGCTTTATATACCGCATCACATTCGCTTCGCCATACATCTGGTAAAGTTCCCTGTTGGTCCGCCTTCTCCAATAATCACCAACTTTTATGGCCCCAAATATGCGGCGCAGTATTTTTCTCTCATAAACGAGAACTTCTTTTTCTTCTGCGCTTGTCAGGGTCCAGGCTTCCGATCCGTAGGTGAGGACTGGTCGGATTAGGGTCTCGTAAAGCTGGCATTTCGTGCGGCGAGTAATAGCTCGGCTTCTCAATTGTTTGCTGAGCCCAAAATAACTCTTGTTGGCCTTTAATAGTCTTTGGCTTATTTCAAGAGATATCCTATTTGAGCCACTTACAATTGAGCCCAAATAAGTAAAATTGTCTACCGTTTCAAAAGAAAAAGGTCCCATTCTCACCTATTCTCCTACTGCAACACCCGCTCCAGGTCCAGCTCGCATGTACTTTGTTTTATGCTGGTTTACTGACATGCCTATGGATTCCGCAGCTTCAGCCAACCTCAAAAATGCTTCTGATAAAGAAGCAAACGATCTTGCCACCAGGTCCAGGTCGTCTGCAAAACCAAGTGTCTGCACCAGCCTGTCGAAGATTGTTCCGCTTGTTTGTATTCCGGAATCTCTTATTGCTTTTTCAAGGGCCAGGTTGAACAGAAGGCATGCTAGACCATCGCCCTGCCTTACTCCCCTCCTGGAGTCGAATTCTGGAGATAGTTCTCCCTGGATCCGGACGGAGCACTTCACCTCATCCATGGCCATCTTTATGAGGCGGATCAGCTTTGAGGGAATGCCTATCTCATGCAATGCTTCGAACAACTTGGGCCTTTTGATGCTGTCATAAGCACTTCTGAAATCGACAAATAGTTGATGCGTCGTCATCCTGTGCTCTAGTGATTTTTCTAGCATCATCCGAAGGCTGAACATTTGGTCGACCGTAGATCTTCCTCCCCTAAAACCTGCCGATTTCCTTTTCAACAAATGGCCGTAGCTTCACGTAAATTACATTGGATAGGACCTTGTAGGCACACTGGAGTAGGGTTATACCGCGACAATTAGTGCATTCCAAAATATCGCCTTTCTTATACAGATGGGAGCTGTCAGGATTATATTGTATAGGGCTTTCTGAAGCTCTTCGCTGCCATACTTGAGGAGTTCAGCTGGGATTCCGTCCTCACCCGGAGCCTTATTATTGTTTAGACGATTAATGGCATCCTCGATATCGTCAAATGTTGGTGGGTCAGGTGGGTCTGAGTCATCTTGTGTTACTAGGGCTTGAAAAGTTTCCAGCACCTTCATTCAGGATATTTTCAGAATGACGCGACCATCGGCTGAGGATTTCTCCTTTTTCCGAGAGTAGCGACCCGTCTTCCTTCCTGCAGGCTATAACTTTTGGCTTAAAAACCGCCCTGCTTTCGTTGACATTCTTATAGAAGACTCTGCACTCGTTTGCATTTTTGTGCATCTCAATTTCTTCTAGTCGCTTGTACTCCCACTCCCTCTTCTTCCTTCGATGGACGCTTTTCTCCTGCCTTCTTTTGTCCCTATACTCTTCGTAGCTAGTCGCGTGTGTCTATTCTGGACCATATTCCTATATGCTACGTTCTTCGCCTCTGTAACAGCTGCACACTCTTCGTCGAACCATAGGGGTCTCGCTGCACGTTCCTCCATACCTATCCTTTCCTTAGCAACTTCCTTGATAACTGTCGAAAGGGTGCTCCACTGCTCTAGGTCTGAACCCACTGTCATGCTGACCTCTTCAAGCCTCTGATCAAGTCCCTGGTGATAACTGGCAATTACTTCAGGAATCTTCAGCTTGGTTACAGCAATTTTTTTCTGTCTTCTTTCCTAGGCCTTCCGAACATTGGATATTCTTGCCCGTAACTTGGACACTACTAGATAGTGATCAGTATCCATGTTCGCACCACGGTACGTCCTGCAACTCATCAGATTGGAACGATGTCTCTTGCTGACAAGGATATGGTCTATCTGATTTACCGTAGAGCCATCCGGTGAGCGCCATGTACCCTTATGAATCCTCTTTCCAGGAAAAACTGTACTACCGACCACTAGGTTCTTGGATGCAGCAAAACCGATCAACAGACGTCCATTTTTCGTTGGTCTCCTCGTGCATACTATGCATTCCAATGGTAGGCCTGAAGACTTCCTCTCTGCCAATTTTTGCGTCGAAGTCTCCCATAATGACCTTAACATCGCTACGCGGGCAGCTGTCTAGGGCTTTCTCAAGCTGATCGTAGAAAGCTTCCTTCTCTTCCACTAGAGATACTTCTGTTGGCGCGTAGCAACTGAAAACACTGAAGTTGTGGAATTTACCCCTTAGCCTCAATACACAAATTCTTGGATTGATGGGGGTAAAACCAATGATTAGATCCCTTGTTCTTCCCCTGACTACAAAGCCCGTTCCAGAAATATGTTGCTCTTCGTGACAGCTATAGTAGACAGTATGGAACTGTTTTTCCAGGACTCCCTTTCCCTTCCACCTCACTTCCTGCAGAGCGACCAGGTCTATTTTGTAATTGTCCAGTTGTTATAGGAGCTGCCGAAGCGGCCCCAGTCTATGAAGTGATAAAATATTCCATTGTCCAAATTTTAAGTCCATATGGCGAATCCTAAGTTGTTTCCGTGTGATCAGTCCGGCTATATCTCTTAGAGGTTTCAAGGGAGCAGGTTATTGGCCTGCTGCCCCTGAGTCAGGTGGAGGGGCTGCCTCCTCATAGCCTCCTGACAGGCTGCCGAGTTGCCTGGCTTTAGCCTACCTTATCAGTGCCGAGCCCACCGAAGAGGCGTTTCCCACCTGCACCACGGGGAGGTACCAAGCAACCCTTGCTGACACCTTCGCTTCCTCACCCATGGGGACTGGCCATGAGGGTGATTCCACTACTGTGCACAGAAGGGGACTCTGCATAGTGCCAACCATCGGCAAGGTGAGACCCTCCATTTGCCACCTATTAATTTCCACCATGGTGGGAAAAATAGTTTCCATCATGGGAACTGTTTGGTCAGTGATTGTACTCAGTTTTGCACGGTCTGATTCGTTATATATTTCTATGTCCCTATAAATTTTGCAGGAGGCGATTCCTAAATAATATGTGCTAAACGCAAAATTTTTTTAAAGCATCCTTGAAGCTTAGGAAGGAGCACATGCTTCCCAGAAGAATGACCAGCCTCCCATTAGACTTTAAAGGTGGTATGCATAGACGTTTCTTTCTCTCTTCTTACACGTCCCTTCATAAAGAAAGCCTTTAACGGACCTTACAGAGACGTCCCTTTGACCCTTGAACGACGGCGGAAAACGGGTGAAAGGATCGTTTAAGGTCGGTTTGAGGAAAGGAGACCACTTTGTATAATCATGGGAACCGGTAGAACCCTATTTGATTGGCTGCTATTATTCAGAAATGGCTTTAACTTGCTCAATTTTTTTTTTTGGAAAATCTAAACCGTTTACTGAATCCCATGTTAAAGTATTTCTCCAATGGGTTTTCCAGATCACGTATGTATCTTCAAGCTACACTTCCCAACTCATTTTCTTTAAATAGTTCATAAATTCATCCAAGTTCCTACCATCACCAAAAAAGAAAGTAATATTTTTTCAATAGTTTTATTAAAGAAATTGGTGATATATGAAAAAAAAAAACAGTAAAATAATAAATGAAATATGATCGAACTTATGCCCTCCTCTTTTAAAACATAAACAGGTTGTAGTTAGAGTAAGATTTGTTTAAGGAGGCTAGGTGGGTACCTTTATTCTCTTCAACTACCTTTACATTGAAGGAGGCTGTAAGTAAGGCACCTTAAAGGAGCATCTTTTAACAGAAAAAAAGTTGTAAGGAAGGTGAAAGGAACGTTAAAAGGAAAGGAATGACCACATACACCCTAAGAGTTTTTAAAACTACAATATCCAAAACGAAAACTTCAAACTCAACTTTTGCGAATCCTCTTTAAAACTTCTGTGGGAAGTCAAAGGATACCTTCATACCTATGACGTGCCCTATTTGTGGACCTTTTATTTGTAAAAATCACTTTGAAGGAACATAAAATCGAAAGATTTTAAGTACCTATCAAATTTTAATTCATATCTCGCTCGTTTTGACAGGTTAAAAGAGTTTTTCTTTGTAGCTATTCTAAAATTTAAATTATTCTTTAGTATCGATGTATTAAGTTCAAGGAGGTGCTAGTTTAAAACATTAGCCATGCTTTTTAATACTCTAGTAAGAAATTAAGTTTGTCGTTAGTCTTAAAATATTAATGATTGATCTTTGAGGGGAGTTTCTTTGAACTGTTGATGTAGTTAACGATAATCGTACTAATATTAAAGATGCAATAATATATTCCGAATCCATTTTTTTCTACCATTATGAATAAAAATTATTATACATTAATTACACATATGTATATCAAAAAACTATTATAAAGTAGATCAGGATCAGGACGAAGAGGCAACTTCTTGGTGGCCGTCAAAGGTGGGGCAAGCACCTACACTTATAAATAGGGGTATCTGACATGAATTTTTTAATTCAAATAATATAGCTCCTTAACGGTAGGTTCTAACGACAAATTTCACATAACAAAACAATATGTCTATTAAATTTCTGATTACAGACTACCGTCAAATTAATAAACCGAGCAACCCCAACAGATCTAGAGCGTGTTAAACTACGCGTAACGCCTGCGCGTTTTCCAGAAACGCATTACTTTTGACCAACTAGACCACGGGTAAAACATGTACCTTGTTAAAAATAGACAGAATAATCAATAATAATAGTAAAAAAAAATAAATAAAGAAAAGTAAATAAAGAAAAAAAAATACTATCACATTAGTTAGCTCAGTGGATAAGACAATAGATTCGCATCTCCTGGTTCGTTATTTCAGCCATTAGTCGAGATCGGGAATGGAAGACATTTCTGGGGTACATTCACCCTTTCTATCTAGTAGGTACCTACCCATTAATTCGATAACTATACAAGAAATCGTGAACTAGCATTTCTCTAAAACGTCAAGGGGCATTTTAAGCATACTTGAATATCTGATAATGGTTTCACTTTACAGATCCTTCGAAATATCATGCCTCTAAAAAAAAAATATTCTAAAATTGCTGTACATTAAAGAATTGGAAAGAGAACAAATAAAAGATTATGTTAAGTTAAATATAATATTAAATATTGTAGAGTATTTAGCGAAATACAGTCAGTTTATTAGGCACCTAAAAAACTTCAGGAACCAGAGTTGGAAAATATTTTAATCATACTTTTATAATAGCAATCATAACTAATTTCTTGAAATAAATCACCTAATTAAATCACGAAATTTTTTTGCCCAATTCGGTTGGGAACTTAGGTAATTTTTTTGGCAAAAGAGTGACCAGTTACTCTGAATAGCTGCAAGAAGCGTATGAGATTTCTTAGAGCGTAAGATAAATTAAATACGACAGTTTGAAGGTTCTCTAGTTAGTGTCATGTTGTAAAAAGTAGTATAGTTATCATTTATTATATGTGTAGTTATGTAAAGTAATTTTCTTTCTGCATCAAATCTTTGTTGTAACAAATTATTATAATAAATAGAAACACCAGAGTTAGAATTGGAATAGGAGCTTAAACCCAAAACTAAATTCATCCAACTAAAAAAATATTTTTTGACACTATCTATAGTCCAGAAGAAAAATATAATCTAAAAAGAAAAAAAAATTAGGAACAAACAATGCGATCGAAAATATTATTTTTTTGTAACAAAAATTTATTATATTCCATGATAATAATATAAGCTACAATATAAAAATTTAAACAGTGTTAAAATTACGTTTAGCAATGCTAAATGAAAAGATGACTTGTAAAATTACAGTTTGAAGGAAGTGATTCAGATTTTAAATCAACTCTGATAGAAATGGAAAGGAAAACTGCCAAGAGAAGAGGGGTAAGGATGGGGGAAGTAAGATAAGATCAAGCATCAGCTTAATGGGGTAAGACGGGATGGGGAGAGGGGAGGAGGAATAGGGAAGGAGGGGAGGGACAAATTACACTTAGAGTTGATGGGCGTTATTTATGAGACCAAACGGGAATTAATTTATTTTCATAAAAATAAAACGGCTTGACATTTAATTTGGGAAAAATATGATGTTAGAAATATATTTGGAAATATATGTCAACTGCATTAATATATAAAGTGATTAATGCTCCTGGAGCTATAAACTAACCGCAACTATTAAACACAAACGTACAGGCTCAATTACTAATTAACTGCCTCAAACCTCACTCTTTAAAATTAATCTATACTAGCTATTATATAAAGGGACAAGCCATTTTCCCTTTGTGATCACTAACCACGAAAACTACTAAACCAATCCGTACCTGATTTTAGTAATAATTGGAGGGTTCAGAATACAAGTGAACCAAGTCCACTTTTGGTCATATTTGAGTTAGCAACGCTATAACATGCTCCAACTATGTAAAATTTCAGTGTAATAATGAGCCAAGTCCTAGTTGTGATAATATCCGCTAGGCAGCAGGAAGTTCTACTGTTTAGTGAAAGATTGTTATTTTCTTTCAGAATACTGATGAACCAAGTCCATGCATAGTTGCCAGATCGTGGGAAAAATTCGTGTTAGCTTTTAGATTTTCAATGAAAACCTGTATAGGTGGTATTCCGGGTATCTAAACCTATATTTCTATCATTTTGTTTTGATAAAACAGCTGATGTGAGAGTAAACAGTTCGGGAGGTTATGGACTGTCCATGTGATGTTTGTTTACTGTGTACAGCTCTGTGTTGACGTCCTTAATCCCATTATTTACAGCTTTTGGCAGTTTATACGAATTATTTTTTTTGGCTAGTTGTGTTACGTGATGGATATTTCATCTGGATCAGATGAAGAGTGGTCGCCAAACGAATTTGACACAGGCAAATACAATGTTATAATTATAACTATAATTAAATATAGTTATAATTATAACATTGTATTTGCCTGTGTCAAATTCGTTTGGCGATACTTTCAAAAAAACTTGACGTGATGGGGGGAAATGGAGGCTATTTTCGAAACCAGCATACCAAATAACGTATAGATCACCAAAGAAGTCTCTTGTATTTTTCAAAAAGTTCAAATTTGCAGGCTTGTGTTAAAAGGCCCCAGTAAACATCTAATTTTATATATTTTTCTTTTTTAGACTGTGATAGTTCATCTGACGACAAGACTGTTCTGTCGGCCAGATCGAAACGGAGGCGTCCGCCTAAGAACCTGCTGAAGCAACACATTTCTTATGATCTTGCTGAACCCAGCCCAGTACATCAAGGGAGCCTGCAGCTCCAGGTGACATCATCGTACCTGCCTCGAACACTCATGCCATCATCATTCCTCCCTCTGACCATTCAGATGGGGAAAATGAAAATATTTCCCGAGGAAGAAAGCGACCGAGGAACTTTGAAAACTGGAAAATCAACAAGAGGGAGTTGAATCGTAACAGCGGTAAAGAGTACACATCTCGCAGTAATAAGGTACCGCCAGCAAAGATATTTCCCTCTGGATATGACTGTAAATGCCCCCAGAAAGTGCCGTGAGAAGTTCCCTTCTGAAGATACATTGAAATCTTTTTTTAATTCATTTTGGAAACTAGCAGATTATTCAAAACAAAACTGTTTTTTGAGGGGCTTAGTTAAGGCCTCAACTGTCAGTAGGCGTCGGCCAAGAGACGGCTCAGGAGAAGCAAAATCAAAGGTGTATCAATATGCTATTACAGATGAACAAAATAATCAGGTGAAGGTTTGTAAGACCTACTTTCTTGCCATGTTACAAATAAGTTGGGGAAGATTATACAGATGTTTGAATAAAACAGAAGTTGCTGCTGTACTTGACTTAAGGGGAAAAGCATCGTCGCGTAAAATTGACGACTCAGATGTTGTTGGGCATATAAAGTCATTTCCCTGCTACCAAAGCCATTACACAAGAAAGGACAACGAAAACAAAAGGTACTTAAGTCCAGATTTGAGTATTAAAAAAATGTATGATATGTACAAACAGAAATGTGAAAGTGAGAACAAAAGTCCTGTGAAAGAAAAATATTACTACCAAGTCTTCAGCCAAAAATTTAACTTGCACTTTAAACCTCCTTCAAAGGACACTTGCAGCAACTGTGACAAGTTATTTCAAAAAATTAGTGCTGAAACTAATGAGCAAAAGACAGCCGACCTAAAGGCAGAACGAGAACTGCACCTTAGGCGAGCAGAACAAGCGCGCGCAGAACTGAAAAAAGATGCTGCAGAAGCCTCGCAGGATAAATATATTTGCACATTTGACCTTCAAAAGGCCTTACCTTTCCCTAAGCTCACAACTTCAATTGCCTACTATAAGAGAAATCTTTATGTCTACAACTTTGGTATTCATTGTTTTAACAACAACACTGCCTATATGCACGTCTGGGATGAGACTTATGGTGGAAGAGGTTCTGAAGATATAGCTTCATGCCTTCGGAAACATTTGTATGAACATGCCAGGACATACAAACACATTGTTCTGTTTTCTGACTCATGCACTGGGCAAAACAGGAATATAAAAACTAGTCTTACTCTACTGAAACTTGTTCAAGATCCTGTATTGGATGTTGAAACAATTGATTTAAATTTATGATACCAGGCCACTCATTCCTTCCTAATGATACTGAATTCGGTATAATAGAGAGAGCAAGCAAGAAACATGGGACCATCTATGTTCCTGATGACTGGTACAACATCATTAAAACTTCAAAAAATAAAAAGCCGCAGTTTGAAGTTGTAAAACCACAACGAGAAGAGTTTTTGAGCACAAAACCGCTTGAAGATTCAATCACAAACAGGAAGAAGGACACTGAAGGTAAAAAAATTGGCTTGAGATACGGTGGTTGAGGTTTGAAAAAGGAGCACCCTTCCAAATAAAAATAAAAGAATCTTTCAGTGAAATTTCGGGGTTCCGAACCTTGGATATATCGAAAAAGACCAGTAACCGTAGACCTGGAAGACCCCTGAAAGTGCAAAACTTATTGACTGTACAGCAGGGTCAGCTTTACCCAACCAGAAGACAAATGGCTTTTAAAAAAAAGGAGGACATGTCTCTACTGCCTTACATACCCCCTATTCACCATGGATACTTCCAGGGAATCAGGCAACTCGTCAAACCCAGAACGATGAAGCAACTGAAGGAAATGACAGTGATGATGAGTTTTTTTATGTCAATTAACTTTTCCTATAACTAAGAAGTGATATTTTATTTTAATATTTATAATTTGACCTCTAAGAAAATGTAAAAATAAAATGTTTTAACAACATAAGGAGTTGGTTCATTATCTTCCTAAAATTCTTCAGAATACATTTGAACCAAGTCCACTATTTTGTGATTTTTGGCGTAATAACAGAAATTTGGCCATAATATGCATTTAAATATCTAAGTTAATCCTTGATATTTTTAAATTTAATATATACTTTAAAAAAATGGTAACAGGTAATTTTGTTATGAAGCTTTAACTTTAAACCTCTGTAGCTCAAAAGTAGCTAAAGTGGACTTGGTTCACTTGTATTCTGAACCCTCCAATTAATCCATTGTTTAATATCCTGAATCATAAATTCTAAGATGATAAACATTTTAATCTTTTTTTTCTTTCGTACAATAAAAACTAAAATATTCATTATTCTATGTTCGGAGGACCGTATGTGGTGGGAAACAGAAGAAAAATGTTCAACGAAAAAATTAGTTTTTTCAATTTCCAACGCAACCGAAGAACCGTCATCTCTCCATATAGATGCTGATACCTCACGGTGTTGGATACAAAACAAGGCTACAATGAATATTCCTGACAATACGTACCGTAGGCTAAAAAGAAACTGGATGAGGGACCTTCTCAAGTAAAATGACCTAAAATAATTTCAGGAGGTACCAATGGGTACTGGTCTCCCTAATGTTTTATATGCCTTATTCATTATACATTTTTACAGTACATTCGCTGGTTGTTTTCATTCGAAGACTAGAGTGAATTAAACAATGAAGTTATATAAAAATAAAAATAAAATAATTTGATGGTATATTGGTAAATAATGGTATGACCTAAGTAGTCTAACTAAAAAACCTACGGGAAGATCCGTTTACCAAATTATTTAGATGAAACATTTCCCATAGATTCTATTACATCTCAGTTTATTACTAGAGCCTGATCGCTTTCAGAAGACCTTACATTTCGCGTATTTAAATTAGTTATAAAATGTTTAATTGTGTGTATTAAATTTACAAAATTAATATATAGAATCTGTGTTTCTGAGTGTTGATGTTTGTATGTTTCTGTAAATGATGAAGAATGATCAAAATTCGAAACTAGTCTTCGAATAAAAATGTTCAATAAAAGTGGTAAATAATCCATCAATTTTAATAGAATTAATTTATCGCAGATTATATGTTGATATAATTTGTGAAAGACCAAAGAAATATATTACTTTTAGAAAAAATGTTTTTTCGTTAAATATACCGATAAAAACATATAGTCGTCTTAAGGGACATATGAAAAACATTAATCAGTTTTAATATGCCAGAAAATTCCATACGGACTGTGCAGGATTAGGCATTATTCATGGACTTATTTATTTCTCATAAAAATAATTTAAACAATCTCTTATAATTTTAGGATTAATTAAGAGCATAGATCTCTTTAATCGATCAGTTAAATACATGTATAAATATAAATAAAATAGAATCTAACTACTCCGCCCCTAAGGGACTATGCAGCAAAACGGAACGGCCAAGAGGTCAGATTAAAAGGATTTTTCAATGAAACACTTGTTTTTTATAGGTAAGAGTATATACATGGTTATAATATTAAAAGCTACATATATATTAACGTTTAAAAAAAGTAAAGGAAATAGAAAAGTGCGATACATACACCATAGACTGATATGTTTCTATAGAATAGTTTTAACCAGCTATTAGATAATTAATATATAGAAGCATTAGCCATAATAACACTGTACTATAGGTTTATAGAAAAAATAAATAACATTTAAAATCGTTCATAATGAAGTAAGCTATCAACGTATTTGTTAATAGCGCTCAATATAATCATATTAAACATTGCAAACGAAACTACAAAAGCTATGCAATGCAGGTTTAGTTATTTCATTATTTCGTAGTAATTTCAACACAAGTAATCATAATAATCCATCTTAAGTAGTCGCTAGAAAACAATTTTTGCTTTCAACTTTATTTCCACACGAGGAAACAGCGATATGTCCCAAACAGAAAGGTCTGGACTGTAATGACGGCGCTCCAGAAGTTTCCAAATACTCGGTGCAGGTGTCTGATAGACTAACTAAAGTGAGACAACTCAAAAACTTGTATTAAATGTAAAATATTCAGTCTTATAAAAATATCGAAATTGTATCTGAATTATCTTTTTTAATCCTAATTGGTGTGATTTGAAGACATTTTTGACATTTCATAAAAGAATATTGAACTGATCATAAATCAAAAATACAGATTTTTGAGTTGCATCACTTTTGAAATACATGTGCGATATCTGGATTTCCGGACAACGGGATTTACAAATGTATCTTCATCATCAAAGACTTGAACATCGTGTTGAGCCATGGTCAGCACGTCATATTTCAGCCAAATCCCGCCACGCATTAACAAAGGGAAACTGTCTCAATTTCTTAGATCGATCCATACGAACACTATCTATATAATCTATTATGTACGTATAAAATTGCAACGAACTTGCTCTGGCGATAACACTGTTCGTGGGTACCAGTGGCAACACTGAGTACCAATTATAAAAATTTCAGTAAGTTTACTTTCACACTGACTTTGAACTATACAAAAGTATTGTGCTTTATTTCAACAATTATTCAAGAGACAGATATTTACTTTTGATCACACATAATTGATATTATTATTTTTTCTGTTTGTTTTAATAAAATAATTTTATACAAACGTCTTAAATTGACATATCTAATCTGGGTCAGCGGTGTCTTTAAATTATGTTTTAAGTTTTAACTTGTAGATATTTCAACAAGATGAAAACACGCTAATTAAGTTTTTTTTTTTAAATCGAAAAAGCAGAAATAAAGTAACGGTCAAACAATTAAGAGCTCATTGTCAACAAGGTTCTAAGAAATTAAAAGTTCAGGAAAACACGATATAATACAAAACAACAAACAATTTTATATTATACGAGTATATAAGTGTGTGTATTTTCGAGACTAATCAAAGATATTGTATTTTATCTCTACGGTCATTAATTGTTGTGAAGGATAGACGAGGAGGACAGAGACAACAACAAGAGAAAGTAGATAGATGACTTTTCCAACTTTTAATGGAGATGAAGAGGTTCCAGTTTCAGAACTAATGATTTGTGGACACTTTTCATTGCAAACCTGAAGAAGTAAGTCTGGAGTAAAGATTTCGCAGATCATTTTTTTTTTTATAAAAGACAAAAAGAAGTTACGTAACTAAATGATTAATGCTCTCTTTGGATTAAAAATACGTTTGGATAAGAGACACTTTTTTTTAAAAATGAAGGATACTGAGATATATATATATTAGGGATCTTAGACTCTTTGCAGGAAACAAGTAAAATAATGGCATCGGATCGGATCAAATAATCAAATGTTTAAAATTTACATATGAAGTATAATCAATTGAAAAAAAAAATAGAAAAAAAATGAATAAAGTTTCATTATCTAAAAAGCAAAATAATATCCTAGATTTTTCTAGACGATGAGAACATCATTTTATATGGATTAAGAAAAAAAACAACATTCTTTCAAACAATGACTAAAATATATATCCTCACAGAAAAGTATCAAAGTTTACTTCTGAATATACAAAACAAAATAAAATTAAACATATATACACACAGACATATGTAAGTTTGTAACGATATGTATTATGAGCATTCTTTCACTCAGACTTTCGGTGAGTCCACTTAGGGCGATATCAGTTACGCTTATTATTTTCACTGGATAAATGGCTCTTTCTTAGATTACGCGTTAAAAAAGAGAGACCTATTATTAAATGTTAATAACAGTTTAAGTATAGAATCTCAAATAAATTTCATAATTATTGGTCTGCCAAAATATTTGCTCTCATGTCTAAGTAAAAGTGAAATCACAACGATTGAAATTTTAATGTCGAAATTGAGACAGTTCCAACCAACAAATCATAACAAAGAGTTTCAATACAAATACGAAAACCAGAGATATGTCAATACACCTAATACCCGTTCTCAAAGTGAAAATAAAATAAGCTATAAACCAGTTGTTTCTCATTCGGAAAACTAGCAACCATCCCACTTATTAAAATAACCGTTTTAGCCAACAATAGAGAGGCAGTTGTTTTATATGATTCGGGAGCAAATGTATCCTTAATTAATTATCGGTTCTATTCACAAATAAAGATAAATAATTTAACAAGTGGGATGTCAATGTTTGATACGCTGGGCGAAATTATTAATTCAAAGGTACTGTGTGGTTAAACTTAAAAATATTTAACTTTACAAGGAATTTTCCTTTTTTATTGGTGGAAAATGATTGTTTTTTGGCTGATTAGTTGTTGGGCTTGGATTGTATTAAATCTTTTAAACTATGCCAAAATCACAATCTTGAAATTTCACAAAATACTGATGAAAATAATAAAAACCTTTCTGTGTTTCACCAAACTAAAAGTTTATATTGTCTTGAATCTAACAAGATGTATTAGAAAACATACTTATCAAATTTAATAACGTTTTTGCAAAAGAAAAGTTTGATGTAGAAACAGTAAAAAATCTCGAAGCAAAGATCAAACTTACTGAAAATAGATATAGAGCTCGAAAACCATATAGATGCTCGATTCCAGATAAACTGGAAATTGAATCTCAGATAAAGAGTTTACTTATAGCAGGCTTAATTGAGGAATCATATAGTCCACATGCTGCACCAGTAACCCTTGTTTATAATAAAGATGAGAACAGAAAATCACGGAAATGTATTGATTATACAGGGTTAAATAATATTGTGGTGCCGGAAGGATACCCTTTTCCTAGGATAGAAAATTTAGTAGCCAAACTAGGGAAATGTATTTATTTCTCGAAGCTAGATATTAATAGCGCATTTTGGTCAATTTCGTTGAGAAAGAAAGGTAGGTACAAAACAGCTTTTGTAACGCATCATGGTCACTGGCAATGGTGTTGCCTTCCGTTTGGCTTAAAATCAGCCCTAGCCATTTTTCAAAGGATTCTTTCTAATATACTCAGGAACGGTAATCTTGATAATTTTGCTATAAACTACATCGACAATATATTATTTTTTTCTGAATCCAACGAAGATCATATTCAACATATAAAACAAACTTTGCAGGTGTTACAAAATCATAATTTGAAATTAAACTCGAATAAATGTAGCTTTGCGAAAAAAGAAATAGAATATTTAGGTCATCTAATCCCAAATAACACGATTAAACCAATTAATGATAACTTTATAGCTATAAAAAAAGTTTTCGCTTCCACAAACAAAAAAACAAATTAGACAATTTTTGGGAAAAACAAATTTCTATGCTAAATATATTCCTAAGTATTCCATAACTTTAGATCCTCTTCATAATCTTTTAAGGAAAAATGTACCTTTTGAATGGACGACAAAATGTCAAAATAATTTTAATACTATAAAAAACCACTTATGTAACCTACCAATACTAGCAATCTTTGATGAATTCCAGACGGATGATGAACTCAGGAAAAAGCGCATTTTTTTCGAATTCTCCTGCCAACCAACCACCATATGAAATAACACCACAAAACCCGAAAACGAAAAAAAGTTAGAATGAGTGAGACCTCATGACAACCGACCCACGACCACAGGCCTACTGAAGTACTCTGTTTGCATAACAATGGTATTACTGAAGCACGCATTAATAGTAAACTGGAGCCTTCGCCTAATCATAATAAACAAATACGAGTATATCGTTTGGTAACTTAAAAATATTTAGATGGCATGCACATGGATATAAAAATTTTATTAATAATGATTTTCGAATCACTGACTATGCTTTGATATATATATTGGAAATTAACGTACTGGGTAATATTGAAAAACTAAGCTGGTTGGTCGACTATGAAGTGATCTTCTCTACTGCCATCAAAAATAAGAATTGTGGACGACCAGTTGGAGGTTTAGCTTGCTTTTATAACAAAGAGCAAATTAAAGTAGAGGCGATAAACATCACAGAAGATTATATAATAACATTAGTTTTAGATATTTAAATTTATGCTGTATTAAAATTGATTTGAAGAAATCCTAAAACTTATTATGATAGTAATCATTATATCGATAAAATCACCAAGATATCATGTAACATTTTGATTTCATATTATATTACAGAAGAATTTTTAAATTTTTAGTTTATTAGTTTATGTATGTTCAACAGTTTATTTTTCTTAATGAAATATTTTAATATACCTAATTCAATATTGATCAACCAATATTAATAATACCGTGTTTTTAAAAATATAGCATATTAACTTAACGAAAACATTATTTCTTTTTTTATTTGTTAATAGGAATTTACAAAAAATAAAAAAGTGTATTTTCTTTTATTAAGTAAAGTTAATTATAATTATAATTATTTAGATTGTAAAACGTGTATTTACTTCTTATTCTTAGTATTTAATTCTTACTTATATGTTCGTTGTTATATTACTGAGATTATAATTTGTGCAGTATTATAATGTACAAATCTCTATTTGTATTGTATTTCACAGTATATAATAGGTAACCGAACTCCTTTGTATAGGGCATGGCCCTGCTTACAAATAAATAAATTAAAAAAAAATAAAATACTAGCCATCTTTGATTTCAACAAGCCAGTTTATATTTTCACTGATGCAAGCATAGAAGGGGTTGGTGCGATATTAAAACAACCTCAAGAGAATGATATCTTAAAGCCTGTATTCTATTTTTCTAAGAAATTAATAATCTCTCAAAAAACCAAAAGAGCCATCTTTATTGAATGCTTGGCAATCAAAGAAGCCATACTTTATTGGCAAGAAATTCACTATATTTACAGACCACAAACCTTTACATAACTTCAATATAAAAAATTGCAGTGATGTTGATCTTTTGCATATGTTAAATTACATATCTCAATTTGAATTTGAAATTATATATAATCCCGGTATAAATAACTATGAGGCTGATTGTCTATGGAGGAATCCAGTGCTTTCAGAGAAATATAATGAATGTGAATCAAAGATAAAAATAGTGAATCTCATTTCAATTAATGACATCTTGTCAGTTCAAAAACAATTAACTTGGGATAAATATTGCAGCAAAGAAAACGATATAATTTATAAAACCCTTAATAAAAAGAGAAAAATTTGACTTCCTCAATCGTATGGTATATCTATTTTGAATAAATTGCACATTGAATACGGTCATATAGGTGTAAAACAAATGTCATTAATGATCGTATCCACCTTTTATATCAAGAATGTGCACAAACATATAAAAATGATTTGTAGAAGTTGCGAAACATGTATTAGAAACAAAATAAGTTTTAGAGCTCCTCTTTCTCAACTAGGTCCTGCCGAATGCCCATTGGAAATAATCTCGCTTGATACAAATGGTGGATTTTCTGGAAATAATTCTACACAAAAATATTTACATTTAATTGTTATCACTTTACTCGCTTTGCATTTATTTCTACATCAAAAACTCGAGTTGCAAAAGACTTTATCAGTTTAGTTAACACAATTGAAAAGAGAGGCAAAATTGGTACATTGTTGACAGACCAATACCACCCAGGTTTAAATTCGAAAGTATTTAAAAACTATTTAAAAGAAAAAAATATACGGTTAGTATTTACTGCAGTTGATTGCGCATTTTCCAATGGACAGAATGTGCGTACCAATCAAAATCTAATCAATAGGATTAGATGCAAAACATATGAATGTATCATGTATCATAATAAATAAATAAAAATGTATCATGGGTCAAATTGCTAATCAATGTGTGGACGAATATAATAACACAGGTCATAGTTCCACAGGCTTTTCTCCAAGTTATTTGCTATCAGGAACCGAAAATTCAATTTTACCAAAAGAATTAAATAAAACAACATAGATAATTTGGAAATAAATAGAAAATTAGCTTTTGAAAACTCCCAAAAACTACATAAGGTAAACAAATTTTATTATGATAACCGAACAAGGGATGTCGATTATGAAGAGAACGACCTCGTTTATGTCAGGAGTGGCAATAAATTGAATAGGAAAAAATTAGACCCTATTCGTATGGGCCCCTATAAAATAACAAAAAAGATATCCAATAACATATTTGAAATTGATATTGGAAATCAGAAGAAAGATATAAACATTTTTCATAGAAGTAAGCTAATTCCTTACATTTCCTTTCCATTTTCTTCCTGAAAGGGGGGGGGGGATGTAAGTTTGAAACGATATGTCTGTTCCAAACTTGTTCTCTCTGCTGCCGTTAGGAGTCGCAGGTTACATGGAGCATTCATAGCCTGCTCTGAATGTCCTCCACTCAGTCTACCTTTATGTTCTGTGAATGTTTTCATTATGCACGATTGTTAGTACTCGTAGTGAATTATTATTACTTTCATAAATCCTGGCATTGAATTGATTCAGGTCAGTTAAATTCTCAAGTCAGTGAAACTATTGTATGACGTTATAAACAGTTGTTAATATTGTATTCTTATTTCCACTTGTAATACAAGCATCAATAGCAAGCCAGTATAATTATTTATCAATCCCACAATTAATATATATATATATATATATATTATTTGTCGTGAATGTCGTGAATTTGGCTGGGAGTCTAGTTTTTTTTTTTTTTTTCCACTAGGACGACAAAAAAAACTTTGGAGCTCAAACATTACAAAAATGCTATATTCACCAATAGTACCAACTTCCTGGAAATCACAAATGATTTTTCTAATTGTTCAGTTTTTGTTTCTTTATTTTCTGTAAGTTTTCATTTTGAACTTCGTACTCTTTTTATAGTTCCTTTTTTTTTTTTTTTTTTTTTTTTTTTTTTTTTTTTTTTTTTTTTTTTTTTTTTTTTTTTTTTTTTTTTTTTTTTTTTTTTTTTTTAAATTGTTGTTCATATACTTAGACTTCATTTATGACGATAAATGAGAGATATAAACTGTATGTGATAATTTTGTTACATTAATTTCATTTTTATTTTATAAAATAGAAAACAGTAAAGTGTTGGTTCTTCAAAAATTAAAACGTTTTCTATTCTGTTTTTTTAATAATTAAGAAACTGTTCTCGTCATTTGAATGCGTTTTCAACAACCGATTTCGTGTAATTATAGAATATGATCAAGACATAAATAATATTTTAATATTTTTTTAAAACCAGCAACGCCAAATGCCCAATTATAAATAATGAGGCTGGTGAGAAAAAAAAAAAAATATATATATTTTTCTTTAAAATTAGTTTTTCTTTGTGAGCAAAGATGTTGAACTAAAAAATAATAAACGCCCAATTATATATCTGTCGAACAACATAATTCTATGTTTTTTTGTGGCAAACATATAAAATATATTATGGTAAACAGTAATGGTTTTTTCTTTTCTTGAATATTGATATTCATTTATTTAATTATAAGTCCTTTTCCTTATTAATTTATTTTTTATACATAGTTTATGCTAAATTTCATTTTCCACACAATTCATAACATCTGCCATCTTTTCCTTATACTTTTCACGATGTAAATTTAAGTTTATTATACTATTTATGCCTCAATCTTAATCATTCCATTATTACTATATAATCAATAATAGTATAATAAACAGCATTTAAACTCCTCTTTATTAAAAGTATAAACTAGTGACATGTTTCGGGAAACAAGGTCCCATCATCAGACTTTAAAGTTAACACCAAGAAATCACTTTAAATTCTGATGATGGGACCTTGTTTCCCGAAACATGTCACTAGTTTATACTTTTAATAAAGAGGAGTTTAAATGCTGTTTATTATACTATTATTGATCAATAAAAGTAACTCCTTCATTGAAGAATTTACTATATAATATTTCACTGATATAGTGTATTTATGAATTTACTCACTAACTATATCCAGTTGTTTATTTCGTTTAACGTCAATTTATGCTGCTATGGCTAATCGGACGATGCTACGGTGGGAGTCCTAAATTTTTCCTATCCAGGTATAATTAGGATAGGGATCTTTAACGAGTACCTGACATCGCACAAGCTCGGGACCCCCATTTTACGTCCCTTCCGAAGGACAGCATAGCTAAGGATTTTTTACTCCCTTTAAAAATCCTAAGGTCATCTGGCGGGCTGCGAAACCGCGATCTTGGATTTAGTAGGTTGCTATGCTAACCACTACACCACAGGTGACCCCCTATATCCACTTGTTTGTTTTTTTTATCGCAATATCTTATTCATCTTTAGAAAAACAAAATATTTAATTTATTTATGTGAATATTATTATTTTTTAAATTGTTTTTTTTTTTTTTTTTTTTAAATATTATTATTATTTTTTTTCTACAAACTTACAATGCTTTGTTTTTATACTGCTATTATTTCTTATCTTTTTTAATATCCCCTCACTGTATTATGTCATATTTTTATGTTTGATTTTCCTGCTAACCCTGATGAAGGCTTGCACTGTAAGCCGAAATGTCGGCGCAATAAATTGAAATTTATATATTAATTGTGTTTAATTCTTTGTTTGCACTCCCTTAATGTCTAAATCTTCAAATTTCACCGTCAATAAATACCTCATGAATGCTTTAGTTTCTGTCTCAATCTGATTTACAACCGTAAATATTAATATCACAAAATTTTTTATCTTGGTAAAACATTGAAAAAAATAGATTATTTAGAAATATTTAAAATATCTAAGAAATCATATGTATGTCATATACGTTTTATGATAGATGAATAAGTGTTCTATATTAAATGACGTTGACTTTACCGATAATCTAGCAATGATCAATGATGAAAAAAATAAGCGTGTAACAAGGATAAACGAAGAAGCTTCTCTGAGTAAAAGTTTTTTTATTATGAAAAGGAGAAACTTGGTCCAATTAAGGGATAAGGGTCGAATGCTGCGTAGGTAGTCCTTATTTACAGAGATAATTATGAACCTACGAAGGGACATGTCTATTTCAATTTAAATAACAATAAGTTCAACGGTTAGTTTACTAGCTAACGAGCCACAATTAAATACGTTCAATAAAAAACAGAAAAATAATTGGTATCCAGCACGCTTATTACTGCTTCAAGTCCAGAATGGTAAAAATTGTTTTATTTTCTCAACCTCACAAATATAAAGAATAAAAACGTGTAACTTCCTGGAACATTTCAGCTAACAAGTATTTGCCCTAGTGTCATCCTTTTTCACATAAAGGTGATTATTAGTTACCTCCTAAGATATAAAATAAATATATATACAGGAAAAACTGTGAGCAAGGTCAGAGCGGAAAAAAAAAAAAATCCATAAAATCGCTTTAGAAAAATAAACGAAATTTATTATTTTGTTGGGAAATATATACTGCGGAATACTGATACATTAAAGAGAATGTAATTGGTATATCAGAGAATGTAATGAACAATTGGTATATCAACATTAATAAAGAATTTCATTCTCTCTTTTTTTTTTTAAGCGTTACAGACCAGAGTGGACCTTGGCCCATCATATACTGTTATTAACGTATACATATGTACATATGCCTACATTAATAAAAAATATTTTTATTGACTTATTATAACTATCAATATCAGAGTTGGGCAAAATTAAATCACAGCTTTTTGATAACTAATTTCCTGGAATCAGACACACCATTTAATCATTATTAAATCTTTCAGTCAAATAATCATCAGTTTACTAAACAATTAATGAAAGATGAACAATTAATCAATTAGGTGATTGATCCCAGGAATTTAGTTGTTGAATAGCTATGATTAAATATTGATTAAATTTTAGCTACTATTACATTTTGCTCAACTCTGATCAGTACTACACTTATTGGTAAATATTCATTCAAAAAGTGTTCCTAAACATTAGTAAATATATAATGTATATTTCATATTAAATAAATCAACAAAATATAGGACAGGTATACACAACAAATATCTTAAACATAGATACAAACTTTCACCACGGATTACCAATCCACAGTGGACGAATCGAGGAGTAAGAAAGGTCCGATTATAATTAATGAAATCATCGAATTAGGTGTAAAAGGATAATGTTTATAGAAAATTATTTGAGGCTCTTAGAAGTATCTGAACCAACAGGTTACAATTCAGTTTAAACTATACATTGTGTCAATTGATAGTTGTGTATCATCGTATAGATATTTTTTCATTTTTAGTATGCAATTCAGTGAATCAGTGATCGTTATACAAGTAATTATTTAATAACTTGACCGATAATATTTTTTAACGTGCGCTAAACTACGACATTTTTTAAACAAAAAACATATTTTTTACTAAAAAGTCCCCCCAAAGTACCTCTATGAAATTAATGGTAGAACTTTCTGAGGAGGTATTTAAAATAAACATGAAACATTAAGCTGCTTTAGAGAACATTTTTGACTGCATAACTTCGTTAGTAGTTAAAGGCAAACATACTTTAAGTACCATTTTTGGGTTTTTCGATTATCTATCGAAAACGGTGGACTCTAGAAAAATAAGTGTCATATCGAAATTAAAGCTAATTAAATTTTATAAACAATTTATTTTATACATATTTGTCGAACTTCCAATGGTTTTGGAGATACAAGTCATTGAAAATTAATAATCTTCGAAGAAAAAAAAAATCATTTTTCGTTCACTTTTTGTAAAACATTTGCGTCTAGTGCCTTCCACGACTGTTTCTTAGAAAAGTTGTAGAGCATAAAATTTATGTTAATTTCATATGTACGTTTCTGGCACTTGAACCAAATTTTAACAAAAAGTGAAGTAAATTTTTTTTCTCGATAATTTACGATTTTGAACAAGTATAAAACAATTTTACAGGAAATTAAATTAGCTTTAGTTTTGATACGTAGCATATTTTTCTGGAGTCCACCGTTTTTGAGACATAATCGAAAACCCCAAAAATGGGACTTTCTCCCCTCCCCTCACCGTAAGCTCACCCCGCAGGGTTGACTTTCAGTATGATTACCTTATAAATACTCCTATCAAAGCTGTGAAGTAAAAAATTATCGCATATTTCTACGCTCCTAATTTCAGCACTCTTTGACTGGGGTCGAACTTTTCTGCGAAAACACGTTTGTCGATACTCTTTAGGCTATACCTCCGAAACTGATTGTTCGATCCAAGATTTTTTTTTTGTCATCAGAAAGCTGATTAAATTTTCTATAAGGATCTATATATTAAGTTTTGATGAATTCCCTTAAAATACACCATCACGCTAATAACCGCTTACAGTTTTTAAATCCAATTTTTTTTTTTTGCATTTTTCACTTCAAACTGTTTATCCGATTTTCTTTTTTTCATCTAAAACCTGATTAAATTTACTATCAGGCATCTTATATGAAATCATAATTAAGTCCCGTAATACACCCAAGTCAGCACGCTATACAGGGTAAAAAAAAAAAAAAAGAAGGGTAATACTGCATACTAAATGGGGTAGAATGCCGTAGAAACTAGTTTCATATCTCAATCTGTTGAGGAGATAGAATTATTTTGTTTTTAATTTTAAAATCTTTATTTTTTCTGAAAAATGACAGTTTTTTCTACTTTGGTTTAGCGTAGAAACAAAAACGATGATATTTTGTTCAACATTAAATTTTCAAAAATATGACGTAGGTCTAGTTATTTTAAAACTTTTTAACTTTTTTTAGCTAAGAGGGCTTTTTAACTCGCAAAACACAAAACATTTATTGAAACTTAAATTTTTAATACTTTTTTATTTCTCACTCCCCACTGGAGCACTCTAGAAGCCGTCAAATTTCCCCAAAACTGCGGAATTCAGTAAGCTTTTTAGTGTTGTAACTCATGATAGAATTGCACTTCACGTTTTTGATTCTAACAGAAGTTTTTCTGATGAAAAACAGGCTAGAGAATAAATACTTGATTGCTTCACGTACCTACTAGATTGAATAAATGTATTAGTTATTTTATCTCTTGTCCATATGCATGAGGGGTAAAGAGTTGTGAAGGTGGCAAGCCCTCCCTACCCCTCCACCCACCCAAAAAAAAATCTTATTTATAGGGAGTTAGGGGGGGACCCAAATTCTTGCTGATTACCTCATGTTACATAAACGTACTTTTTTCATTCTTTTTTTTTTTAAATATAAAAAATAACAATTTAGGATTATTTGAAGAAATTAAATACGCCAACAGAAAAATGACATTTCATAATGTGCCTGCTACTCATTAGCCCAGACAATAATATCACGTTCTGATTAGTTAAGCTTTGTAAACAATTATAATCCCACTGTTTGCTAAGGACATAAGAAGTTGTCCTCTTATTTCATGGACTTCAGTTACAAGTGAGTACGCAGATATGATTTTCGTCAACGGGTTCTGCAATAGCAATGCAGATTGTTTCTACGCTAAACCAAAGTAGAAAAAACTGCCATTTTTTCAGAAAAAATAAACATTTTAAAAATAAAAACAAAAAAATTCTTTCTCCTCAACGGATTGAGATATGAAACTAGTTTCTGCGCCATTCTACCCCGTTTAGTATGCAGCATTACCCAATTTTTTTGTTTCCACTATGTCTGGGGCACCCTGTATAAGTATGCTTTGGAAAAATATGACAATTTTGACATAGCAGGCTTGGGTGTATTACGGGACTTAATATATATTATATTATTATATATTCTACCTCATCCAGATTTCATGAGATGGCACTACGAGATGCCATGTGCCACTGTGCCTTGTGAGAATGTATATTATTTTTTTCTATATAATATTACAACAAGTTTAACAACATAACAAGTGACATGGAGGAATGGTCAGTATCAGAAAAATACAAAGTTAGGATAAAAATATAATATTCAATATTTCAGTGATGATGAACGGAATAAGTAAATTTAAAAAAAAAAACAATTTGTAATCACTATTATTCTATTAAATTCGAGTCTACGTGGCAAAGTATGGTTTCTTCTGTATAATATTACGTGTTTAACAGCGGTACGTCATTTTAAGACAACAATATATTTAATATCATAATAAATAATTTTGAATAAGGAGCAGTCAAAAGGAGTATGAAAAAAAAAATGTAATTTCAGCAGAATAGTTTTGATAAAGCCAAAAAATATGAAAATTCTTCTTAAAATCCTCAGAGATGACTTCCTTCCTCCGCCTTACCTTCGTTTCTTAAGGTTTCATTAAGGAAAGGAAATGGAGTCTTATTAGAGACGAGGACCCTCCAGAGGGGACTGTCAAAAGAGCTGGCCAAGCATTGTTAGAATACGAACTCAAGATCGCTGTTTGCACACTTCTTCAGATTCAAAGGGGGGAAGGAAGGCAATAAGATCTCGGGCGAGGGTCGAAAAGCTGGGGAATAATAAAGTCACTTTATTGTCACATGAACTGACGCCCAAAATATATATTATAAATATATATATATATATATATATATATATATATATATATATATATATATATATATAGCCGCGATAGGGGAGGCTACTATAAATATATTTTCCACTAAAAATATTAATAATTAAGAACATCAATACTCCAGGCACGATGAACTATTATTCTGTAGTCCAATATATAATCCTATAATCCTCTTCCCTAATCTGGTTATTAATATTTTACATTTTTTTTTTATAGTACATATTGCATAATTAATATTTTTTTATATTATAATCTTGAAAAAAAAAAAGGTACTTTGAAAAACAAATTTACCAATTATGTTGAACGATTTAAATATTTAATCAACAAAAAAACGGTAGATAATGAACCAGAAAGCCACTGAAAGATAATATACCTTCAAAAATCCATCTTTTAAATCCTGAATTGCACAAAATTTTCCAGGATAAGGTTCAAGCCATCACATTAGATAACATTCATATTCTTCTAGGTGTATGATTTGTTTAATAAGACTACATTAACTATATAATGATCTACATAATTCAATGCTTAACTAATTCCAGCTGTATTATTCATCAAAATAATTTTAACCATAAATTCAAAAAAGACTACGGAGTGAAACTAACACTTCACGTAGGTAATAGTCTAAAGTTATATATTTATGTATTATTGCACTTTGACATTTTTGTAGAATCGTACCTACTGTCGTGGCGGTCTAGTCATAGCATAGCGCTTTATATTTGATGTCGAAAATGCAATACCACTCTGCGGTCTTACCGCGCTCTGCGTTAATGCAGGCTTTAACGCCTGCCACCCGCGGTCAGCGATAAATATCGCTGAGTTGTAATGCACTGTATTGTATAGTTTAACTCCTAATTCTTTTCTCATTTATTGTATAACCTTATTGTTATCCGGTTTATAGACTTTATAATTTAGCAGAGAGCTATTTAAGAAACAACAATAAACAATAACTTACAACTGTTATTAAAAAAATAAAATAAAAAGCTGGCTAGAAGCAGGAATTTCCCTAAATCAAAACCGCTCATTTTCCTAGAAAAATCGGCAAATTACTATAGTCGATGGGGACCTATGCGAACCTGTAACACGGAAAATCATCACCACGTCGTCGCTTACACAGATATCACTTTCTGTGTGACGTAGCTAAGTTGCTGACCGCCGAGGACATCGCTCGATCACCGAATGCCTCCCTGTGTGTCCAGGCCTCTTATCTTACACAAACCAAACTACACCTAAATAAATTTATCTTCTGAGTTAGATAAATCAGATTCTTTTCATTTGTCAGTGCATTTTCTACCTTCTTTTTCATCATCAGACCGGACGCATAGGTGACTTTGTCAACCGAAGTTAGGTTTCATATCTTCAATTACGAATAACGTTACAGGTGCTCACTTGATTAAATTTTAAATGGCACTAAAGGATCAAGGGAAATTCACGAGAAAGAAATTAGCGGCTGGAAGCAAGTGGTTCCAAGTTCGGGAAAACTGGAGAGGAAAATATTCGGTAAGTTTACAAAAGCAACCAACGCGCCCGGTTATGGTTTAGAAAAAGCAATCGTTTTATGCACGAAAATAAATGAGCAGAGGACATCAACCTCGGGTGAAGGTTGATGGCCATGGTATTAGAACATTTCAGTCTGATAATGACAGGGTACAACATTTCAAAGATAATTTTCTACAATTCAATACAGAATATAACTTGTGTCCCGGTTATACAACATTGATCAGCCAGACTAAAGAGCCAAAGCTTTTTTGGTTTGTTTTTTATAAGCTTTATCTTTTGTAAATTTTTCATTTACTTCTAAATAATTACCATGAAAATATTATAATCACACATCGCACATGAATTTTAAAAGTGGCACAACTCAAAAATCTGCAAAAAAAAAAAAAAAAAAAAAAAAAAAAAAAAAAAAAAAAAAAAAAAAAAAAAAGACCTACTCTAACGAACGTTTTTTTTCTCGTTTATTTATTTTTTTTTAATTGAAGGGTTCGATCAACCTTTCGGAAAAAATAAAATAAAAGTAGTTCGAAAATTGAACAAACTGGCTACAAACAAATATGGATGTCAGTCTCATCTTATGAGACACATGATAACCAACAATTGCAGCCAATTCATCTAACAAAACAAATTTTAGCTGCGATAACAATTTGCCCAACTCTGATCAGTACTATACTTATTGGTCAATATTCATTCAAAAAGTGTTCCTAAACATTAGTAAATATATAATGTATATTGTATATTAAATAAATAAACAACATATAGGACAAGTATACACAACAAATATCCTTAACACATAGCGGCAGATATGATAAAAACTTTCACCCCGGATTACCAAAGCACAGTGGACGAATTTAGAAGTAAAAAAGGTACAATCATAATTAATGAAATCATCGTATTAGGTGTAAAAGGGAGATGTTTATAGAGCATTATCTGAGTTTCTTTCGTTTTTAGCAGGAGGATGATCTATTGTGGAAAAAAAACAACGAATTACAAAGTATCTGACCCGAATGGTAACATATTTTACATTTCAAGAAGATTATTGAACTTAACCTTGATGAATCAAAACTACATTTTTAAGTTGTGTCACTTTTGAAAGAAATGTGCGACATATGCTGACGAACGTTTCAATTTCCTTTATTTTGTTTTTTAATTCAAGGGTTCGCTGCAAAAATGAGGTTGATTATTTTGAAAGATTGATCAATTTTTCGGAAAAAATTATAAAACTAATTTGAAAATTGAACAAACTGGCTACAAACAAACATGGATGTCAGTCATCTAACAAAACAAATATTTATCTTTGATTTACATAAGTTCCGATACCTGGTAGAGTGGAGGTACCTCCTTTTTGCAGCAAACCATACAATTTTAACTATGAAAGACATGTGTTTCATTGTAATACCACTGTATCATACAATAACTAAAAACAAAAAAAAAAAACCAAATCAAAAAAAAAAAAAAAAAAAAAAAACAAGTTCCGTTCAATGCCAAATGAAACGGAACTATTCAATTTTCTGGTAAGGAAAGGAGAACAAGATCCGAAAGGATGAAACAATACTGGGTTAAAAGAAAGTCACAGCGTACTTAGAATTGATTGTCTAACGTACTCTAAAGTAGGGTGAAACGAAAAAAAAGAAACAGAAATTATAAAAGTAAAACACCTACACGGTTTGATAAAAAATAAATTGTTACATCGCTTGGCATTATTCTATCTATCTGAAACAGTTAAACAATTTTCAAGAACCATATGGGGTACTAGTAGTGCAAGAGAAGGAACTATAATTCTATTATATGGAAAGTTGAGGAATTTTAAGTCTCAAAGCCGCAACTTCACTCTAACGAAATCGGCCTAAGAGGTCTTAACGTCAGTCTTTGTTGTGGAATAGGTTATTAAGAAGGCGTGAAAGTGTTGACATAGTGCCCCTTCCCCTCATCAGCCGGTCCATTAAAGTTCTATCGATAACGACGTTCAAAAGATTGACGATCCACGTCGGGAACACTTAGTTCTAGAAGGAAATCTATTAGAGCCGATATGGGGCGAATTATGCAAGAGTTTCATTATAAATGAGAATGTTCTATGGTTAACATACGCATGTTCGACCTTCGCTTATAACATATTGAATTTTATCGAAGATTATAGAATAAGAATCATATACTAAATGATGGCTCAGTGTCTCCGAATAAACATAGAAATACTCGTTTTGACACGGATATGTCTTTTGGCTGGAGAGCCTATGCTTTTTTGGTGTAACGATTTGATAAGCTCTTAAGCTTTTTTGGTGTTGCTCAGATTGAAAATTTGCAGATAATTTCTATATCAGAAACTAAATGGGGGAAATTGTTTTCTCTAAAACATTTATCGGAAGGACTAACTGCTTAGGAACAGTATTGATCTGAATGAAAAAAGTCATGGTTAAAAACCGTATTTTCTCTCAACTGTTGCTTTTTTTTTTTTATAAATAACCATTGATTGTTAATTATGATGTAACAACTTTGATCCTTTTAATTCTAAAATGTAAATTGGGAAAAACAGTAGATTATAGATAGGATGATCTATTGCTTATCCCAATTAAGGAGAAATTGAGTTTGTTTTTTTTCCGTACACACATGTTCTAGATCGAATATCAAACAGTTATTTAAATTTCCGTACACACATGTTCTAGAAGTTGGTAATAGAACAGAAGTATATATAAAACATATCAATAAAAATAAATTAAAGAATAGTACATGTATGTACAAAATTATAAAATAATAATAAGAATTGCCGTTAATAACCCGTTTGGTTCAACACTACAAAACTAAAACAAACAGCAAATTTGTTTTAACGCCATTGTAAATGGCGACTATTGTGTAGCCTTACTTCACTGATTGTGAAACTCAGAAGGAAACAGTGGGGAAATTTGAATAGTAGTGTTCGGCTTCTTCATTACAATGCCTGTATCGTTAATTTCCAAGACCGCTATGCAGTGCGACTTTTTTTTTTTTTTTTGTAATTGGAATGTTTCAACATATAGATATTAGGATTCTTAGAATTTAGAAGAGAACATACTGAAAAATAATAAAACTTTTTTTCTTTACCTTTCCTTCCTCCTTAGCGAGGAAACTTATCGACCTTAATGCATAGCTTCAATATGGTTTGAGTAATCATTAAAAAAAAAAAAAAGAATAAGGTCACAGTAGCAGTCGAATTAGCATAGTTAATGTTTAGTGCTCGGTCGCTAATTTTATTGTGTCCGAAGAAAAACAAACAAATAAAAAGAGTTGTTGGGATTCGAAAAAGACAGGATAAACGTTTTGACTAAATAAAATAAAATAAAAAATGTTAGAGATTCTGGGTCTCAAATTCCTATTGGAGATGAGAAATACATCGGTCATAACTGCATATGAAGCCATAAATATACATTAATAACAAAATAATTAAGAAATATTGTGGTAGGATTAATTTTTCATTAACAAGTAAAGTCGTTGGGTTTAGTAATGACAGAATTCCGAAAATAAAAAAAATCAGTTTTGAACCATCGGGTAAAAGAAAGAGACGTAGATGAGAGGATTGCGTCAGGGCCGACCTTTGGAATTTGGGTTTTGAGGGAGTAAATTGGAGAGAGATATGTGGTCAACGATTAGTGGTGTTGGCATCGAAGCTTCGGTTTCTCTAAGCCTTTAATTTATTTTTATTATTTTTTAAAATGTAAAGAGATGGGAAACCAAATATTCCCAGAGCAAATATATCTAAATATTTTAAGAGCAAAACTATTCCCTCCTACCCACTATTGTAGGAACTCAAGACTGTTTTAATCAAATCAAGGGACCAGCTAAGTTCAGAGATAAAACAACTACATCAATAAAAACAGTTTTCCTAGTATTAGTATACAAACTAATTTTGATGCTGAATTAAAATTATCTAGCGTTTCTGCTAGATTTCCAAGAAAAAGCTTATTACAAGCCATTTAAAAATAAAATTTTCTGCTTGCTTGCCTAGAAATTCTGTTAATAGAGCTTCACTAGGCTGATAAATCCGTTTAAGGCAGCTGAAGGAAGAACACAAGTTCAACATAACAGAAACAAGGGATAGGGTAATGAGCGAGATTTTTTTTTAAAGATAAAACCATGATTTTAATTTTAGCAAACAGTATTCTGGAGTAGCTCAACAGTCTAAAAGGTATAGTTTTTGGGTCTTTTTCACATTAAGGCTGCTAGTTCTCAGCTGTGACTTGTAACTCACAGATTTGCAAGCCCATTTACGTGTGGGTAAGAAACTATAATAGTGCAAAACTAAAGTTATAGCCGCCAATGAGCATTGGGAGCCGAGAAAAAAAAAAAAATGAATATCACGTTATTATTTTTTCTCAGCTCTCAGTCAAGATGGAGAAATATTTTTTTACGTAAAATTGTAGTTTTGCATGCTATCTCTTCAGCACAATCAAAACCTGATAAATAATTTCTTTAGAAATAATATCAGGTTTTGGTTTAAACATGAAATCCTGCATTAATTTCCGGACAACGGGTTTTGGTTGTGGTAAAGAGATATCATACTAAACAACAATTTTACTTGAAAAAAGTATTTCTCTATCTCGACTGAAAACTGGGAACTGGCAAGTGACTAGCAGCCTTAATGTAAATAAGACCCTTATTTTGTATACAGTAGTAACTGCATAATATTCGTTTAAACAATTAATTTTCCTTCAATTTCGTAACAAATATCTTCCACTACCTTACCTAATTCTATCTGCTAACGCTTTTGTAGAGTAAAAATATCTCTCAATATCAGGAATAAGGTGAAATTACAACAAATTTTCATAAAATGTCGTTCGTACCTATGATTCTTATAATGTATAAACATGAATATGTAGGGCAAAGTGATCATGATCAAGATCTTGTCTAGTAACTAGTTCAAAAAGAAAAGAAGAAATTTATTATTTCAATTAAACTTTACCTAAGAATTTTAAGCCCTGAACTTTCAAACCCATTTGGTATCAAAATAAAAAATATAAATATGACTATAGTGGTTTAGTAAGTTCTTATTAAGATTTGTGTAATCTTTAAAATGCCTAATATCTGTGCTACCTGTGAATAGGTAGTGTATGAAGTGCGATTTTTGCTTTAGGGGTGTTACCAGATACCATATTTATTTAATTTTATTTATGACTAATGAGCTAAGTTATTTGGTTATGCGGAGATGAACATTTCTTAGCGAATTAAAGTGGAAAAAATTCTAAACTCTTCATTGTGTTTTTCTAAAATATATTTGTTATTAACATGCTATCCAAAGGCGCCACTGAGATAATCAATCTGGGTGAGAACAAAGAACTTTGTTACTCTATTTCCACAGTTTAACTTTACAACTTGAAAACAAGCCTACTTTTCTGGTATGACAGTGGAATAAAAGATGGCGAGTTGTTAGCATTGCAGTAAAGATTGTTTGAACGCAGACGTGAACATAGCAACTCTTCAAACGCTTTGCGTTGTTCAACGAACGTATTCAATTTTGCGTCCACAACTCCCTAATACTTCTTGCAAGAGTTTTTAACTCATTGAGACCATCAAGAACAACATCACCATCTTGTTGCGGTATAGTCTCCTAGCTTTTAGTCTCTCACTCGTTATCACCTTTAAACTGTACTTATTTTATTATCTAGTCATATTTTAATTAGGTACTTTATTTAAATTAATTCTGACATTTTTCTAATTCTTTGTTAAGAAAGAAATTTTAAGTTTTAAGGGTTAATTATTTATTACTTAAATGATTGCTTTGTATAATATTTATGTTCTGTTTTCAACATTGTAATTTATAATGAATTTTATTAGAGTCAATTTTCTGAAGTAAAAGTCGGTATTTGGAAGCCATAGTTTTTCTTCAGCGTTATTTAATTTTAGGTTTGTATCCCCGATCAAAAGAACAAGCCATTTTCGCTGATTCTTCTAGGCTTGGAACCAAGAAGATTCTTCCTATAATAGTTAGGATATTCAAATAGGTTTGTGCTCAGAGAAATCAATACCTATTGATCGGTAGCATATATCATAAAACTGGTATTATTTGGATTAAATGATAAGAAAATTATTAATCAATCAACGCTATGTTGTTTTATCAGTCGGTCAAATGGGTAGGTTCAATAAACTTCACTTCACTTGACCCCCACTGCAATAGTTTAACAGATGTACTACCTCATTTTTTCTATGGTCAATACTCTAAATTTTCGTCCTCCTGGATAGATTCATTTGTAATAACTATCCGACTATTAATATTTCCATAGTTATTTTCAACCTTTAATGCAAATAAAATAATGAGAATATAAAATTAGGTAAAGTAAACTTGTTAGAAACTGCTTCTTAAATATTAGAGAAGCGATTTCCTAGGTTGAGGCACGCTCTTGTTAAAATTATTGAAGGATCTCATCAAAGAAAATGCAACCTTTGATGGGATCATATCTCCTCATACTCGGCATATTAATTTTAACATCAAAGGGTTATGTGGAACTATGTACAGGTATGAAAATCACTATGAGCTGCTCTATTATAATGTATAAAACCGATATCAGATATCAAGCTTTCATTTGCAAATTATAATAACTAATTTAATTTACAGATCACTATTTGTGCAATTAGTGAAATATAGAGTACACAAATGCAATGGAAATTTATATGCGCTATGACACTACCTTAATTGGCTCAAATTTTCATTAATTAATTATTGATTTTGAGGCTAACTTCAACTCCAATTATAAAATGTAAAATGTAAGTAATCCAGAACCAAAATGTGGTTGGATCTAGTCTTGCAAATGGGGCTATTGAATCTACCAAGAAGTTGCGCGGATGTGTCGATTTATTCCGCGAGAGAGCCGAAAAATAATATTAACTGTTCCTGGCGTAAATCGAATACACAAAATTCTGAATCCTTAAATTAATGAGCTATCACAGAAAATATAACAGTAAATACACAAAAAAACACGATTCTCCAGACAATAAATATATAATTCATTTTATGTTATACCGTCTTGATTTCGCCTCTCAAAGACGTTATTTGGGTCTTTCTAATTTAAATTTTCTAATTCAGGTACGTTATTTACTTTTTCTAATTACTTGTGATAACAGTTATTACTATTCCGTATGGTCTATATATTACCTCCTAGGAGTTATTAATTATTTAAGGTTATTCCAGAATTGAAGCTATTAATCAAGAATTAAATCCAACTCAGTGGGGATTCTAAATTGGAAGAAACGACATTTAAGGCCCTTCGGTAAGCTTTGGGGCTTCACTAAACCCTCCAATCCTTACAATCCGAAATCCTTCGAAAAATCCTAAATGCTTCTTACTTCGTCACCAATAAAATGAGTCATAAAAATCTGAATGTTCCCTATGTTGCTGATTTAGCCCAAGAAATGGATTTATTTTTTACTGATCCTTTTATAGCAAGCTCCAGAACCACTTAAATCCACTAGTTTCTCAACTTGCTTCCCACTCAATTCCTGATAATCCTCCGAGGCGTCTAAAAAGAAGATCTATCTAGACCTACTAATCTTCCATTGTAGAATTTTTATTGAAGTGCTACTGATGAGTAGTTCTTTTCAAGTTTTGACATTTTATTGTTATAGTTATGAACACATTTACATGATTTATATATTTGTACAGTTGTAAATTTTAATAAATTGATTAAAAAAAAAAAAAAAAAAAGACATCAGAAAAACACGATATTAAACAAGAGAAGAAAATGCAGAAGAGGACACATGAAGGTATATTATTACAAAAAAAAAAGTGCTCCAAAATACCGATTATCTATAATAATAACATAGAATTAAAATAAATCACTGTTTTAACAAAAATAACTGGCGTACCCGAAAGTAGAAAACGCCCCATTATTTTGTTCATACAATTATAGTTCAGTAATATTCAAATGTGTTCCTGTAATATTCCCAGTTTTGGACCTTGTCACAACGCCTTTATACTTCGATAGTCACTACAAATATTTGTTTTAACTGACTCTGATCAATCGGTAGGGCATACTTCAGAGGTGGTCCCATAAAAAATATTTTTAAATCAACTCAACACTTTTTAAGAAAAATCAAAAAACAGAGAGAACTTCTAGGACCACCTCTATGAAACGAACTATTAGAAATCATCGCCTCTGTAACTCGAACGCAAATTAAAAGAATTTCATGTGTAATTTGTTTTCCGGTTTCCTGTCATTGTTTATCTTTCCAGTTCATAGTTACACCAGTCACTTAAAATTAGTTATTCACTTGAGTGGTTTTACAGTGGCTATTGAAAATTCTTTCAATTACAGAACAGTTAAAATTGATTAGTAAAGTGGAGAAAGGAGAAAGAAGTTGGGCGTTTGTTGCAAGTGAATTACGAATTCCGCGTAGTTCTCTTTCAGCCGTCCTAAAGAATAAAGAAAAGATCGCCGCCACTGGTGGAAGGCGGCAAGTCTACTTTTAGGCACCCTCAGAAAAAAGCGCAGTTCAGTTGAAAGTTATATGATAAATTGGTACCGGGTATTTAATTTTCTGTATCAATGATTTTATATGTATGTACATACCATATACACATACCCATTAATGAAAAATATACATAATGATTTCAACTCCAATTTTGTGTTCAATTTTACCATTTACATGAAGATAAGTGGAAAGATAACCTCGATAATTCTTTGTTTTTTAAGTTGAACTATTTTTCAGGGTAGCTTGAAGATCGAGAATCGACTATATAAACAAAAATACACTCACCACTAAAAAGTGAAAAATAAAAATAATTTTTAGAAATAAAACAAAACCGACTTCAAGATTAAACCTACATATACAAACTTGAACTAAAAAATAATATTTTGATTGCTTCGAAACAAAAACCATTATACGACAATCAACGAAATTATCGATACTTACATACCTATTCACAATTTATGATCATTTATTTTTGGAGTCGGTGACAGCCAAGAAGAGCAGTTTAGTCCTACCTTAGCAATAAATTTTCGAATGGGCGGAGACCGCGGTGTGGCGGTGATGAAACAGTAAGAGGATCTTTACAAAAACGATAAGAATTATAAAATACATATATATTTATTGTTCAACGTTCAACCTCATGGCATTTCTTTTATTAGTTCTGTTCGCGCCAATCGGCGCTTTTGTGAGGAAGGGAAAGGAGAAAAACTGTAATATACCGTACATAGTCACGCACTCTATAAAATTGCTAGATAACTGCCCTTATCTGCCTTAATCCCTACATGAATATACCTCACTCTTCTGCTGCCTGCTTTCCTGTACACAAGCTTTTCTATGTCCAAGGCCCTTTGGTCTTCCTTCATTTTTATAACCAAGGCTAAGATAGCCTTCCAAAAACTCTTTTCTTTTTATCAAAGTGGTTTTGTTTTCTGTGTTATTATTAAAGACTTAATATCCCCTATTAATGAGTGGTGATTCAAGAAGAGGATATCCTGCCCAAGTATTTCAGCCTGCGAGAGTCATTCGTTCGCCCGCGATTCTTTTGGGAGGCCTCCGAAGGGACGCGGAAGTACGTCCGCCGTTTCAACCAGGTGAGTGGCTTTTCCTGTAATATTTGGTTTAGATATCTTTTGATTAAGATTTCCCCAAGACTGCGAGCACTCGCTTTTATACTTTAAATACAGTCCATTTTCTAGAGGCCGGTGCGAGTTCTGAGAAGTCGCATCGGAAAATATCATTATCTTTCCTAAACAAGTCCTAACTGTATGTTTTTCAAATCAATAATGCCTTTTAAAATGTTTATATTATTACCTCAGTTCAGTTCAAGTTGACCAACGCTTATAACACATCCAAAACCATTACCACAAAAAGTTAATTTAATTACTTAATTATAGTGACGACGGCGATTCTTCGGATTCATTCATTTCGCTTTGAAAACTGCAATAAATAAATTAAAAATTTCGCTATTACAAAAATGTTTTTGAAATGATATTACAAAAACAAACAACTGCAACCTACTATACCCAATCACAGCCCGGCAGATGACCTTAGGATTTTTTAAAAGTAAAAAATCCTTAACTATGCCGTCCTTCGGACGGATAAAATGGGGTCCCGAGCCTGTGCGATGTCAGGTACTCGTTAAAGATCCCCGAAAATGTTTTTGAAATCGACCGTATTCCGATTAGCCAAACAAAGTGTATAAACGGAAAAAAAAAAAAAAAGGAAAAAAAAAAGAAAAACAAATGTATACAGAACATTTGAAATATCTTTAGAAAATGTGGATTTATTATATTCAACTTCTCAAACTATATCATCAGAGAAAAGAAAAGACATTTTCTTAAGTACATTCCACTTACTTACCATGAATATTATCATAATCATAAAACAAAGGAATTAGTATCAAATGATATTGAAGAAAACGAGAAAACATTGAGAATTATGTAAAAAAAAATTATATATATATATATATACTCGTATTTATTTTTCAGTGAATAAATCTTTTTTTTTTAAATTTAAAAAAGTTATTTTTTTTTTTTTTTAAATAATCTAACACTTCACATAAATGATTAAAAGTAATAATAAAATAATTTTTATTTACTAAACGAACTATTTATTTATAAGTGCCATATAACCATTTAGCACAAAAAAAATGGTTAAAAGCACAATGGCTAATTTACTAAACCGTTATAATTCAATTTTAAATATTATTAATTTTAACTGCTGACATAGTCATAAAAAGAAGAAAGTATGAATTTTCTCAAGAATAATATTATTAAAGGTGCTTTCTTGACCAAATTATGAATTTTGAGTTTATCATTCAGTCAACTGAAAGGCCACAATTAATCATATGAGATGGAAATATTAGCCAGTAATAATTAATTTATTCCATAACGAGTAAGTATCTAACGATGAACTCAAAACAAGACTAGAAATTACAAAAGATTTCTAAATGATACTGCAATGTACCAAGTACGGATGTCTGATCAAATCCCGTGGCACATAGCCAAGTTAGTTCGCTGGGGAAAACACTTTCTAGACCACTAAATCACCCAGAACTAACAGTCGGGTTTCGTATTTCTTATGAACCAAGAATAACAAACAACAAATTTACTTTAAAAATATAATAATCCAATGATTGTTGAAAATAAGAGAAAAAAAACTATTATGGAGCGAGAAAGTGCTATCACTACGTAAAATACTTCGTAAACATTTTTAACTTTTTATATAACCAGTTTAAAGTATATGGGGACACCTAAAAAAAAAAAAAAAACTTCTACCTAAAAAAATTAAAAAAAATCAGTTGGAAAAAAAAAAAAAAAACTTCTGAGAATACACTGTAGAACCTGAAGATGGAAAAGTAAATTAAAAAAAATCAGTTGGAATCGTGAAAACGTCAGTTGGAAAAATGTACCTATACTCAATAGGAGAAGTAATTGGCACTGTTCCATGTATGTATTGTTTTAAAAAATATATATTTATGTTTTATTTCTATCAATTATATTATTTTTTTAAAAACATTTTCGTATCGCAATGATTTGAGAAAAAGCGAGTTATACAAATCATATTTTCTGAAATGTATATACGGGTTTTTTGATATAATGTTTCTGAATTTTTTGATTCAGGGCAATATACCCCATCGAATGCAAGACCTAATTAGCACAAGAGGCTAATATAAACCGTAATACCTGCAAACTTTAAAAATGCGAGGTCATTTTCTTTTTAAATCCTACTTCGTTTGGTAAAATTGTTTTTATTGTTTGCTATAATCCTGATACGTTTTTAATAACCTGGTGTTTAGTGAACATGAGGAAGTAAACACCAAAAAAAAACCAAACATTTTACCCGATAAAATCCAAAAATCGGCTGAGTGGAATTATTAGCCTGTCGGTGTAATTAATTTAGCAGAAGTGCAAGCAATTAGTTAATAAATAATTAATTCGAAAACAATAGATTTCATTTTAATCTGGTATGCTCATATGTTTTAACTTTTCCACACGAAAGTGAATGTACCCCCAAGGGTAAAACGGGATTCAATCAAGTAGATCCTTGTTGACTTGGGGAAAATATTTGAATTTCTTTTCAGGAAAATAGTGTTATATCCTAGGCTTGTGTTTGAATTTTTTTTTTTTTTAGGAATATATCTTTAGTAAGTGTTTACATATTGTCAAATTTTCATAAATAGTTTAAATTGAATTATAATCATCTTCATTAATTATTACTTTGAGGAAACTTATATCTGTGACGCTTATAAATAAAAGGTTATTTGTAAAAATCTTTTTTAAGAAAAACGTAATTCTCTTAAGAATTATTTACAAATTAATATTCATCTCGTTAACAGCCTTATAACTAAGTCCATTAGACACAAATAAAGATAAAAAAAAATAGTTGTCGGTACGATTTTCCCTATCAAATAAGGTAAAACTAGTTCTAGTAAAGTAACAGCATACATATATAAGACTAATACTTTTTTCTTAATTAGATTGTATATGTCTTGGCAAAGGAATCACATGGATACCATTTTTGAAATTTTAACTAAAGTAAAGCTAAATTTCAATGTAAAATAAATCAACCTAATCCTATTTTGTTTTTTTCTCAGCTCCTTGAGGCCATAGAACAAAATAAAAAAGTATCTAAGTATATTTTCCTGATTAAAAACTACAAAAAACACTTGATCTAAATCGGCGACGGGCAGTGCTATATGTCTCTTGTAACTTTACTTATTGCTAACTGTTAGAAACAAGATTTATATATAAAAATAAGATTTTTTTTTTTTTTTTTTTTTTTTTTTTTTTTAAATAGAATCGAGTTATATCCAGTACTCAAATGCTTCCTGTCCTAAAGAATTTATCTGGACATCAAATCTCAAAATATAAAAATATTATTAACACTTATGAACATTATTACAGTAAAATAAAAAAATAAAAACAACAAATATTTGCAGATTAATAAATTTTTTCTACTTGGATTCAAAATAAATTAACAATGATTCAATCGTAAATTATTCTTTTTATCACTTGAGGTACGCATGATGATATGGAAGGATCAATACAATTAGGATTGATGGATTAAGTGCCTAATAAAAGTAGCACTTAATTCATCAATTCTATCTGTATTCTTTTTATACTCAACGTATATTATTACGAAAAACAAGTTCTCTGGAAGATATAGCTGAAGAAGGAATTACGATAATATTTGTCATTAATAGCCACGGGATGAGAAAAAATTAGAAACTCAAAGCTAAACAATGAGGTCCAAGAACCTAGACAACGTAAATAGTCACACATTTAAAACTATTAATACATATAGAATATTTATTTATTTAAGAATTGAGTTGTTTTAAACTATAGATTGAATTATAAAGGTATGGAATTTGAAATGTTGATATAAAAGTAACGAATCCTTATTATTTTCTTCAGGTCTAAAATATTAAAACTTTAACGTACATAAAACAAAATCAATCAGCCTAACATGTTTTGGACCCTATAGAACTCTCATAAAAAATGTAGACTATGATTGTAATTTGGTTTTAAATCAAATATTGGAAGTTGGTATATTCCTTTAAAAAAATATGAAAGTTTTTCTCAATTATAATTGTCGTATAAAAAATAACTTTTTTAATTGTAAAATACATCCAATTATTATACGACCAATTGTACATAACGGACGCGATATAGACCGCTTATATTAGGAAAAGAAAACCTCATGTGGTAAAGCACAAGGCAAAAAAGATCGTTTCCCAAGCAACCACGAAAAACCGATCTTTGGTTCAAAACCAGGGTTAGGGTTGAATTAATTATAATTTATTTATTCCTTTTCTCAACTTTCCCGGCTAGGAAACCAGATGTTTCCAAGAAGGAAAAGAAGGGGGGAAAAATAACATTAAATTTTGAAAACATTCGTTTAAAAAACAAAAGATCATATAATAAATAGCAACTTGAACAAATTAGACGAAGCGAACTTAACACCAAGTACGGCCTTTAACATGATTAGAGGTTTGGCCTCAATGTGTTCTTTTGTTGAGAGGACAAACACAAAATCACAGATCTATATCTCCTGAAAACTAAATTTAACTGTACAATTCCTTCAATATTTCTCTATCCCATGTTATTCTTAAACAAAAGCAAATAAGCAAACAAAATTATCACAAAAAAAAAGTAAAGATTATACTATTATTAAAGTACTGTATTCATTAAAATAAAACAACATATTTTATATCTTTTAGCATTGTGGGTTTTACCTTTCAATAAAAAAAAAACTTCAATACAAGATCTGTTTATTTCCCAAGGGGTTCGAAGCCTGTAATTTAAAATTCATTGAATATGAAATGCTTCTCCTCCTTTACAGAATTATTAATGGATTTAAAATGGAAGCAGGATGAAACTGGAATACATTTCCAGCAGGGAAAGCAAAAGGATGGTTGCCTCATATCTGAAAAGTATTCCGAAAAAACAGCAATTTTATAACTTCTTTTTGGTTATACATAGGGAAAAAAGTCGCAAAAAGCTTTCGAGCAACAAACAGAAGCAGCATAAATCTTAACACTCTAAATTTCATAGTTTACAGCTAGAGAAACCTCAGATTCGAGAGAAAGCAATAAAATTCTTAATTTAAAAAGATGCTTTCATGTTTATTCAGGATCTCCGAACGAACTCAATAAAAAACAAATTTTTAAATCCAAAAACGAATTTTATGTTGTTGACATAACTTCTTTTCATACTTCGGAATTCTGGAATTCCTTTTTTTTAAAACTTACAGTTTTGTTTTTAAATGGTGACTACTACTCTACTATTTCAAATCAATTAAAATTCACAACTAAAAACCTTTAAAAATATAAGCTTATGATAGGAAAAATCGTGATCGGTCATAATTGTTTTAATCCTTAGAGCCAATACCGGGGGGGGGGTAAACGCATATTTAATTAACAGATAAAGATTTAATTAACACATAATAAGCAAATAAAATAAGTTGATTCAGTAATTTTTACTTCTAGGTTTTAGAAAAGCATTTTTTTTTTTTTTCCCCTCTTTAATTTATCAATCTACACCATGTCACTTATCATGTGACGAGCAGATCTGATAATTGGAATATACTAGATAACTGGCATGTCAGGCATGAGGGAGGACAGCACCCGGCAGTACTTACTCCTGATATGGAAAATGATATTCAATCAGTTTTAACGGAGTAGATCCCTCAACCAACTCCTTTTTAGTCACCTTAGGGTATTATCTGGTAAGCTTCTGGAGGCCATACTTTTTATTAAATTATAGATATGTCCATGAAATTTGTCGTGAAATCTTTTGTATAAAGTCTGGATGTGATATTGTACCATGGGCAAGTGTAAGTCTGTGTGTAATGTTTTTTTTATTGGAAAGTCTGTATTTTTGGATGTGTGTTTTTTTAGCTGTTCCGTAAATTTGTGAGGCGTATGTCCATAGAGGTTTTAATAACTAAGTATATGTATTTAGTCTTTGCGTCATTTTCAATTTAGATCGTTTATGTAGAATTGGATATAAAAGTCTCAGTCTTTTGTTAAACCTTAGGCCATGTACGTATCCTTCTGTTGAACATTAGGCCTAAGTATTGAACAGTGACAGTCTGTTGAGTGAAGCCCGATTGATGTCTGAGAACTAAAGATTAAAAAAATAATATTTTAATTCCTTCAAAACAAAGAACATTAAGGAACATTCAACAAAATTATCGATACTTATATACCTATTCACAATTTATGACAAGTTATTTTTGGAGTCGGTGCCAAACAAAACAAAGAGAATTCGAAAAAAAATCTGGTAGTTTTAAAAAATCTCTCTACTGTTTCATCACTGCCACACCGCTATCTCGTGCCATTCCATATGACTAAACCGTCCCTCTTAGCTCGCACTAACTCCAAAAATAAATGATCACAAATTCTCAATAGGTATATAGGTATCGATTGTTACGTTGATTGATCAAAACGTTCAAATGAATTTTAGCATAGAGGACATGGAAAAAATATGCGGTACAGAAAGAATAAACGACGACTTATAAAACAAAAGAAAAATCAAATAGGTAAGATGTTAACAAAAGCGAAAAAAAAAAAAAAAAAAAAAAAAATAATGGTAGATAACTTTAAGAATAAACTTGTTAAAAATTAAAACATTTATTAACAATAGTGTTTCCCCCTACAAAATATTCTACTACTGATAGCTTAATGTATATACTTTTAAAATCAGTAAATAACAACATTTTATTTTTATTCGAAATAATTGATTGTCCATTTAAATTAACATTATGCATGATTTACCACTTTTTAAAAACATATTTCTACAGACAATGAAATGTTATTAACATTGATTAATAAGATAAAGAATATCAATTAATAGTTGTGTATGTTAATTGTAATAATAGTATAGATTTAAAAAAAAAAAAATTCATAGCATTAATAATATCATTAATAGCACGATCGCAGAATATATGATTGAAGTATAAGATTGTTTTTAACAAATTTGTTTTAATTTTTTAAAAAATCTTAAGATAAACTAACATTGATCAAAAGATGAGTATAACAATGATAACTAAAAGTGCAATAATAAGTAACTGACGATTGAGCATATTATGGAGGACTTCCCTCTATAGGATACTTATTATCAAGAAAAACGATTGGAAATAAACCTCCCAACTATTCCACTAATGTCCTTCGAAATCGACTACATGCAGGAGAATCAAACTGCAGTGACAATATTGATTATTAAAAAAATAAATATAACATGGAGTTTTTATGTCCATAAATCTTCACTTTTAATGGGCAGTTTTTAATATCAAGGAATTTAATAATTATTCAAATGAATTAGTAAAAATATTTTAATAACCGATTAATTCCTTAAAAAAAAAACTTTTTTTATAAACCCTCGAATTTATAATTATTTTTTTCACTGTTGCCATTTTAGTTTAATTTTCCTACATGCAGTTGATTTTGAGGAAAATCAGTAGACAAATCAAATTTAATATATAATATATATATATATATATATATATACACTGCCGGTCAAAAGTTTGAGACCACCTATTGTTTACATCAATTACTCTACTTTAATCATGCAAAACATAAATTTTACCAAATTATCAATGCATATTTCAAAAATACAGGTATCTTATTATTTGTTTTTATAAAAAAATTTTACTAATTAGGTGTTTGGGACTATGGTAAATAAAAAAAACATAAGTTGATCTAATCCGATTATCACTGAGATTACAAACGTACTAAAATTAAATAGGAATAAACAATGTGTTTGTTTGTGTCTGGAGTTTTGTTTACCATCTAGTAATCCCCTTAGGGGAAAATTAATCTTATTCTTAGTTTGTATTGATTTCTGGACTGCCAAAGTTTGAAAAGAAATTCCCTAAACAGTAATTTTCGTTGAATTGTAACTAAACAGTAGTTTTTCGTTATTTCATTTTAAGAATGGGTAAAACCAAAGAATTTTCCGTCGAATTGCGTAGTGCAATCCACACACTACACAAAGAGAAAAAATCTGAGCGCCAAATTGCCGCGCAACTGAAAATTTCAAAAACTGGGGTACATAAAACAATCACTCGCTTTGAAGAGATACACTCTCATCACGACAAACCTCGATCTGGACGGCCTAGAATAACGTCTCATCAAGAAGACCAGTTTATTGTTTTTAAAAGCAAAAGGAATAGGAGACTCACTGGTCCCGAGATTCGAAGTGAGACCAACAGTGCCATGAATAAGTCAGTGTCTCTTTCTACTGTGAAAAGACTTAGGGAAGCCAATTTATTGGGGCGTGTCGGTACGCTCAAACCACTTCTACGACCAGCCAATAAGAAGAAAAGGTATCTTTGGGCACTTGCTCACAAGGATTTAACTGTTGAGGATTGGAGAAAGGTACTCTGGACTGACGAATCAAAGTTTCAGGTGTTTGGAACTAATCGTAGGATTATGGTTCGTCGCACATCTTCAGAAAAAATTCATTCCGCAGTGCTTAGTTCCAACAGTCAAGCATGGAGGAGGGTCAGTTTTTGTGTGGGGATGTTTCTCAGGCTTTGGACAAGGGGATCTAGTACAAATCACAGGAATACTCAATAAAGAAGGCTATAAAGACATATTGAGAGACCACGCAATTCCATCTGGGCTTCGATTAATTGGTACTAATTTTATTATGCAACAGGATAACGATCCAAAACACTCATCAAAACTGTGCAGGGGGTATTTGCAAGAGAAAGAAAATGAAGGTCTCCTGAAAAATATGGATTGGCCGGCACAATCACCTGATCTCAATCCGATTGAGCTCCTATGGGAAGAACTTGACAGGATGCTCAGAGACGTTGCTCCAACTTCACAAAAACACCTCTGGGAGCGTCTTAAAACATGTTGGGATAATTTGCCATTTGAAACTTTAGATAAATTAATAGAAAGAATGCCTAGAGTGGTCAAAGCTGTTTTGAAAAGCAGGGGAGGATTTTTTGACGAAAAGAAGGTATAAGTGCATTGCACCTATATTTTTAAATTGTGTTTCCATAAAGTTTTATATCGTGTTTCCATAGTTTTATATTGTGTTTCCATATAGTTTTATTAAAGTTTCCTTTTGTTTTGGTTTATTACGTTTGGTTTAATCCTAATTTTCCCAAAAAATTGAAGTGGTCTCAAACTTTTGACCGGCAGTGTATATATATATATATATATATATATATATATATATATATATATATATATATATATATATATATATATATACATAATAAATTATAGGCATTATTTAAAGTTTAATTTTTTTAGGTGAATTAAATAAAAGAAAATAGCTGGTTTTATTTTTTATTTTTTTTTTTATAGGTATATATTATTTTGATTCTCTATGCGCCAGGAAGTGAACATACTAGCGTCAGTAAGTGTTCATAACTTACAGTTCAGAAAATTTTCCAGATCAATATTACAATCATTCTTCATATATATAAATTAAATGATTGATACTGATCATTATCTTAACATCCTAATTTTAAATATATTAAGCTATAAAATTTACTAACATACGTCAAAAAAAAAGAAGGAACTTTTGTTGGGTTTTGTTCATCTCTTGAACGAAGAAAATAATTAGCGGTACCAATTACATAATATATAATATATTACAATCTAACTAAGTATTAATTAACACTTTGCTAAATAATCGATTACTTATACAGTAGACCCTCGGTATAACGCGGCTCGTTATACCGCGGATTCGGATATAACGCGGGTCAAGCTCCGGGCCCGATCCTGATTCAATTAAAATTAATAAAAAATAAGATTACATCGTATTATGGTTTTAGAACCAACAATAGAAACCTTGAAAACAATTCATTAGAAAATTGAGTCATAAAAACTAGATAAAAAAACGAAAAGGCTCCAATGTTTAATAAGTTCTGGGAAAAAGTGAACTCTGCAAATTAAGTTACATTTGTTATTTTTTATTTAATACACTTCTAGTTTTACTGAACATTAAAAGGAAGAATTTGTAAAGGAAAAAAAATATAACTGGTTGTTAACGTAGAAAGTAAAACTAAATAGGACGTTTAGAATGAATTACGATTGTCTAACCAAGTTTCATTGTTTTTGTTTCAATATTAGAACTTTTTAAAGTTTGATTTTTATTAGAATTTAAAAAAAAACTTTAGGAAAGAGGGTGTACATCACTTGTGTCGTCGTGGAAATAAGCCGAAATATGTTGATTAGACAATGTCGATTGAATATCTTCCCGGTAACCTACCTAGGTGACGTACGGAGAAGTTGTCTCTATTCCTGCCTTCTTGGTACACAGAATCCCCCTCACTTCCTTTTTAAAAACTGTATTATTCCTTTAGTTGTTGCCCGAGATCATAGTGCATTTTCATAATCTGCCTTCGTTATACCGCGGGTACGTCTATAACGCGGGAGGTTTCATTTCCCCTTAACACGCGTTATAACGAGGGTCCACTGTAGTTGACTAGATAAGGTAAATAAAAAAACATTTTTCCCAAAGAAGACAAGCTAGCTTATATTAATACAAATTTTGCAGCAAAATATTTCTTTATTGTAAGTTGACCAAGGTTGATATGTCTCAGGATAAGGCAAGTTTGTTTAGAAGGTGGAAAATTCATAACATGTCAGCTTTGAAGTTTGTCTAACGAACATCATTTTATCTAGTTTTGGACATTAACCATTGATATGGTACTACAGACGCATAAGCTGATCTAGGAAGACTTTTTTTACTGCTTAAATACAATGATTGAAAGTTTCATTTAGTTATGGCCCTCCAGCCTTTAAAGTAACTATAATTTAATATCATAGAATTTAGAATCTAAGGGCTCATAAAATGTGATACATTCGTAAATATAAAAATACATGGAGAAGAAGATGATCAGGGATACTGTGTCAAAGAGGAACACCAAGTCTAAGAAAAAATTCTTTAATACGTGCCAACGTTTTGACCTGATCATCTTCTTCTCAATCCATCATAACAGTCAACTATAATTTTGTCAATATAAAAATACACAGTATAAAAATTCATTTTATTTAACATAATTCAGACGTAAAACTCTTCCAATAATATAAAAAATTGTAGTCTTCCTTTGAAAATAATAAAATGTTAGAATATTGTTTCTTAAAATAAAATTTCAAGTAAAGATGAATGAAATAATCGGTGTTAATTTAAAAAAAAAATTATTTATTTATTTTTATAGGACTTACTCCAAGAAGATCAGGAAGGGTCTCTCTGCTGTAAGTTTCCACCATGGCGTTGGTAGCATGAAGCTGCGTAACGTAAGTGTTGTGGGAATCAATGTACGCCGCTAAGCTTGCGGTATTGTTAGGTGTCTGAGCATGGGAAAGATATGCTGCTTTGTAATCTTGCCGGCACTGCAAAAAAAAGAAAGAAATATAATTATAATTTAAACATACCATAGATCCAATTATACGTTACATTGAGCAGTTACGATTAGGAGACATAAAATAGATAGATTCATATATATTAGATCATATATCATACGGGACTGGTACCCAGGCATACAATTAAACTATAGTTTAACATCATAAACTAAAACTGATTAATAATGTCACATTAATAATATAAATAATTAAATTAAAAACTCAATGTCAATCAATTTGGAATCTGAAAATAATTAAATGTATATCCAACCCTAGCGTTCTTTATGTCTTGTATTCGATGGGTATATACGTATATATATATATAAATTCATCTTGCCGGCACTGCAAAAAAAAAAAAAAGAAATATAATTATAATTTAAACATACCATAGATCCAATTATACGTTATATAGAGCAGTTACGATTAGGAGACATTAGTAGGAATAAGTATGAATGAAATATGATTTTTGATAATGTTTTGAGAAATATGCCTGATTTAATGCAAAACTGTAAATAATCATATCATATACTACGATGTTCGTTTAAGCCTTAATTGCCAGCGTCAAAATCTATCGATTGTGAATACACATTAGTTTAAAGTAGTGACAGTGAATATAATAAGGTGTTAGAATAAAAAAAAATATCAAGAATATATAATATCGGCCTATAGGCGTCGAAAAGCCAAAACCAAATACAGAGATCGTATACGGTTGGAAAGGGCTTCCCAAGAATAATCAAATGGTAATACTAAAACACCATATGACCTAGTCAAGCAGTGCGGGAGTGTCACATTAGATGGCCTTTATATGATATAAATATACCCGAGAATATTAATAAGTTTTATCACGGATTTGGTCAGGCGTCTCCTACAGTTAGAGAGATACAAGATGAGTATCAGAGATTGGCCCAACATCCTGTTGCCAACACTAATCGCCTAAGCAAAAAAGTTTTGTGATAGTGCTCCTGATAAGCATTGTTTTATACTTATTACCGCCATTATACATAAAGCTTCGTCGCGCCCTCAGAAGATATCTCCACCGATACAATCATCAACCGATCTGATTATTTGGCAATCACCCGGGCACAACGTTAGCAGAAATTTAACTCTTTATATTATGATAGTTGCTAAAATATTCCAAAAACATCGCTAAAATTATACCCGATTACGAGTCTGATCTTACTACACCAGTTATGATAGTTAGAGACTTTAATGCTAATGTTTCACCAAACCACTCATTGCCCAATTACCTGCTCAGCGAGTTCTATATTGAAACTTCTGCAACAACGTTAGAAAATACCTGTATTGATTTAACGTTGACCAGAAATCTCTATGTACTTTGTATGCCATTTGCGCGCACTTTTCGCATCATAGACCAGTAATTAAAAACCCACACCCCTTTATTTTTTTTTAAGCAAAATATACGTGAATTGAAGTCGACATTTGATGAAAGGACGGACTGATAAATAATCACACATGTTTGGATAACCTCACTTCTACTTACTTGGATTTTAAAGTAATGAACTGTGTGCTTAGCATTATTAATAAATTTCTTATAAAGATAGAAACGAAGTATTAAGCAGTTCTTTGTGAAAAAAAGAAGTAATGAAAGTATATAATGTATGTATATAAAGTTACACACATTCAAGTAAAAAAAATGACATATAGGTACTCGTATATTTATGTTAATCAGTGATCCTTAGTTAGCTCTTTACAACCCTTTGAATACACCTTTTGAAAAATTCGTGGATAGTAAAAATAATTTAACATACATTTTTAAAAATTCAATATAAGGATATTAAATGTGTGTATATGTGTATAATATTTATGCATATATTGTAGATATATGTAAATATTGTAGCATGTTTTATAGATTTTTTAGATCCTGGTTAATTATTAAAGCTAATATTTGTTCAATTTTACGTCTATTTTCTTTTAATAACTAGGATAGTATACTAAAAGGTATCAGCAAATTAATTGTCTTAAATCTTAAAAGCTGTTTAAACTTTTAAATAAGATAAATTTAGAAATGAACAAATAAATATGAAATTTCCCAGGCTCATAAGAAAAACAAACTGCCTCTCAGCAAGGAATAAAAAAAAAAAATAAAAGAAAGAGAAAAAGAATTTTGAGCCCTGTTAATTATATTTGTCTTCAGCGGAGTGGGCTTGGTTGATTTAAGGAACCCAGTTGGGATAATCTCATGAATTGTATTATAGTCGGCTTCAACTGGGTCAAGTTATTTAATTCCACCGAGGAAGAAAAATATAATCCTCCCGTTTTATTACGAGATTTTTTTTTTTTTTTTTTTTTTTTTTTTTTTTTTTTTGGGGGAGGGGAGGCTAATTTTTAGACTAATAAAGCTTTTCTTCGTAGTCACATAACAAAAAAAAAAAAAAAAAAAAAAAAAAAAAAGAGCTCGAAGTGACAAAAAAAAATCCTCCCAACTAATCTAAGCAACGGTTCAAATGTAAGTTTATGAAGGATTACAGGAAATAATGGTAAAAAAAAGGTATTATTTTAGATTTTTAAATTAAGTTGTTACTAAACATATGGTCCATTGTGATCACTGATATTATCCATATTTTAGGCAGAGCAGCTATATGTATACTAAACAACTTTGTCTAATACAACGCAATTAAAAAAAAATAAAATAAATAAAAACCTGTCTCATTAGAACCCATGAAGGGTCTTGGGCTCAATACTACGGTAAGGCTGTACTGTTACTGGGCCAACGGTTGTGAAAGGAGAAGATTTATTATTTATTTATAAACCAGCATCCAAACAATTTTTATTTTACCTCTTCAGCATGTCACAGCTTGGATATATGGTAATCCAGTTTGTACTAAGATTTCGAGGCCTCATTTTAGTAGATATATATTTGTATTAATTTTTTTTTTTCGTGTGTCGCAATGATACTCGGTAGGAACGGAGCCCAAACATCAAGAAACATTAAAGAAGTTTGAAATGATATCAGTGCGAGTCAGTGCAATGTTCGAAGGTTTAAAATATTTCGGAAGGAAGACTTCAACTAAGAGGAAAGGATGGTGGTAGCAGGAATCCTTTAATAATGATAATCAGAAACCTTAAGTCAAAGAAACCCTAGAACAACTTGGAGAGAATATCTAAGTCATAAAATCAATCATCAATGATGAAAATGACCTCATGCAATAAATGACCGGGAATTTCTCATGTCTGAGCTCATGAAAATTGTTTGGAATTTTTTTTTTTTTTTTTTTTTTTTTTTTTTTTTTTTTTTTTTTTTTTTTTTTTTTTTTTTTTTTTTTTTTTTTTTTTTTTTTTTTTTTTTTTTTTTAGAATCTGCCTATTCAAAAATTTTATAATAAAATTAAGAATTATAAAAATAATAGGAACAGAGTTTTTAGAATTTGTTAATACTAGACACTATATTCACTGGAAATAGAATAAATATTACAAGTAAGCAGAAACTAAGTGAGAATATTCTTTTAGATAATTTATTTTATTTTATAAAATTTAAAACCATAATTTTTCACCATTTTTCAGGCAACCCAAAAACTATTTTACCATATATACTATCATAAGTTTATTATTCATCTACAGTTCACAAATTTAAAAATCATCAGTTTGTTGAGGCATAGAATCCCAAAACTAGCCAAGTTCAATTTCCACATTTAAAAAAAAAATATTAATTCTATTGGGTTGTTTCACATGAAATGTCCGATTTTATAATATTTGAAATACATAGAGGATTTTGCGAGTCTCTGTTAATGAAAAAGCTCGATACATGGGTACCTCACGATCTCACTGAGCGACAGCAATTGAAACGTCTTGAGACCTGCGTCCTCTTTCTTTCCTTGAAAGAATAATAACTTGCGACGGAAAATGGATTGCTTATGACAATCAGCGTCGGTCAGGGCAGTGGTTAGACATCGACGAAAGCCCAGGACAAATGCCAAAACCAAATTTGCACCCGAAAAAATTGATGGTTACAGTATGGTGGTCCATGGCTGGAATCATACATTATTCCTTTTTGCCTAGAGGTGAGACCATTACCTCTACAACCTACTGCAATGAAATTGGCCAAATGCACGAAAAATTATTGAAAAAACAACCTGGATTGGTAAATCGGAAGGGCCCTATACTCCTACACGACAACGCTAGACCCCACGTTTCAAAACTTACCATGATAGATTGAAAGAGCTGGGGTACGAAGTTCTTCCGCACCCACCATATTCTCCCGACTTGTCTCCAACAGATTATCACCTTTTCAGGAATTTAGACAACTTCTGCAGAGGAAAATTTTTTGCAAATGATGCTGAAATCGAAAGTGCGTTTTCAGATTTTGTTTCACTTCAAAGCTCAGAGTTTTTCGAATCCGGGATAAAAAAGTTGTTGTCACGTTGGGAAAAATGTTGTAGAAAAAGAAGGTAAATACTTCGAATAAAATTATATTGTTTTCATATTGTATTTTTACTAAAATCCCTATACCTTGAAAACGGACATTTCATGTGAAACAACCCAATACTTTGTTAAGTTCACTTAGGAAGCTTTCTCTCTAAAGTAGCTAAATCGCATTGAAAACGACCTTTATGTACCAACTGTGAAAAACAAATCAAAACTAGACTTGGCTGGATTAGGAATTCTACGCCTCAGTTAATATATTATTTATATCATACATCAAAAGATTGGTATATTACAATAACTGCACACATTTTAAATACCTACAATAATTCTACACTAGAACTTCTCTAGGCCATCTACTTTTCATATGCCTCAGAGAATTATCGGGAATGAAGAGGGAAGCAAGTTGTATTAAAATAATTCAGTGATTATAGAACCCAAGGAAACCTTTCTAATTACCAACGAGTATCGCTAAGGAAACACTTTTTTACCCCTAGTTATTGGACTAATATGATCTGAAAAACTTATTAAATAACCATGTATTTATTCCGTTCACATATTGAGGAAAATAAATAATATTAGCGATTTTTGAGCTATTTTACAATAAACATTAATATTAATAAAGTAATTGTGCAGATATACAAGTACTAAATAAAAAAAAAAGAAATATATAAATCAACAAATGTTTTTTTAGATCAACAATGTTTCAATGGATACGTTGAATAGGTGATGGTCCAACACTTGACAAATGACCACACGGGTCATCAAACTGTCATCAATAACTAGTGACACTAAGTAAAGCTGCTAGGAAAAGGGATATTTTCTGAATCTGTATCCAAAGAGGAAAGGTTATACAAACATGAGGTTATTTATCAGATCGTCCTTTTATCGAACATCGACTTCAATTCACCTAGATTTGGCTTAAAAGAGAACAACGTGGGGGGTAACGCGTAAAAAATTATAAATATAACTGCTATATATTCTTTGATGAGGCCTAACATTTTATGTTTTAGTTTTTTTTTCGCTTCCAGTTTTTTTATTATTCGTCTGTCGCCACATTTGTTTAGACATATTAATATTTAAAATATTAACTCTAAATTGCATTGATTTATAATAAAGTTGTTCTCTTTTACTAATTGTTTATTTTCAGATTTTCCCAATTTTCATGGACATTAGTACTTTTTTCTCTCTCTTTTTTATTATTTTTTTTTCATCGTTCGGCTGAAAATAATTTTAACTAGCGCTCACGTGAGGCGGAGATTGTTTTCCAATAGCGAAAAACTAATATATATTAAATTTCTTTTAACGTCACTTTATGCTGCTATGGCTAATCGGACGATGCTACGGTGGGAGTCCTAAATTTTGCCTATCCAGGTATAATTAGGATAGGGATCGTTAACGAGCACCTGACATCGCACAGGCTCGGGACCCCCATTTTACGTTCCTTCCGAAGGACGGCATAGCTAAGGATTTTTTACTCCCTTTAATAAATCCAAAGGTCATCTGCCAGGCTGCGAACCCGCGATCTTGGGTTTAGTGTATCATTGATGCTTTCATCTGTAGAAACCTGTGGAAAAACGGTATGCTCAAGGCAATATGGAGAAGGATAAAACTGTAGAAAATCAAGGATATGGCTGGCTAAGCAATACAATAATAATCATTTGATAAACATTCGATTTGATAATAGTATAATCAATAATAAAGGTATCCTATCAGGCGCCATATATTTATGTACTGTTGCTGTAAAGAAAACAAATTACTAAATGTAATAAATATACGTTGTGTTTATTTATTTTTTTCAGAATATGCAGGTGAAACTTCGTACTAGTCTTAAGAAATGAACATTTGCTCTACCGTTCCTTCCTACCCTACTTTGAGTACAAGAGGGCGTTAAGCCTCCATAGTCCAGTTAAATGAGGGTTTTCCAAAGAAAAAACTTTTAATTTCAACGGATTTTTATGTTTTTTGGGGTGCTGAATCCGAATCTGAAGTATGCTACCACGGGAAACGTCGGCTTTATACCCAAAATCGTAAAAAAACGCCCAAAATATCGGCTATTTTCGGTATTTTACCAATGACACAATAACGAAGCTTTTGTTCAGAGAAAGTCTTTAAATATTAATTATAGCTAGAATTATTACCTACGAAATGAATAAAACTACTCCGCATCGGACCATTTACCGCGAAGCTATGATCTTGGGAAAAAGTGTAGAAATTGGCCAACTGGTTTTTGTCTATAACTCCGAAACTAGTTGTTCGACTCAAAATTACTTTTTTTCATCTTAAAGCTAATTAAATTTACTATTAGTCTATTAAATGTGAAGTATTAATAATATCCCTTAAAAGCACACTAAAAACCCGTATTGTTTTGAAATCCAATTTTTTTGCACGTTTCTCAGTATAACTCCAAAACTATTCATCTGAATCAAAATTTCTTCTTTTTATCTAAAAGCTGGTCAAATTTACTATTAGACTCTATATATGAAGATTTAATCGGATCTCTTAAAACACACATGCCAGAACGCTAAATATCCCCTACTTTTATGAAATACACGTTTTTTTGGCACATTTTTTCCTGTAACTCCATATCTATTTGTCCGATCCAATGTTCATTGGAATTCATCTTGAAGCTTGTTAAATTTACTATTAGAGCATATATATATATATATATATATATATATATATATATATATATATATATATATATATATATGTAATTTATATTACATTCCGTGAAATACCCACGCTAGTATACTAAATATGTATATTTTGGCAAAATATGACAATTATGACATGTTCAGTGGCCACCACCAAATATTTCCTGCATTGTTAGAACTCTTGCAATCAAGGCAGCATAACCGTCAAATAAAAATTGTAGAAAAATATAATACGTACTCAACACTCTATCTTATTTATTTTATTTATGAATTTATAACATGTATTTATTAATTTAACGAAAAATAAGTATAAATATGAATAAGGGAATTAAAAAAAAAAGTTTTACTAGAAAAAAAAGAAGACAATATTTACGAAAATGTGTGTGAATAAGATATTATTTATACTTCGAACCAGCATCAAAAATAACTGTACCTGCACTTACATTATTAAGGAAAATTGGGGTAAAGTTTGAATATAATACAATTAAACCTTTTCACTTGGGGCAGTGTAGGCGTGTTTTGCAAAAACTATTAAATTTGTTAAGAAAATTAAATTTGTATATTGTTAAGAATAATTAAATTTGTCAGAAAATTCAATTCCAGAGATCTTTAAAAATTCAGTACACAAAAATAAAATTCAGCTGAGAAACCAAGACACGATTCAAAATCATGGCGTAAATAACTGAATATATATATGAGACTAAACAACAAACAATTTGTTTTTTTAAATATCGTGCGGATGAACCACAATATAAAGAGAAAATAGATTATTATTAAATAGCAATTATCATCTATTACCACTATTTTCATTTAAATGTCAATTTTAATAGAAACGTTCAAGGACCAAATATGTACTGTAAAATTGCTTCAAAAGGAGCTAACTCGTATATAACAAATTATATTTACTAAAAAAAACAAAAAAAAACACTAAACAAAAGAGCTCGTTTTTACTTACTTTAAAAAACACAATAATCAAGTAAAAACGAGCTCTCTAATTTTATAAAATCTGAATCTCTGATTCCCCTAACCATGTCCGAAGATCGCAAAACAGATCATTTTAAGAATCTGCAATAACAAAAGGGGCGATGAAAGAGCAATTAAAATTAAAAAGTTTCTTCTCGATATATCTAAACTGAACAGCCGCTCCACACGAAAATATGTTCCTAAAGGTTTCTTTAAGAACGATCGTGGCCCTAAAAAAAAAAAAAGGACGGCGCGATCGTGGTTCTCCGATTAATTGTTGCGACCAGCTGCATCAAAAATAAAATTACGAAAAAAAAAGAAAACGAGACAAAAGAGTAATTTTAATACTAAACTCCTTAGAGAATTGAAAGTTTTCTCTACAATCTGGAATGATAAAAGAACATGGCCTACCATTAATCGAAACTAAAGACTAAGGATAGCGGGAAATCTAATGGTTTGATCTGCGCAGTCCAAACCTTAAGATCCATCCATAGGTGTGTGGGGGGCCTTAATACCAACGGAGCGCGAAACACTGACCTAAATAGGGTCAAAAGTCAACACATCGGAAAAAAAAACCTCTCTAAGGTAACTCTTCACAACCAATTCATAGTCAACATTAGGAGCCGTAAACATGTTTATCCTTTTTCCTTGTTTTGGATTGCGATATAAGCTAGATAAAACATATTAGGTAGCTTGAAGAACAGCTTAAGGGGCGGAATATACTTAATGTTCTAACTAGATGAGTGCGAGTAAAGAAAAGGTCAAGTGTGTTCGTATACTCATCTAGATATTACACTGCTTTCAGTCATCCCACTTAGTAATGAAATTCTTCTTAACCAGCTACATTCTGAGGCCGTTTATAATTAAGTTGAAGATTTTATAACTCCACTCGCTATAAGAAGACTAGCTTCATATAGAAAATTGGAAGTTTAAAATATTATAATAGAAAACCAGCACGGAAACAATCTTCTTCATGAAATTAGAGGAATTTTGGAAAACCAGTCATTATAACCCATTAAGGTTACGCAAACTCCCGCTATGGTCAAAGCTCCGGGATCTCGATGCAAGCGTTGGGACAGATAATCGCTGGCCTTACTCAACAACAAGGCCAACGCCGGGGTGGTTGCAACCGTTACAAGCCAAAAGGAGAGTTAACTGTGCCAGTGGTTCAGACACCAGCACCAGCGGGTCCACCCGCTCCCACTCACCTTTCAAAAACAGCTTCGGCTGAGAAGAATGATCCACACTGGAAGGAAGCCTTTTTTCCAGATGCGGGATCTGAATCTGCACCAATACCCAGACGTAACTACATGGTATCAGGAGTTGAGGGACTAGACCTCCTCGTATCACAATACCACTCACTATTCAAGACGGAGATGAATGGATACGCTAGGCGGGTACCGGAGTCCGCTCTCGCGTACTATTTTGCAGTTATGACGTATTATCGTCTCTTATCCGTTAAGCAGATGAACGAAAATAGTTTAAGATATGAAGAGACGACTTTTATCGATGCCATCCGCAGTGGATCCTATCTAATACCAGAAGGATTGCAACAGCTACTTGACGGTATAGGCAACGTCAAATCTCCAGGAGGCGATGAACTTGAATTTGCGATGCTTCCTATTACATACAAGGAAAGTGAGGCCAATTATATCAAAGGCTTCTTTGGACGTGTGGGTCCTGAAACCCACTTTTTGTATAAAATGTATACTTGCATTGCTGTTTTCTACAGCGAATTATTACTTCGATTGCAGGCGGTGAAGAAAACTGGGACTTACCAGAGGATATCCGCCCTGATGATGGTCAAGCTATACATCCAAATTCTAACATGCTTGGCTATGGACCAGCCCCTGCGTTAAACACCTATCAAAGAGAGTTTTTCGACAGCATTGGGCTAGTAGATGAGGTCCTATAAGATAATCCGATAATTCATTTAAATCTAGCATTGCTCAATGCAGTGCAATCGGAAATTTCACAATGTAGGAGAACTAAATTTGTAAACCTACCAGAGACGATTGACGGGTCAAGGTCACAGCTACCTTTCTTGATAACACCAAATAACCCGATTGAGGGCGTAGAAGTCCTTGATGAAATGAAAACCATGATTGCAGCGCAAACAGCTGCATCTATCAGCTACTATGCCAGCTTATTTTGCTATCGAATAAAGCATAGCTGGATGGCATCAGACACACTTGGATATGTCAGATGCTGTTGGTCAGTCTACACCTTTGTTAACGTCTATGTTCCTTTGACATGGGCCAACACTGTAAATAGAGCTTGGAATCGTTGTCCTGAAGTGATTAATTTACAGCAATTCCAATCGAATCCGTATCTTAGGCGCACACGAATTACCCATTGATGAATGAACCATAATGGATTAGACAATTTGAAAAAAAAAAAAATTAATACAAGATTTAGGTGAAAATAAAAGGGAGGTACAGTTGTTGAAGGAACAGCATGTCAAAGAAAATAGCACCATGTACGATGAGATAACAAAATTAAATGAAAAAGTTGAAATAGTTGAAAATTTTAATTTGTCACAGAAAACATCAATATTAGATAAGCCTGTAATGTCCATAGGGAAGAGCCAAATAAATTTAAAATATTTAAATTTTTAAAAATATACTGTAAGTGACCCATATGAATTTATAAATAAAGTTAAAACAGATTTAAAAGAGTATAAATTTGAAAAACTTTATTAGGAATATTGGACAAATGTTAGCAGGAGAAGCCTATTGCTGATACATAATAAATAAAAATAAAATCAATAGTTTTGAACAGTCCTTTAAAAAACAATATTGTGTAAAAGAATACAGAGCTTATCTTTTGGACATTATATCTGGGAACTATTTGGGTTTTGCTCATTTAAACCCTAGACGATACCTATCAGAATATGCCAATCGTCTTAGTAATGCAAATTTGCTAACAGAAGAGGAAGTATGTAAAATGTTTATAAAACAATTTGGGATAACAATTTATAATTTATGTATAAATAGAGGGGTGAAGAGGATATCTAAGTTATTTTTTATGTTAAATGTAATAAATGTTAAAACTATAATTTTTGAATAAAAAAATCCAAATATAGCAAAAATACAGCCATTAGTGCCAAACCAACAAATTGTAAATTATTCTAGATACCAACAATATATTAATTATAATAATAGACAACAAAATTTTCCAGAGCAATATAATAAACAAGTAAGAAATAATAATTTTAGTAATGAAAGATATAATAAGGGCCGAAACCAAGAAAGTGAAAATCATTTTAATTATCAAAACAACAGAAATTTTAGAAATAATCAAAATTATAATCCAAGGTAAAGAGAATAAATCAGTAGATTTTTTAGGACCTTTTTGTGCCAGTAAAGAATAATAATTTTTTATTTGTTATAATAGATAACTTCACCAAATTTGCGCAAATTTACCCGCGTAAAAAAGCAAATACTTTAGCAGCAATGAAAGGAATTCAAAATTTTTTAAAAGAGGTGGGTACACCAAGGGTTTGTTTGTCTGACAACGCAACGTGTTTTACTTCAAATAAATGGAATGATTTTTTAAAAAAACCTAAATATAAACCGAATGTTAACGTCCATCAGACACCCTCAAAGTAATTTATCAGAAAGAACAAATAGAGATATTTTGATGTATTTAAGATTGTTAACCCAGAATAAGCATAAGAAATGGTTGCAGAAAATATCCAAAATAACTAACACAATTAATACTTTGTATCATAGTGTTACTGGATTCACTCCAGTACAAGCTATGTTTGGAATAAAGCCTTTAAGATTCTGGCACATATATTTGGGTGATGACATTAACAATGAAAAAAATTTAAATCCAAGTGAAATAAATGAGATAATTTATACTAAAATCAAAACCACAGGAAATAAAAGAAAAGAAAAATATGATAAAGGAAAAAAATTTGTAAAATTCAAAATTAGGGAAAAGGAACGACCGTTTAGCGAAAAGTGATGTGAAAATAATTTTCTTTTTCTTTTTCATCAATCAATTATTTCAAATAAAAAAAAAAATTAACTTTGATTGATAAATAAACCATAAAAAGGCAGAACAGCATTTTCCCCTAGAACCCACTTTTGACTGTTTTTTGTTATCTGCCGTATTTGAGAGAACCGCTGGACCCACAGGTACCATTCTGGTCTCAAATGATGTATTTCAGGAGTATTTCACAAAAAAAGTGACCATATCGAAAAAAAAAAATAACTTTTTGAAAAAAAAATGGCCTCTTTTCCATGATAAAATCCCTGTATCTTGGGAACCAATGGCTATATAGAGCTCACCCTGATCTCAAACTGTAGCAAATTTAGTTTACTTTAAAAATATGTGGAGTGAATATACCAATCAGAGGCTTCCTTAACTCACATATTGAGCAAAAACTGGAAAAGTTCTGAAACTTTTAGCATTAACGACGACTTTACCCGACTTTCGCAAATTTTCTGTAAATTCCCGACTTATTCCCGACCACAAGAAATTCCCGAATTTCCCGACTAGTAGACACCCTGGTTTAGATATTGGTGGTGTCTTCGATAACGCTTGGTGGCCTGCAATACTTCAAAACCTAATAAAATATAAATGCCCGAAAAACCTATACAAAATCATACAAAACTTCTTCCAATGCAGAGCTGTTGAAATTAGATCTAAAAACTATAAGCAAGCGAAAAATATTACTATAGGAACTCCTCAGGGCTCCAGTTTATCACCCACTCTTTGAAATGTACTAATTAATTCTATATTTGACATACCGAGACCTCCAGCAACACACCTTATAGCATATGCAGACGACATAGTTTTATTAATTGAAAATAAATCCTTTGAGTATTTAGAAAACACCGCAAATAAAATTCTTCTTGACTTAACACAATGGACGAAAACAAACAAACTACAGTTTAACACCGAAAAATCTCATTACATAATTTTTTCACGGAAACAACAAACTCCAAATTTAAATATTACACTTAACAACATTCCATTAACAAAGACAGACAAAATAACATACTTAGGGATTATTATGGATAGAAAGCTCAATTTAAACAGGCATATTGACAATATCTATGACAAAACATTATAACTTATAAACATGTTAAGCATTGCGGCCAGAACCACTTGGGGGATGAAATCTGACTAAAACTGCCAATTTACATATTTGGACGACGTCCTAGTCGCCTCGTCATCTATGGAAGAACATATAAACGATCTCCGTAGCATATTCCAGCGACTTACCGAACACAGTTTAAAGTTGAACATTTCCAAGTGTGTTTTCGCTCAGGAGGAAGTACACTTTTAGGTCATAGAATAACAAAAGACGGTTGCGGGCCTCGTTTAGACAAATTAAGGCTATATCCGATTTTCCTAAGCCGAGGACAGCAAAACAACTCCGTACCTTCCTAGGAATGGTGAACTTTTATCGTCGGTTTTTGCCTCAGGCAGCGCAAACACAGGCTCCTCTACACCTACCTCATGACATAACCGACAATCAGTCTTAGAATGGACTCAATCGATGACAGACGCCTTTGACAAACGCACGAAAAGCGACCTTTGTAGAGCAAACTCTTCTCGCACACCCTAGACAAGGTACACCGCTCACGGTCACAACAGACGCTTCGGATACGCTATGGCGGAGTAGTCCACCAGATCCACCATTCGACGTTGGAACCATTGGGTTTCTTCTCAAAGAAGCTTACACCCACGCAGCAGAGGTACTCTACTTATGACAGAGAGTTACTGGCCTTGTATGAAACCATAAAACATTTCAGATATCTATTGGAAGCATTAAAAACAATTTATAATATAGCAATACTCCCTAAAATTCTCTATGGAGTTCCAATTTGGCACAGGGCATTAGGGAGAGATAAAAACCTCAAGAAATTAAAACGTTTACAACGTTTAATAAATATTAAAATCTCAAAAGCTTTTAGAACAATTTCTTATGAAGCAAGCTGCGTTTTAGCTGGAACAATTCCTATTCTATTCTCTGCAGAAGAATCGGTTCTAATGTACAACATCAAACACTCTCACATACAATACAACAATTTAACGCCAGACATGTACGACACTAACATAAACATGAGGCATTGGTTACACCCAGCACAGCATGCAAAACTCATAAACACATCTTGACAGCAATTGGGACGAACCTGGAGACATAACAGATGTATACACTGACGGAAGTAAGATAGGTGAAGAACCTCCAGGGGCAGGAGTTATAATATTTACTAAACAGGGGCAAACGATTGAGTATCAATATCGACTAGGACCTCAAATTCGAACAACCAAGCGGAAAAATATGCAGTACTCAAAGCGACCGAATTAATTACAATACCAGATATACATCAACATATAAACATACATACTGATAACATGAACATTCTACATGCAATAAGAAATCCCAATATTCACGACAGACTAACAGAAGACAAAAACGGAATCTCATCAAACTTATTGAAAGACACATTAAAATTAAACTGAATTGGGTAAAAGCTCTCTCAGGTATTTTAGGTAATGAACTGGCAGACCAAATTGCTAAACAAGCAGCTACAGACACTACACTTACTACAAACCTCGAAAAAATACCACTCACATATTTTAAACGTGAAATGAAAAAAGAGACAATACGAAAATGGAACGAGCACTGGACACAATCAAACAAATCATATTACTAACACCAATACATACCCCTTATAACAAATACAAACTTCAATACACTAAAAAGCTCAGACTACAAAATGACTCAATTCCTGACAGGACACGGACAAACGGGACAATACTTCAAACGTTTTCACATTTCAGACACCGATATATGTAAATGTGACGGAAAGACACTACAGGACTTTCCTCACCTTCTTTTTAGTTGTCCAATTTATGACAGGGAAAGATTTCCAGCAAAGAGTTCGCAGCATAATATTAGGTGGAGGAACTTGGCCGGAATCTCAGACTACAATTTTTAATAAATATTACATACCATTCAAAAAATTCATAAATTCAATTAATTTTGATAAATTGAAATAAAAAAAAAAAAATACAACTATACCTATAATTCATGAATCTTGTTGTTTGAGAAGGCATCTATGGTTCGATGTGCGCCGATTCATCTATGAGCTTACTATTGCTGTATTTCTCCCTTCTTATATTTCTTTATTTTATTTATATATATATTTTTTTCTTTCTTTATTTTATTTTATTTTTTATTTATTTCGTATTATTATTATTTTTTATTTTATTTATTTCGTATTATTATTATTATAATTTTTTTTTATTTACTACTGTGTATACCTATGTATTTATAAAGCTATAAAATCAATTGTACTAAAAAAAAAAAAAAAAAAAAAAAAAAAAAAAAAAAAAAAAAAAAAAAAAATTGTAACATAACCAAGCGTGTAATATGCCTCGCAAGGCAATGGCACACGTTTTAAATATATTGCCTCTTCATAGGGTTACTATAAGGAGGAAAAAAGGAAGGAACCAATTAAGGATTAGGCTTGTTTTATATTATACGTCACGATACAAAGCGAAAGCATTTCGTTTTATGCAAGGCAAAAGTTGATATAATTATTCTAAAGGTGTACGCATATATAAGATAGTGTGTCATATTACTGAAAAATTGAATAAAGGTGAAATTTAAAAATAAAAACAAAATAGCATGTGATTCTCTATCAGGACAGGACGTCAGAGAAAGAGAATAGAAGGCTTTAGTGTGTCTGTAGCCACCACATAAAGAGAAAAACATCTGGCTGATCTTATTTTTGAGCTAAGTTCAGAAACTAATTTGAGTGTATTACCGGATATACATTTCAAAATGTTTGATGAATTTGAACGCTAAGAAATTGTAGATTTATATCATTGCTGAGATTTTATTTGAACTTTCTTCCAAGATATAGTTTTGTGCGCCTTTATGAAAAAACAGACAAGTAGGGCCTATTGTTTGCTGTTTAGGCGATGTGAGAACACTTTAGTTATTGGGATCATATTTTCCTAAACCAATGTTTTCCATTAGAATCAAGATTCGATTTCCAATTTTGAGTTTTCCTATTAACTAAAAATAAACTTAGTGGCTAGGCCATGTTTGGAACCAGGGTTCCAAATATGGTCTTAAGTAACTTTTTACGATAACGCAAAGATATGGTACAAAACTTTTATCCAAAAAATGTCTTCCATGTGATGAAATTAGATATATTGATTTAAGTTGTGGGCAATTTTGAGGAAAATTGATTCCATAGCTTCCGAGCTACAGACCTTCAAACCTTATGTAGGCCCTAACAGGGCACTCCATTTATATAGTGTATCCAATTGACAGAAAGAACTCCGTTCAGACAAAGGTATCACGGTATTCTCTAAATATTATTTTGTCGGATCCACCTCGTGCCGGAGCATATCGGCTTCTAACCTTCCGGCTCCAACAATACCCCGATATTTTAACTTGACTGTTCTTTTTCTGTCTCTGCATTAATTCATCCCCCCCCCCCCAAAAAAAAAATGGAAGTAGAAAAATTAATTGATAGCTTTTATTATATTATAAAATATAAAATGACAAGAGCAAAATATGAAATGACTTCTTTAACTTACTTATACTTAAAATATCCTAATTAAAAACAAAATATATACTATAATAGTTAATAAATTCAACAAGAAAATAGTACCTACTTGTTTGAATTCCGTCACACGTGGGAATGGATGAAACAATAATTTTTTACTCTATTCGGCTAAAATACCGAGCCAAGATCTATGGATCTGGGTCCATCCCATCGGAAATACTGAAGAGTTAAGGGTGAAATCACGGTTTAGAAAAAATAATAACAGCAGAATGCAGGGAAAGTAAATAGCAAGAACGAGAAAAGGTCACACACTTTTCGTGTTATTAGTCACATATAAAAAGAAGATGAATATGAATGAAACGGAGATGTACACAATTATACCAATAATCCTAGTTAAAGGAAAGGTTAAAATAAAAAAATAAATAAAGTTCCTACAAAATAATTCATTTATACAGTCAGTTATAACAGACAAAAACTGAAAAAAAAAAATAATTCTAGATATGAAAGATGATATGAATAAACTATCACCTGTAAGTAATCTTATACCCAGGATTAAAAAAATATTTTCACTTCTACCGGATTTTTTTTTTATTTGTTTTTATTTGAAGACTAGTTTTGAATGTTCATTCGTTAAGCGAGCATGAAGTATATGTCAAACGTGAACGATATCGGGAAGAGTAGGAAATACGAAAACGTCATTGAAATCCGTAACCGATATTGTTTACGTTTGAAGCATTTATACGTCCCGCTTGGTTAACAGATAGAACATTCATCCCTAGTTGAAGAATTTAAAAAATTCAAAACATCAGCACTTTGCTATGTAGATTATCGTCGACACTATGTTTGATTTCTAGTCTAGCATTTGTGAACATTTAATACATCGTCGCCACTAAGTAAAACTAATGAATATCAAAATTCACTTATTTTTTTTCTTATTTCGTTTGTTTACCGATGTATTCTACAAGATGATCGACAAATAAAAGACCAGAATCTTAATGTCCTTTTTCCGATTTTCAAGCATTTTATTACTGCAAGGAGACCTAGTGGAGTACAACGGTTAACGAACTAAATAAAAAAATGCTTTTTTTTCATTTGTAAGTCTTACATAGCGGCAAGGATTAATTAAATTTTTACCAATATGAGCCCAGATATCAAACATAACATATTGATTCTCACCTGAGGATGTAAATGGAAATGGATTCTGAAAATATATTAAGGACAAGAGGAGGTGATCCTGACGAAAAGGTCAGGTTGAAGTCCTTTATGTTTTCCCTATGACTGCATGTTTTTGTTTTTTTTTTTTTTTTTTCCGTTCCTCCTACAATATATATTTGAAAGGGGACTTGGAAATATTTATAGTGTCTAGAAAATAAAAATCCACAATGGTTTTAGACGATTTTTTTGTTTTTAATGATTCACAAGTATTTAATTTCAGCCTATTTTTCTTAAGCTGATGGCAAAAGTTGAATTATCCGTCTTCTTATGGTATGCTCTTATCAATTTTTTTACATTTTAATTTACAGAACGGTCAATTTTCTTGTTTATTTAGCTTGACAGCCATTACATTTTTATTGGTATACTCTTTTTTTGGAAAGATCCCATTTTTTCTTTATGTTAAGGGGAATAAGATGACAATGAATGATTAACCCAGTACAGGGCTCAGTTAACTATAGTACAACATAATTGATAGATTGTTTAGAGGACCCCAAATCTCAAAAACATTGAATGTGGCTAAAAAAACAAAATAATTGTAATAAAAGAAAGTACACACACACACACATATATTTTTGTTTTCAGATTTATTGAATATTCAACCTATAAAAAGTGGGGGGACAGTGAATTTAACACGTAACTGGTATGGCGAGCCCCAAAGAGTTTTGTTTATTCTGTAGTTTCCATAGGTGCTGCTATTAGGAGCTGTAATTTACAAGACCTTTACCATTACAGCACCTACCAGGAAGTAGCTTCCTAGCAGTTAACAGAAGTGTTTTTTTGCGGTAAGTGATTTATGGATTTTATTCAACAATTAGTCAAGCTTAAGGTTCTTGCGATACCACATACCGTTAGTGAAACTTTTTTAAACAAAATATTTAATATTATTTAAGTCAAAAATTACATATTACAGCAGCAATCGATGAATGTTAATGATCCCAATTTTCTGGAATGGCGATCTGGCGATGCAACTGATTCACAACTTCAGAGGAGGGTAACCAACTTACACATTCCGCGTGATCTTAGAAAACCGATTGCTTGGGTTGTAAATTAACAAATCCCAAAGATCACAACTGTACCTGGGGAAAGAATATGTGGCAAGTGCTCAAGAAGCAGAGATAAAAAAGCGAAGGTTTACTTTGCTCATTGCAGTACACCAATATGCACGGATTGTGCCAAAAGTGTCTGTGAAGACTGCCTATAATAGTGTTTGTGATTTGTATACATTGCTTTGAAATTATCTTTTGTCCAATTTTTTTATGTTCCTTATATATTTATTAATAGAAACTAATCACTTTTTAATATAGTTATTAAAAAAAAGTCACACGTTTTTAGGATTTTTCAAGTACTCATGTCTTAAATTAAATTTCTGATATTCATTCATGATGATGATTATATTGTTGACTGTGAGATGTAATTTAAGTGAAGAAAGGTCAGGGGTGCAGTCAGGTAAATAAACACGTCAAGTTTTTTAATAAAAAACTTTATATTTGGCGTGCCGACGTTTCGACCTGCCTTGCAGGTCTAAAAAAAACTAAAAAACTAAAAAACTTAACTATTGCTTCTAAAGAGCTCAAATTTGCGGCATTCTTTTATATTTGAAATACTCTCTAATATATCACTTGATATATTTTCGGTTCATTTTGAATTTTTTTAAAACATCCAAAAACGGTTTTCGTAATTCCTAAAATACGTACCCTTCGAATTTTTCGAAAAAAAATAAATGTTTTATACTATTACTGACTACATCTGGACAAAATTTTAGGATGGGACGGAAATGGGTTCTTGATAAAAAAAAAAAAATATTTTGTCTTTTTTTTAATGGACAGTTAGTCCAGTCAATGAAGTATGGTATTATAGAATGCGTTTTTTGTAACCTAAGGTTTTTCTTTGGAAACTTGTTTCGATTTTATTTGAAAATTAACCGCGAAAATTTTGAACATACCGATTATGGAACAATTTATGGACCATACTGGTCACGGGTTAAATGTTTTTAAATACATGACCTGAAAAGAGTTGAATGCGGGATTTAAAGCTAATTTCCTTAATCCCTTCTGAATGGGTAAGTCCTTTTCATTTTCTCTCCTTAGGTATCAACATGATTGATTTCTTGTTTTATAAAACTTTAAAAAAATTAATATATACAATTAATGTAGGAAAGAGCTGATTATTTGAAAAAAAAAAAAATCCAATAAGAGTAGCGAACAGTTCATTGGTTATTCATACTTGATCCTTCAGTACCATCATGCATACATCCAGTATTTTGATAGTTATCACAATGAAGTATGAATGCGGCTTAAAACTGTAGGGCAATTAAATCAATTTAAACATTAAAACAGGTAAACTATCGTAAACCGGATATATTGGGAACTCTGCACTATAATCTCCCTCAAATTAATTCGCTACAGCTGATTCCGTCATTACAGGAACAAACAGATTTGAAACCAATTTGCATGCTATTTGCTTTATGCTTAGGGATAGCTCAGCGGCGCCTAATCAAAACGGAAATAAATTATTATCTGTTATAATAGAAGCTTAACGTCAATAAAATATTACTCAGCAGTAATTGTTATAAACAAAATTGTTTCACGAACAGAATGCCCTAATTTATGATACAAAAACAATAAATAACAAGATTGACGAATCATTTCTCATTTCCATTGAATTTATTTTTAAAGCTAGTTCCGAATTTATCATCAGTTTTAAAAACATTAAAAAAAAAATTAATACACGTAATATATGAAGCAAAGTATTAATGTTTTGTAATTGTCCCATGTTTTCATAATTGGTAATAAATGTTAAGCATTCGAAACTTTTATTCAAAAAAAAAAAAAAAAAAAATTCAATAAAACTGGCAAATAAATCAACTATCCTAATTTTATTGATCTATCTTCACCATAATGCGTACTTCAAGTAATAAAAAATGCATTACTTTGTAATTGATTTGTAGTTTTAAAAAGTAACTTCTTAAATGTGAGAATTAAGGATATAAAAAAATCCTTCCGAAACTTGGTTAGGATTTCATGTCATTTACTTCTTCTAAACCCTGTATTTTCTATTGAAATGAATGCCTAAAGTTCCGTGTATTTATCTAAACTTGACAGTTCATTCTATTCATTTTTGTACAACATATTAACAATGTTTTGTCAAAAGTCAACATGTCCCCATTCTTTTGATTTAGGATCTGACGATGTTCAAAATTAACACATCCAACCAGGTAACTTTTTTTTTCTTTCTTTTTCAATCTGGTTCTTAATGATGGTCCCACATACTTTTTAATACCTTCTCAACTGAATCTTGGACTTCCATTTGCAGAACTTAGTTCCCATAAAAACCGCATGGCAAAACGGTAACGTCTATCTATTTCACTATTTCCATCTTACTAGCTAACTGGATGAATAATAAATAAATATGTTTTACAGCTACATCATGACAGACGTTGCTATCATGAGGTGTGATATAATCTTTTTCAGTAAAGTAACAGGAAATTCATTTCGTTTTTCCTCAACAGAGGACCTAATTATATTTCCTCACAACCAATATCACATACTCATAATATATTTTGAAAGCTGATATATTAAGGCTTGGCTTTTAATTTTAGCGAACCCGAAGGTTCGATGCCGACACCACCTTCCGTTGACTCCAAACCTTTCTCCAACAAACTCCCCCAAAACCCAAATCACCCAGGTCGGCCTTGACGCAATCCTCCCATCTACGTCTTGGTCTACCCCCAACGACTATACATGCCCATTTTAACCGTCTCGCTGCTATTACCTGAACTATATTTACTGGACTCGCGCAGTTCTAAGTTTCTTTGCAATAGTTTATTTTTTTAATTTCAATTTTTTTTTTGCTAAATAAAGATGGAAAATCCAAATCAACATTTTCGATATATTTTACTTTTCCTCACCGAACATGTAAAAATGCAGTTCAAGCAAGACAACAATTATGGGATGTATATGGAGAAGAAGCATTGGTTTGCATAATCTATGTGCAGCTACTTCATAGATTATTTAAAGTTGTATGATGTCAAGCAAATATTATCGACTTCAACAGAATCCTTTAAATAGTCTTAGTAAGGTAAATAGATTAGTAACAACTCCGTAAAAAAAAATCATGTTTATGTTATCATATTTCAGCGTCATGTTTTGTCCATCGATCTGAGCGAGCATTATACTTGAAAAATATAAAAATAAAAACCTAATCATCTTTACCTTTACATTATGTTCTGCATTATTCAAATAAATGCTACAGTCCTAAAATTCTGAGCGGTACCTAAATTTTATGACAGTGATGTAATAAATGACGTAATACACTGTGCCGCTATGTTTGTATTTATGAAATTTGGAAATTTTGTTCCCTGTATCTTTGAAGGTCAAAAATTCTTTCTTGTATCTTTTTATATCAAGAAATATTACTGACGGTTAATACCATTGAGATTTCTTTCTCTGCAGTCTTTCCTCCTACGTTAATTCACTCTTTCTTAAACGGTCGGAAATATAGTTATTTTTTATGTGCAGCTATTTCGTAGATTATTTAAAGTTGTAAAACACATCTGATGACTACAAGTAAACATTGTCTGGCAGCAAAATAATTTAACTATAATTACGAGTTCAAGATTCTCTTCTTGGCGTTGGTCTGAATGCGCTATAAAGTCGGGTTGAGAAGACACCGTAATTTGCTTCAATAGCATCGTATACCTAGGCTGTCATTCCTACAACAGTTCTTTCCTCAGCTGCAGTAGAAACAACTCTTATCTGCTCCGTAAAATAAAATCATGTTTATGTTTTCATGTTTCAGAATTATCTTTTGTGCATAGATCAGTAGAGTGACACATATAAAAATAAAAACTTAATGTCTTCAAAATACACCTGATGTATCTTACTTGCAGTTGGTATCAAAAGATAATTCACATACACTTTCGATATTTCATAGAATACTGAAAACATAACATTTTTATATTTCAGGATTTCCAGTTGCATAACTTTAAAAGTACATGTGCGATATTATAAACACCAGAAAAACGTTTATCTACCAGCGATACTAATCAATTTAAAAACTCTCGTCAGTCAGAAAATTGAATATACGTTACCTTATATAAATGGTATTAAATAATAAATAAAATGATATTTTGACCTCTATACCATTATATAAAAGGACAATCCATTTTTCGTTACTGTACCAAATTTTAACCACATCATTTTCATAGTTTTATGAAAGTCTAGCAATAATCAAATCTACTGATTAACTCCTTATTAAAAAGCGATAATATGCGAATAACAGCTTATATTCATATAAATATATAGAACTTTAAATTGATAATAAAATTTATTTATATTCAACTAAATTATTAAAATAGACTAAAATATGAGATGCGACATTTAAAGTTTAAAATCGACCAGTATGTGCTTAGAACGATTCCGCAATAAATAAAAAAAATATATAAATAAAAGGAAAGATAATAAAGTTTTTATTAACCTTATTTATTGACGAAAAATCATGCAGTTTTAAATAACTTCTCATTGATAACAAATGCATATTAAAAAAACAGAAAGCATTATAATATTGTTTTTTATCAATTTGATTAATCTCTATAAAAAGATAACAAAAAGAAAAAAGAAAGAAACTTTCCTCATTTTCTCATGTAAATCACAAAGGAAAAGATACGATTATTCAATTTAAAGTAGAAAATTGAAACATAAAACTCCCCATTCCTAAGCACCTTCAACGGACCAGGAAAAATAAAACAAAATATTCATGAAGCTGTAAATAAGTTCTTCAAGATAATACAGAAACCAATACCGGAATGTAAAGGTACCTTCAAAAATTAAATCACTCAACTGATAAAAAAAGTCATTCTTTAAGGTTGTATTTCAATTTATTTTAAGCAATAGAGCTGTAATGATTAGGTTTATTAAAGATTAGGAGTTAGAAGATTAAACATACGAGTGGACATTAATAGAAAGGTCCATAAGTAATTTTCTACATTTAAGAGGGTCGTTACTTGCCAAAATATACGATTAAATCTATCCTACGATTTTCTTCATATCCATCGCCTGCACTTTATCAGTTTAGTTTAGCAACTAACCTAAAAAGTATTGCATTATCACAATCCTCAAGATCAAATACAAAGCAGTTATGAACTTATTTTCTAAAGAGGGAATTGCTCCTGCAAAATAAAAGGTTCAGTCAATGAATGGACAAAAAGTCCAGACCTTCCACGATCGTTTCTCAGAAAAAAATATCAGAATCAAAGTTGTAGAGCAGAGCACTAAATTTACTTTAATTTCATATATACGTTTTTGGCACTTGAAGCAAATGTTTGACAAAAAGTTAGATATTTTTTCGTTTTGCGAAAATTATCGATATTCAATAACGTATCAAATATGTAAAAAAGCAATTTTATAAAAAAATAATAAGCTTTAATTTTTATTTGAAACATATTTTTCTAGAGTCCTCTGTACGGGATATAATTGAAAAATGTACCCCAAAAAATAAACCATCTCCCTTACCCCTTCCCCAGTTAGCTCACCGCCCAGAGGCGGGGACTTTGAGTATGTTTACCTTCTAACTACTTCTAACGAAGCCGTGAGGTAAAAAATTATCGCATATTTCATGCGACTCTACAATAAGTTTATTGACTGGACTAAAGAGCATTTGGATTGTGTGTATGGGCAGTCTCCTCACCCCCCCCTAAAAAAAACAAAAACTAAATGCAGAAGTCATGCAGTAAACAAAGAAAGTAACAACTACTATTTTCCTTGGATAGTAAAAAAAAATACTGCTGATCGATTTTAAGGGAAGTCACCAGATAACTAGTAACGCATATATAAACAAATGTATATCAAATTAAAAAAAAAAATACTATAAATATAGAGAAAAAAATCAATTACTTCTTGACTGGTAAAAAACAATAGATCATAGATCTATTAATCTATAATTTACTGCTCTCATATCTGCTGCTTCTGATGAGAAAACTGGCGTCAAATATTTGATTCCAGCAACTCCAACAGCACTAGAGCATGTCAAAAAACAGTTAAATTTCTGAATAACTTGATTAAGCTGATCTCAAATAGCAGAATAAAATCTACACAATTAATTGCATTTTAGAAATAACAAGATTTGATTTCAGAGTAATTTCCTTTTTTTAAATTTCCTTAGTCTTTTCCCGAAGTCAATTTTCCTCAGGGTAATATTCCAATGTGATTTTTATTTCAATTGAATGAGACTAACTATAAGTAGAAACAGTAATTACTTAAAAGAATATTTAATTTTGCCCCACTTTTTGGTCATTTGACCCCTACCACTATGCGACCCCGTCCCTAAAACTAAGCATCTCATTATTAACCCATTACCGCCCATTGAAGACATACGGCATCACTAAAAATGCTTCCTTTCTGTGGAGGCTGGCTACAAATCCAAACGAATCACTGCGTGTCAGAACATGTAAGGCTTGAACACGCCTAGAAAAATCCACAGCTTCTCTGTTGCATTGTATCATTGGTCAGTGCAGGTTAAATATGGAAATGTTTTTGGAGCTTGACCTCTTGAAGAGTATGGTATCATATTTATTTTTAATAATTATCTGTTAGTGTGGGAATACATTACAGATCCATAAACTTTCACTTGGCACACATATCGATGCATATATGTTACCCTAAAAGCAACTTGATTGATGTAAAAGTTTAATGATGCTATATGGATACAATGGGAGCTTTGGCCACCTCTGGTTTTTTTTTTAATAGGCCAGGTATTTCTCTTCAATAAGCTATAGAAATATTGCAAGATAATAATATTCCAGATCCTCTTAAGCCTGATAAAGTTTATGTCAAAGCCTCCAGAAGCTGGTATCTTCCTCGATGAAGAGGATGAGGAAGGTGAAATAAGAAATTTACCAGGTAAACAGTTGCTTGCCTTTAGAAGATACCAACCAGCATAATCTGGTTCCTGATGAAATTCCTTCGGGTAAACCCCATGATATGTGGCTGAATAAAAGGTTGAAAAAAGGCAAGCCTCAACAAACATTAATTCGGGTGATTTTCGCCCCACCCCAAGAAAGACATTATTCCGGTTCCTGTGTAGATGCGTATGAAAAGTTTTTCACAGAAGAGGTATTTGACCATTTAAATGGCTTTATTTAAAAATATTGATGATCTACATGTCACTAAGGAAGAAATTAAATGTTTCTTTGGCTTTTTAATTTTGCCAGGCTATAATTTTAAGCCTTAAGAGAGGCATTTCAGGGACCAAAAAAGTGATATAAATTGTCAACTGGATATTGAGTCGATGAGACGGAGATGAATGGAAGAATTAAACGATTTATTATTTGTGCAGAAAAAAATAACCCCAATGTAAATGATAAACTTTGTAAACTTCGTCCTTTTTACAGAACTAATGAATCAAAATTTCTTTACAAACTTTATCCACAGTACTAAATTGAACTACGATGTGGAGCATGGTGGAGTGTTTTGGTCGGCACAACATGAAACAGTTTTTACTTCAAGAACTATCCTTAAGAAACTCGCCTAATTTCAGAACGGGTGCATGCTGGCATACGATTTGATAACATTGGACATTTTGTCTGCAAAACTAAAAAAAAATGCTAGATGACGATGTGCTTTTGAAATATGCCCATTTCAAATAAGAAAAATGTGCATCAAATGTAATGTCGGATTGTTGATTGCTTCAGGGAATATCACACTAAGTAATGGTTATATTACTAATTCCATGTATAATTGTTCTATATATTCTATTCTTTTACAATTATTTTCTATATATCGCCATGCATTTAAAACTTTTTTTTTCATTATTTCTATTAATATTATTGTAAGTATTCAATTTAAGATTTTTGGACTGTTATATATTTTGTATAATTCATTTATATAGGACTTGACTGTATTTTGTTTCTAATATAATTAATGCAATGGACTTAATTGTACTTCCTTAAAAATCTAAAAAAAAAAATCTCCCATTGATGCCATATGGCATCACCCATTTTCACCATAAAGAAAATATTGGGGATTTTTAAAATTATGATTTTTTTGTTTAATTTCGAAAAAAAAATAGTTCTGGGCGGTAATGGGATAACATCAATCAAGCAAGTTTTATTACTGTGACCACTCAAGCTATTAAAGACAGTATTGATCTCTACTTTTAATTATAATTGCATGAGACAGCCATTAAATTAATACATATTGTATTTCATTAAACACCGGTCAGATTTAATCACCAGTTTCATGTGACTCATCCAAATAATTATTTATTATTTATTTATAATTAATTATCCCGACACCAAGTTATAAACCTTTGTGAGAAAAAATATGATTTTTAGTAGTTTAAATCAAAGTGAAAATATGATAATGGCTTACTAGATTAATTAATTAAATAATTAATTATTTTATTACATTCCAAAGTTATCAGGCATCCGTTTTGAGATCAATGTAGCCTCGGACCTGACATGGCGTTTTTTTTTTGTTTTTTTTTACTTAAGTATATGTACAATCTACCTTAGTTAAGGGCAATAAGTAACAGTGCTAAAGAGAATTCTTTCGTACCATAAATACAAGTTCTCATACATACACAATTAATAAATAACATTAAGTAGTCTTAGTCCTAAATATATGATTTTATTGTTTTGATCGCCATTCCTCGTTTTTTTTTTAATAACGTACATGGATACATGGTTAATGATATTCCTTTTACGAACTCAACATAAAATATAAATTACATTCAGTATATTATTAATACAATTTCTCCGTCATTTATGGTTTTATACTATCCAATAAATAAATAGAGCAGTATTGTTTATATTACACCAATCATAAACTAATCAACCACCGTTTAGTATTATGAGAGATTCAGGATACAAAACCTGGCCTTATAAAAATATCCTTGGATCTCAAGTTATAACTAAGGTTGTAAAGATATCTTTTAAATTAATGCACGTAATTTTTCTCTTCCTCCTTCGCCTACCCTGTCACGTTCTTTGCATCAATTCTTATCAACCTCAGGTACCTTAGTCATTAAAGATTTACCTTAGGCATGGAGTTAGCTGGGTAGTATTGTAAAGCTACCAGTGTACGACAAACATTATAAGTTAGCTTTTACAGTTATATTCTTTACAGTTTTAAGACGATTAAGTCAGTACATAACAAGATAATATTAATACAATTTTGTTTTCTCTTGAATTTTAAAATCCACAACTGCCACTTATTCCGTGACAATAATATGTGATGATATGAACGATTACAGGAAGGCCAGATATTACTCCTAATATGATAATTAATTAATATAATATAAATACAAATAATATAATAATAAATATAAATAATTATTTTAGCCCTGATGAAGACCTGCAAGGCAGGTCGAAACATTGGCACGCCAAAATATAAGTTTTTTATTTAAAAACTGGCTGTGTTTATTCAACCTTGACTGCACCCCTGACAAATTCATCTCCTTAGTAAAAACTCACAGTCAACAATACAACCATCATCATAGATAATTAATTAAATTGAACTGAGTAAATCCCTCAACCAAATTTATTTCCTCCAATTCCGCTACTATGTTCTTATAGCCACTTTTTGTTTTAGTCTAGTTCCTCTTAAGCTAATTTTTTTTCATTTTTTAATTGTTGTACGATGTTATAATGTTATATTGAGAAAATAATAATATAATGATGATAAACATGGTAAATCCATAATACTATAACAATAGACCTCAACTTATCACTAGGAAAAAAAAACATTAGTATAGCCAACAATTTCAGTTAACCATTTTATGCTTAGCAAGATAGTGCAACACTAAAATTATGTTTTTTAATAATGACTTAACAATAACATAAACTTGAAAGAAACAAATTATAACTCAGCGGTGAAAAGAGAGAGTTGGTTATTTGTTGTTTTTGCTGCTATTGCACTTGTTGCAGCCGTATGCAACGCAAAAACACGTAATATAGATTTTTATAATACACAATAATTTAATAGCCTAAATTAAAAACAAACAGCTCTTAAAAACAATACTAACACGACGAAGTTCCGAAGATAAGTAGCTTGAACACTAGACAGCGGGGTTTTCTGGATTTCTTACAAAATATATTATTTGAGCCTAATGGATTTCTTACAAAATATATTATTTGAGCTTTATGGTATTCTTACTAAATATATTATTTCAGTACTCGAGATCCATTGCCTAAAATTCATACCTATTAATGTCGAGTAGCAATGCAACATGAAAAACTTTCATTTCAATGGTGGAAAGTATTAACGATAAAGATACTTATTCCATTTTTCTCAGGAAGTTAATTCTCCCTAAAAGGGTTGACATTTTCAGAAGAGATTGAAAATATAAATACAATGGTGAGTAAAAGTATAGCTGTACATTAATCAGTTAATGGACGAAGGAATTTATTATATTAAAGAAAAAGAAAAAATCATCCCGATAATGCAATGAAGTCATTTCAACTATTTTATTTAAGACAATTAATGTTTATATTTGTCTAATTAATTCCCTCTGTGCAGACATTTTATAATACTTTCATTTTTAGCTTTTGAATTGATAAAAAAACATACAGTGGATACGCTGTGCGTTACGTTCACGGCTGCGTGGTATAACAATCTAATAAAGGAAATCTTGCTATTAATATCAATTACAAAATTCGACCATAGCTGATACAAGTGCAGTTTTTTCTTTTCTCGTTTTTTTCACTCGATAAAAATAAAATATGCAATAAAACAAACGATCCGCAACTAACTTCGTAGCATTGCTATAAAATATTTGTAGTTAGATGGAATTGGTTTCCATAACAAGTAAAATAAAGTTGTTTTTAGTAAGGGTTTTATGATCATCTCGAACTTTGTACAAGAATTTTCATAAATCTTGACATGTTTTATTTTGCATATAAGTAATATCTGATTGATTTATTTATAGAATTTTTATTACGGTTATTTTATAATACTTTCATTTTTAGCTTTTAAATTGATAAAGACAATACAGTGGATAAGATGTGCTTTATGTTCGTGGCTGAGTGTTAAAACATTGTAATAAAGGGAATTTGTTGTTAATATCAATTATGAACCTCGATCGTAGCTGAGACAAATGCAACTTTTTTGGCACTTAATAAAACGCTCCGCAATTTTTATAAAATATTTGTAACTAAGTGAAACTGATTCTTCATAGCAAGTAAATACTATATTTTATTTTGCATATAAGTACTAAATGATTGATGTATTTATAGAGTGTTTAATATAATTATTTTAAAATACCTTTTTCATGCTAAAATACTGAATTATTTGCTATCCACTTAGATCAACAAAATAGTACTTTGTAAAATCTGTTTCTCGGCTTTAAAAAACTCACATCACTGTAACATTCCCATTACCAACACAATAATAGAACAGTTATTAACAATAAATAAACTTATACACTTCACTTTCTTTAGGTACCCAGCCAAGTTGGAATACATGGGAATGAATTGGCTGATGCCGCTCCTGAAGAGACGAGAAATATGTTTCCTGTGCCTAACTTACCTATTGTCCTGAGTAACCACCAGCTATATATTAAACAGCAGTGCAAGGAGGCATGGATTATTTATTGGACCAGAGTTCCGGAGACAAAGTAACTAAAAATGATCTGCTATAATCCTCAACCATAGCCACTGCTAAGGAGCTCTAGGAGGGAACAAGTGCTGATGACTAGGCTGCGCATCGGACACACTACACTAACACACCAAACCTACTTTAAGGTACATCACAGCCCACGTGTTCAAGGTTCCATGTTCCACTATCAGTGGAGCAAATATTCAGTAACTGCGGTCAACACCCCACAACTGGAACACCTCACTCCAACAAGGACCTATCCTTTAAAATAATCAACCCGATGTTCTTAAGTTCCTCAGGGATTGCAGAATCTTTAGTATTAGTTAAGTAAATTAGAATACAGAATTTACCTCTGGTGCCTCTGTCCTAGTACACTGCACCTTAAAATAAATAAATAAAATATCATTTTATTTACATTTTTGCAAAATGTTTAAATTCATATTTAACCTTTAACTGGTGAGGAGGGGTCCACAGGACCCCATACCCTAATTAATATTCCAGGAATTGGTAATGCATTGTTGTAAATGCTTGCCGATTGTTGAAATCTTTTCTCTAGTCATCATTTGCATTTTCCTCATTTTCCCAGTCAGTTATCAAGCGGTGTTCTTTCTTTATAGAGCTCTTGGGGTCCGACATAGCCCAGCTCACCATTAGCGTTTGGATTTTTCCTAAATATTTTTTTTTCAATTTAATAAGTGAAATGTCGGGAAAACGTGTCATTTTCTACACTGATCACCCGGATTTCGCAAATCAGATTTTGGAAAAATTGAATAAACCCATGGAGGATGATCTGCCCATTTCAGATGTTGAAGACAGAGATAATGAAGGGAGAGAAGCAGATATCATTGTTAGTGAACATGAAACTGAATCGGAACAAAGTGAACTATGTGACATTGAATCAGATGGTGGGAGTGAAGGGTGTATAACTTTTCGAGGAAAACGAAAATCTAGAGTTCCCTTTATATGGGGTGAAGAAGTGCCGATAATAAGAGGGAGGGCTCCGGCGCATAATATAATAACTCATTTACCGGGGTATGGTCTGAATTCATTACCAAATCACAACGTTTATATAGCATTGGCCAAAATGCATGTGTGGATGAATTGCTGGTACCTTTTAGAGGTAGGTGTAAATTTCCTGTTTATATGCCTAACGAACCGGCAAAATGTGGTTCAAAAGTTTTATGTCTTACTGATGCATACAATGCATACAATCTATACAATGCATATTTGTAAGGAGGCAAATTCTGATGGCATTGGCTTATCACAAGAAGAAAAAAAATTTGGAATCCCAACAAAATCTGTTATCCGCCTTGCTAAGCCCTTAGAAAAAACTAACAGAAATATTACATTGGTTCATGTCGATGGAGCTTCTCGAGGAAATGAAAAAAAGGGGATTAACTGTTCTTGAAACCCTTTGAGCCAAGAAACAAGAAATTCCCAATGAATTTTTAGCAGACAGAAGAAGAGAACCTGGTAGTAGTATTTTTGGTTTTACGAATAGTGCTACAATTGTTTCCTACGTGCCTAAAAAAAACATGATAGATAAAAATTGCGCTATCTATTCATGTAATAGACGAACCCGACGATAGACGTTAGCCTTATTTTTTGCCTTGTTGGATATAAGTGCAAATAATGCTTTTACATTATTCATGGACAGCAAAGAAAGGGTTCTAATGAATAGGTTTTATTTCATAAAGACCCTTGGAACATCCCTGTTAGAAACACATGTGTCAAGACGAGCGGACAACCCAAGAAATCCCAGAGACCTAAGATTCAAAACTCAAAATATATTATGGAAAAGGAGTAATGAAGAAAACGAAAATCTGAATGAGGCTGTTATGAAGAGTAAGAAGAGATGTTATATTTGTCCAAGGACTAAAGACAGGAAAACATCAATGGTGTTTATAAATTGTAATAAACATTTTTGCAATCAATGTTCAGCTCTGTTGTGTAAAAACTGTGCCTAGATTTATACTTGCACATTTCTAAGGAAATCCATTTTTTGTTTTATCTATATTTTCTGTTTTTATATACATTGAGCAATAATATATTACCTTTTTTTCTCTAATTTCTTAAGGTTTTGTTTATAATTTTTATCAAATTATGAAAATGTTGAATAAAAAGTGAATAAAATGTATTTTTCAATTTCAGTTGTTAAACATTTTTTATAAAAACCTTTTTGCATTGGTATTATAGAAAGATAGCTAAAATATAACATCTTAAAAGGTTGAGGACTTTAAACAGTTTTTAAACAAATAAATAAAAAAAAACATTTTGGGGTCTGACAGACCCCACCTCACCAGTATTGTCTGTGAATTCCACCTCAATATTTTAAGGTTAACATCTTCCACGCCATTTTAATAGAATATAAAAAAAAATAGTTCGGTTTTCATCCACCATGCGCCCCCTTCATATGTTATATTTGCCACTGCCACCCTTCCTGTCATTAATTACTTTCTGCAAGTCATTATTCCCACCCCTTTTAACTGATTTCATTTTTTAACAGTCATTGTTAGTCAAGCCTTCATCTAGACAACAATCAGTAAGTCGATTTATTTTAATTTCTCAAATCTCGCCAACCTCTTCCTTCGTTTATTGTTATGCCAACTTTATTACTTTTCTTACCTTTCTATCTTATCATTTTCTTTTTCATATTTATCCCTTATAAATATTTTCTAAATTCCTATTTATTTATTTGATTGATTGCCTCTACCCTTCAGGGTCATTGGCAGTCCATCCTCGATTATTTATCTCCTGTATTCGTCCAAAACCTGATAGCCTTTAAGAAATCCAACAGAGACTTCACTGATTTGTTATCATCTTGTAAGATTTCCTGAAGTGTGTTTGAAATTTTAAATCTCTCCCTTATAGATGAAAGCTGTGGACAATCTACTAAAATGTGTTGTACTGTCCTGGGTTCCTGACAGTTGACGCAGGTAGGGGGCTCCAAACCGCGGAGAAGGTAGCCATGTGAGAATTCACAGTGGCCGATTCTCAGGCGGCAAAAATTATTTCTTCCTTTCTAGACGTCCTACAACTTGTTTGCCACTTAGCGGAGCAGTTCGTCTTTACTTGTAAAAATTTAGACCTATTTATTTTCCAGTTTTCTTCCCACTTGGCTTGGATCGAGCATCTTACATGCCTCACCCAGTCTTCATTAGGTGTAAGGTTAATGTTTTTAACAATATCACCGTCACTAATTCTTGCTAACTGGGCTGCAGAATCAGCTCTTTCATTTCCAGAAATGCAACAGTGGGAAGGAACCCAAATAAAAATAATCGTATTGTTTTTCTCTTGAATTTTCCAAATAAGCTCAATAATTTCTGATCATTTTTTATTGCTAGTAATAAACTCATTGAATCCGTGACAATTACTGATTTTTCATGTTCGGCTTCCAGGCAGTGTAGGAGTGCTTCCTTAATAGCAGTTGCTTCTCCAGTGAAAACGGAGCAGACTTGAGGTAACTTAAAAACATCTGTTAATAAAATTTTTACATTGTATTAGTTTACAAAATTTAAAATTTGTATTATTCGATTTAAATTACTTAATCATTTTTAGTATATGTACCGCCGAAGCGAGTACACTTAATCATTTTATTACAACTGTATCTTTGACTAGACTTTGCTACTATTTTGTATTTAATTATTTAATTAACTACAGATATTCTTATAATTATGTAAACAGCTGCAAGACAGGTAGAAACGGCGGCACGCCAAAATATAAAGTTTTTCATTTAAAAACTTGACGTGTTTATTTATCCTGACTGCACCCCTGACCATTTCATCAACCTAATCAACCTTTCATTTTTACCGTTTGAATTAACAAAGAAACATACAGTCGATAAAACGTCCTTTACGTTCATAGCTGCGTGTTAAAACTTTCTAATAAAGAGAATCTTGCTATAAATATGAATTACGAAACTAGATCGTATCAGAAACAAATGCAGTTTTTTTTTTTTTTGGCTCTTTAAAAATAAAATCTTCCGAATGAAACACTCCGCAACTAGCTTCGTGTCATAATCTTCAAATCTTTGTAGCTATGTTGAATTGAATCTTCATAGCAAGTAAAAATATAGTATTTTGCATTAGGATAAAAAAACAACTAGAATAAACTCACATGAAGTAACTAACTTCATAACATTATCCTTAATCATTTTTAACTAAATACCAGGATGATCCTAATATAAATATCTTCTTTCTGTTCCCCTTCGAGCCATTGTTGGCGTAGAAGGGCCTCGATCTCTTTGTTTCCAGGCCATCTTTATTGCTCTGAATTAAAAATACTCATGTGGGATTGATCAGCCTATCTGAAGAGGGCTGTTGCTTTGATGTAACTGGCATTATGAAATCCCCAGAAGAAAATGTGGTTATAAGGATCTAGGAAGGAATAAAAAATATGGTGGGATAGAGTGGTAATAAAGGGCATGATTCTCCTGTAATTCTTGCTACGTCCCCCTGCAGTAGATCTTTTCTTCACTGAGATTGTTAAAAAATATGAACCGGCTACCCGAGGTCAAAATCGCAAACCATTTTTACTAGTATGGACTAGGCCTAACATTGTACGCGGTATTTCATTCCGGTCGGGAGACCTGCAATTTTTCGTCTCGAAACTCGAAATATGGGATTTCCTGGGTAGACATATCTGCATAATCATGCAGGAAAACAAAAGTTGGTCGCATGACACACAATCATTAAAAATAACCAGCAACACATCTGATTCATTTTGACATGCATAAATCTTTTGGCTAAGGTCTGAATATTTTTTTTTTATGTTCTTTCAATATTCAAATTTGTAACATTTTAAACAAGCTTTAGGTGTGTTGGTGTTGCTCGTATCGAAAATTCGCCGACAGTTTTCTTCAGACATTTAAGGAAAAATATAATAACAGAAATTAATATTACTTCTTCGGAATATATAGACTATATAGAATATATTTCTCTACATACTGCGTAAAAGCTGACCACTTTCGTAGTACTACCAACATAACATTTATTATTTTATTCTGTTGATATTAATTTTTTTTTTAATATGATATGTCTGGCTGAGGGTCTATACTTTATTCATATTCATTTTGACACGCTCTAACTCTGCAACTGTTGCTAGAATCGAAAATTTAGTTACAATTAACTTTTCAGAAATTAAATGGAAAATATTTTCTGTTATATAAAATTTGACGCTTGGACCTACCGTTTATAAGCTATATTGGTTTGAATGACAAAAGTCACACTTGAAACCACCATATTTTCTGCTAATATACTTAACTTATCCATTTACGTAACTTGATACAAAAAAAAATGTAAATTGGAAAAAGCAGTAGATGATAGATCGACATTCTAGGAACTATTCTTTTTCCCAGTTTGAGAAAAATTATGCCGACTGCACGCCTCCTTTTCAAATTCAAAGCCACAAAATTATGCCCGATGAAATTCTTTTTCAAAACTTTTTTAAAATTAGGTTAGTAATAAATCCAACGAATCTACTAAACCCTTTTTAAAGCTCTCCAGTGAGCTCATCCTTTTTTTTAAAGGACTATTTCAAATAATAAAGAGCTCATTTACTCTTTCTTCATTCATCTTACCATTCATCTTATTTATTTATCTTACCGTTACCTTTCGCTCATCACTCCTTCTTTAATTGAAGATCTCTATTCAAATTGTTTATTATCCCTAATACTTTTCACTTTATTTTTTATTTACTTAATTTTATTTTGTATTCGACTATTTTTTGGTTTGGCCCTGACGACGGTCATAAATAATGTAGCAAAAAAAAAATATGTTTTTTAATATCAAACATTGCCTAATTGTTATATGAATGATCTCTCTCAACATCTTACTTAAAAAACAAAACAAAAAAACTCTTTAATACGAATATTCAGGGTGTTCCATTATTTATAAAGCCGTAAGGTGTTGTTTTTCCATTAACGTTTGCGGCAATATTTCACAAACGAAAAGACCTATTGGAAGAATAATAGCCATAATAATCCTAATTTTTAGGTTTGTGTACAGTAGGCGTTAATTAAGTAATTCTGAATTTATTTATTTCCAAGATATTGTAGACAGAAATGGATGAATTAATATTATTTATTATGAGATAATTATTTGTTGTTGATAAATATATATTTTAATATATTTTTTATTCTGAAGAGAAAAGATTTGCCCGGTCGGGATTCGAACCCGAGTCCCCACCTTTCTAGCGTGGTGCCTTATCCACTAGGCCACCGAGCTCGTATATGAACCAGGGAAATCTTTTCTCTTCACTGATCCATACCCCCGGGCACTCGCAGTTGCGATGTACAAATCGGGGATGAATGTTCATTGAACATTACTGTTAACTGGATCTTGTTGACATACGTCATATATATTATAATTATGAGATAATTATTTGTTGTTGATAAATATATATTTTAATATATTTTTTATTCTGAAGAGAAAAGATTTGCCCGGTCGGGATTCGAACCCGAGTCCCCACCTCTCTAGCGTGGTGCCTTATCCACTAGGAGAAAAGATTTCCCTGGTTCGGATACGAGCTCGGTGGCCTAGTGGATAAGGCACCACGCTAGAGAGGTGGGGACTCGGGTTCGAATCCCGACCGGGCAAATCTTTTCTCTTCAGCATAAAAAATATATTATAATATTATTTATATTCACATTCACCTGGTTTGTTGCTTTGCCTGGTTTGGCTCTCTTAAAAAAAATATATATATATATATAATTAATGATTAAGTAGGGTTAACGTGCATCACTACAGACTAAGAAGGGTTTTAGATTCAGTACTTGGTAAAGTTGTAATATTCCTTTTCATAGCTGTCTTTCTCAGCCTCCATTGAATTTTCCACTAGTGACGCGGCTGAGAGAACATAATTGGGATTACATTGGGCCTGGCTTGCCCTCTCATAAGTAAGGGAACAAGCTCACTTTAAGGTTTTCCTGGGATATTTGCCTATGTAGTAGTATTGGGTATTTTATTATTTATTTCATTTTTAAAATTGTTTGTTTTCCCTTTTGTACCTATTAATATTACTTAATTTCTTTATACTATTATTTTTGATTTATTATAATATCATATTTTGTATCTTTTTATCGTGTATTGTTCTGTTAGTGGAGGATCGTTTTGTTCTTTTTATTTATCTTCTTTATGCATATTGTAAGAATGTATTCATAATTTTTCAATGTCCTTAAGAAAGACAGCTTGTAGTATTTATTCAATAAACAAGATAAAGAAAAAAAAATCACTCCTATCGTGGAATAACGAATAAACATAGATATATCAGTATCTATAAATATACATTGCAAATTCCGTAAAATACCGTAACATCACCAGGAAATTAGATTTTGAGTTTTTTTAATATTATTTCATTCAAAATTACGTAAGTGGTATAAACTGTAATAAGTGTAGTTGTCAGTTGGCCGAGAAGGTGCAGAAATACATATCGAAAGTGAAGGAATTAACAAAAGTCAATGATATAAGTCGGAGTCGACTTTTGATATTCGCGATGGTAAGGTTAGTTAAGTTAAGAAGACCTAAAATCAATAAGATATATTCGAACATGTAGAATATTCTAACATCTAGAAAATATCAGCTTTTAAGAAATGGAGTTAAATGTTTTATATTAAATGTTTTTTTTTTCATTTCATTTATTGATATTTACAACTGAACAAAATAATATACATTAAATAAATGTGTTGATAAAGTATACTATGGCATGTAAATAACTTGTGAGGAACTACTCACTAGTAGCACTTCAATAAAATCTAACCTAAAAGGTCTCTAGGCCATCTTCTTTTCAGACGCCTCGAAGGATTATCGGGAATAGAGTGGGAAGCAAGTTGGGAGACTGGATTGGAGTGGTTATGAAGCTAACTATGGAAAGATACATATCAGATTTGGGCTAAATCAGCAACCTATGGAACATCAAGATCTTTATGGATAAGTTTATTGGTCACAAAATAAGGAGCATCGAGGATTTTTCGAAGGATTGTGGATCGTAAGGATTAGATACGAGATGAAATGGATGGTTTAGTAGAGCCCCAAAGCTCAACTCCGTACGTCAAAATAGGTCTAATCACAGTAATGTAAATGAGTCTTTTGTAATTTCTTGGAAGCTTTTAACGTTTATCTAGTAAATGTTAAAGTAGTATCTAACGACGAGCAGTTTCTTGTCGTTTTATATTAAATGTTAAAACACTATTTCTCAAATGTTAAGATTTTTGAGATATTACAACATTCCACGGAAGGATGGGTAGATTTTTTCTATTTCTTTGCCAACATTTTTGTAGCGAGATGTGAAAAAAATCCCACTACAATCGCCCGGTTTTTAATCATTAAAGGGTTTCATGGAGGACGAGTGTATAGCACACGAGCACCTCCCGACCCTTGGCTAATCCTCCGCTGAAATAACATAATAAATAAATAATAGGGAACGGAACCTAAGTTGAGAGTTATGAGTCCACTCTTAAACTTACAACTTACGAGTAATAAGCTGCAATGTTTCTTCATTAAAAATAAAATGAAAAGAATAATCTAGGAAATAATTTTAGTGGAACCATACCTAATGGACGAAACCAACAAAAATAACTGTTCGCACTCCCCTCCACGACCTCAATCGTAACACACTTCTAAAATATTGCAGAAAGGTTATTTTTCGATTAAATAATACAACATAAAATTATTAAACGTGCATAGAAGAAAATAAAACAAAGATTATTTAATCTTATATTTTAATTGTATATATATTACCTTATATTAAATAATTGTAACGAGAGTTATTAATTAAACCGAACTATCCGTAATGGAGATGTATTTATGAACTAAAAGTAGACTTCATAATACAGCAAGCCTGCCAAAAATATGCATTTAGTAATTTCAGCTCTGTGATGAGACTGCTTGAAGCAGGTGGCTAATCTTTCTGGAATAAAACATCATTCAAACTAATTTACAAAAGAGAGCAGTAATCTTGAAACGCCTTCTCTAGTCCTAAATAGACAATGTACCATAATAGCTCGTGGCATCATCCTCTAACCCGGAAAAGAGAATAAAATATTATACAAAAAACAAAGGATTAATTTCTTGAAAAGTTTTTTATAGTTTAATCCCTTTTAAAAGCTGGATATCCATGTTATTTTTCAGTCACAAAACTACTCACTTCGTATTTACTCTCGGAAAATATAAATTCATGATATAGAAGACTATACTACTAAGAGTTCTGTAAGGATGTGAAACTAACGTAAAGTAAAGAATATCTGGCAAAAAAAAAAAAAAAAAAAAAAAAAAAAAAATTACATACAAGAATATATAAAATTCACTGCATTGTGGGATATTTCCGTCATCACAGTAAAAAAGAGGTAATGTTTTAAGATGTTTAAAAAAGAAATTAATTTTAAATAACTATGTTTTAAAATCAATATCTTACATGAAAACATTCACCATTAAGGAAACACCTCCAATTTCTTTTTTTTTTTACACTTTTTAGTCAAACTTCAAGTTATTCAATGGAATGACAGATTTAATCGGCGAATATAGTTCAGGCAATACCACTGCAACATTAATAGTAGGAATATAAAGTTCTTAGATTTAATAACGAACGATTTCCAAGAAAGGTTTTGAACTGTCGGGAAAAGGTCAGAAGGGTAGACCGCGAGACGTAAATCAGAAGGTCAAACTTCAAGTTATTCAATGGAATGACAGTAGACCGCGAGTTCTTAGATTTAATAACTAACGACGTAAGAAGGGTTAGAAGGTTAGCGTCAAGCTGGCCTTGGAAAATTGGGTTTTAACGGGCTGGGTTGGAGGGAGGTTTGTGGTCAGAAGTCAGTGTTTAAACCATCAAGTTTGCCAAGCTTTTTTTTTTTTTATTGAAATAAAAGGAAATAAGCATGCCCCATTTAGAAGAGTAGTAATAAAAAGCTATTTACTAATTACAGAGCAATATACACATATTGTCACATTACCAAACTATGTCCTAATATTGTTAAGAATGGTGTAGAAAAAAAAAAATGCGGTACAGATAGCAATTATTCATTTTGTTTGTATTGGGACTTAACGTTTTCAAGTATCCCAAATAGGGAATCTTACAGGTAACCAACATATTCTAGCCATGGTAGGAAAGTCAAGATCGAGTACCGCCACGAAATAAATTTAAATGCCAGGTGGTATTCAAACCATCGACCTTCAGTACTGAGCACACTAAAACCATCGCCTCAACTCACTCGGCAATCGAGTCCGCACAAGTTTTTATGGTAGACTACAGAGTCAAAATGAGCCTAACTTTTTAAACAATTTCCTAAAGCAAATTTTATCAGGATGAAATGGTAGCAGAATGTAAAAAAAAGAAAACAACAAAGATGCACGTCCTTAATATTATAAAATAAAAGTAGAAAAAAAATAAAATGTTAGAAAATGGTTGCAAGGATCAAAACTAGGCACTGCATAAAAATCCTCCTATTCGTTGAGATAAAGAGAAATAATCTCAACGCTTAAAGAAGTTATATAGTCTTACGAATTGTAGTGTTCATATAATCATAAAAACATAAAAAAAGAGCTGAAGATTTGGGTCAACTTTAATAATGAATGAACCCTCAGCAATGAAATTGAGCAAAGAATAGAAGGATAATAAAACCCAGGACAATGGCAGATTATATCCCCCGGAACTTGAAGAATACCTACCTAGGGAGGGTAATTTATACCTTAAAGACACTGATCATTAAATATTGGCACCATTGGGTAGAAGGGTCCGAGGATGGCCGCGACTTCTTTCTCTACAAAAATACATGAAAACGATAAAAAGGAAAAAAAAATACTAATGTGAAGAGCATGTGTCTGATACGCTATCGTATTCTTTTAAATGAGTTCGTTATTAAAAAAAATAAATAAAGACGCACAGTGAAAATTGTCAGAAAAGTAATTTTTAATGTCTGAATCATTTGTAAAAAAATTCCTATATAGTTACCCAGGCTCTAAAAAGTTTTAAAAGCAATCCAATTTTAATGTTGTAATAATTTAATCGCACATATATAGTAAAAATTTGAAAGTGAATCCAAATATCTAAATATAGGTGAAATGTCCCAGTTAGACAAACTTAAAACCTAAAATACTTTATTCATAAATCTCTAAAGGATAGTTTTTTTTGGGTTTTCTTTTTCCCTTTTCGTTTAATGGCATTAGAATTATCCATACAGCCATTCTTGAAATTATCTATTTAGCTCTTTACTATTTATATGTTGATATATTTATTTATTTAATATGAATATTGGGTGATGCTGATTATTTCCTCAGGTTTGTCTGTTGCTAATAATTTTTTACATCGGATATTATTATTAAAAGGTTTTCAAAAATTAAGAAACTTTTCTCTTTGATTTGTGTAAGCCGGGCATTCGATGATTAAGTGTTGGAGGGTTTCTCTTTTGTTACATCTATCACACTTTGAGCTTTTCTTAATTCCTATCCGCTGAAGATAAACATTGCATAAACCGTGATTAGTTATAAGTATAACAAAAATTTTAACTACGATAGACTTGTAGTATATGCCTGTAGATGACTCCTGATAATTCTGTTCCCACTTATTAATAAGCGTATGTTTTTTTAACATCAAAAAGTATGCCAAGTACGGTAGATCTATGTCACTGGTAAGCGTTAGGTTGAGGGAAGTTTTTGCAAGGCGGTCTACCTAGTCATTTTCCGGAATTTCCATGTGTGCCTTGATCCAAATAAATATTTGTTTTTTGTTTTTTATAGCGTGGTAGTGTTGTTTTATGACGTTGGCTAGAATGTTATTATTATTTATGTTGCTATTTATTTTTTATTGTTTCTAATGAGCTCATACTATCAGTTAATATTATAAATTTATTTTCATCCGATTTGTTAATAAATTCAAGGGATTGAAATATAATTCAGCATTGTTAATGGAAGTGGGTATAAAGGATGGGTTGTCAAGCCTAGAAAGCCAGAAAAAATATTTGATAAATGACTTTTAGCGTGTCCATTTATGATCCATTATAATTTCTAGATTTCTAACCCTACATGTAAGATATAAAAGACTAAAACCTAACTCTAAAATAAAGAACAACCACAAGTAATAAATACTTTATTCTGTTTTAAAATATGTGAAAAAAAAGTTCGGAAAAATAGTCAATTATTAATTAATTTAACTTATGAGTACTTCCTACCCGTCATAAAACAAGAAATATTTTTTACTTCGTTCTTATATGTAATGCATAGTTAACGAAGTTGATAAAGGTGCCTGCGCATTATGGAAGAGGATAGTTTTAGAATAGGTGTGAGCGAGACCTGAGACGATGATTGAATGGGCAGTTAAACGATTGTGTGAATGGAACGTAAAGTTGCTTTGAAGGAAGATACTGAAAAGTGATTCTGGCTCTCTTTCCTTCCCTGTCGCCTTATCAAAGAGAGTGTTACTAGTTTTGCCCCTTGTACTATCCTAAAAGACAAAAAAAAAACTGATTTTTAAATTCGTTGAATATTCATTATTTATTAAGTATTTTGTTAATTCGTAAAATTTATTAAGATTAAACGGATCGTTTCTATAAGAAATCTTTGTTCCTCATTATGGTTATGTTAAAAGTAAATAAAAATTCCTTCACCATTTTTATCAATAGTAGTATTCTATATGTGTCCCCTATTAGCAAAACCCGATACATCCACCTTTAGGTGAAAATTTTCTTATGTAATATTGTTTTTCTTATGTAAACCCAAAGACTTGCAGTTTATAATTTACACTGTATATAAGTTGCTGCCTGATATTTACGCAGCCATGTTATAATACCTTTTATTGTTCTTTTGTGTTATTCTTAGGGGACGAGGGAGGTGTCCCAGAATAAAGATTATTTAAAAAAAAAAAAAAAAAAAAAATGAAATCACAAGTTCTCGATAGGTAAGAACACTGTAATCACTGAATGAGTTTCAAATTAGTGCACATCTAATGAAAAATAGTGCATGGAAAAGGAGCTCAGTAACATATGCAGTTTGACTCTCAGTTGGTTTTTTGTGTTTTCTGAAAAATTTGTGTGAATGGATGTGTGCGGTTTTGCAGCTAGGGGACACATATAATCCAATACATTAGTAAGCTTAAAAAATATTACATATTTATACATTTTGATCTTAGATTTTGAATTAGAGTAAATCATGCTACTTACCTTGGAAAGCGTGTCTTCAGACTTTGTTATGATAGTCTCTAATGATTCTCTGTGAGCAAGTAACTTTCTCGCCTGAACCTTTCGATAGAAGCTCCGCTCTAGAGTGTGCCGGCTGACAGTACGCCCAAGAACCGATGCGACTTCACCATGGGCAGTAGAATCAGCTTCAACTTCAGCAAGCAGTCCCTCCCACAGAGCTATCAAGGCTGTCCTGGGACTGTGAAAATATTATTTAAATTTGTTTTATCTCGGAATGGTGAAATTATTAGATGTATAATATTAATAAGGCGATTGAATACGTTTATCAAAAAAAAATTAATAGCTCTGAAGATATAACCCACATGAGAATAAAACATAAGTTTTATTTTATGCGGTTGAAAAAATGTTCTCATCATAGGTAAGAAGACAATTTAATGATTGGAATAGTCATATCCTCCTTTAATAAGTAATGCAAATTTTTCTTTAACAGCCTACTTCCATGTCCATTAACAAAATTAATGCCTAGTTGTCGGATACGCAATGTTAAAAAAAAAAATTCGATTAGCCAGAAAGCTCTTAATATCATACTTACCTATACATTACGACTATTCATTTGGAGATAACCAAGAATAATGCAATAGCTCTTAGTAATAACAATGTTGTCTTGGAAGTGTACGATGAAATCGTCTTCCTACCTACTCAGTCCATTATTCTATATTCAAACGGAAGAATTTCTGAGGTCAGGTCATCGACTTTATTAAGACCACTAAACGATAATCTCACTAACAACGCGTTTTACCTATTTATGAGGAATTACTGATTCTGTGCTCGCCAGGTGGATATGTGATCACTGAAGTGGTTTTCTCAACTGGAGAGGAACAGGTTGATTTCCATTTGAAACGAGAGATTCGCGAGATCGAGCTAAAATTCAGGAATGGTTCAATGATCATCCCCCTTTTTCAAAGGTTGGATAAGTCAACGGACATCCCGGGAAGTTCCAAAATAAACTGCCACCGAGCCCTGGATATTGGAACGAAAATAATGGAAAGTTTCATTGGCAGCAAATTTGGTGACATGAGGCAATATAAAAAGAATGTGGTTTTGTCAATAGCCAGAATGAGCAGCACCAATGAAATCAATGGTGAGAAAGTCACTGTTAACTTTCTAACAATATTTCAACGAACTGCCATAGCAAAAAAAAACAAACAAAAAAACAAAATGACAGATATAGCAAAGCTTTTGAGATATGAATTAACTCCATACCCTCCGGCTATGTTTAGCGAGGGCGGAATGCGGAAAGGAAGAAAATCATCCCTCTCTGATGTTTTGCCAATAGAGGAAAACGCAAATCTAGATTTTGCCAAGAGTACAAATGTGGTAGATGGTGGTTTCCTTCTCCACAGCATGAAGTGGAAACAGTGCTCCAACACTTCTTCAATTTGTCGTCAGTGCATTGCCTATGTACAGAAACATTACTTAGAAAATTGTACGGTGGTTTTTGATAGGTATAGTGATGCCAACAGCACAAACCGAGCGGAACAGAAGCGAAAAGGGCTAACAAAAACTTTCATGAAAGCACGACTATCACGGTTCAACAAGAGCATTTTTTGGCTAATGAGAAAAACAAAATAAGGCTGATTCACTTGCTCAGCGAGAAAATGACAGCTGCCGGTATTAAAACAATTGTTACTATAGCGGATGCTGATGGCACTATAGTGAGGTGCGGATTGGATAAAGCTGCTGTACATCCAACTGTAGCGATAGTTGGGGAGGATTAGATTTGATAGTTCTCCTCATTTGATTGGCACCACTATCAATCAATATGTATTTCATAAAGCCAGGCCGTGGGAATGTGGAGACCAAATTGTTTTCAGTGCGACAAATTCAACAACTTCCAATCTCCAAAATGATTATCCTTCTCCATAGCTTCTCCAGATGCGACACCACCTCGGCGATACATGGAAAGAGTAAAGTGGGAATCGCTCATTTCACAGAAAATCCTGGCCTTATCCAAGATATTTTAACAATATGTACAGATCCCTCAGCATCACTTGAGGATATTGAACAGACTGGCGAAAAGCTTTTTTTTTGGCTGTGTATAAAGCGCCTGCCCATCAATACAACTTGAACGAACATAGGTACTCGGCATTTTTGAAAGTTTCAACGAAGCCCAAATCAGATATGGCCACTCTCCCTCCAACCAGAGGAGCTTCAAAGCAACACTCGCTCAGAGTATATCTACAGGTAAATCCATTTACATATAGTTTTAAATACTGCTTTCTTCAAATATTAATTTGTGATGAATACTTACGTTGGTCTGATTACTTTCTTACAGATACAACAGTGGCTCGGCAACCCCCTACTACCCATCCAATGGGGTTGGGCCAAGAGAGAAGATGAGATCCTTAACCCAGTTAAAAAGATCGACCCTGAGGCACCCGACTCTATTTTGAACACTTTGCCGATCATTTGAATCATTTGCCGATGCACAACTGGTAGTGAATGAATGAAAAGATTAATGAAAATAAATTTTATTCTGGGGCCTTGCCCCTTAAGAATAATTACAATGAACAATCGATGGCTAGCTAGCATACTGTATATATAATTAAGAAAGTAGTGGGGTGCGCTGCGGTTGCCGCAAAGTAAGGATTACCTGCTCCGGTGTCTGCGGATGCCTAGGAGCATGTACGAACGGAGCCCCCGTCGAAGACAGCATCGACGATGATGAATGTTTTTGTTGAGTTTTAACAATGGCGCAGGGAGATTAGAACAAAAAATTACCAAACCTTGAACTCAAAAAAAAAAAAAAAAGTTTAACTTCTCAAAATCGTTCACCTTCCTTAACTCTAAATGTGGTAAAAAGTCTTCCTTGAAGTAGGGAATTTGGATGGGGATAGGGGAAAGGGCTGAAAATTGTTTATTTTGAGCTGTTTGATTAAATAACTTTGATACCGTTACTTTTAGCACATTTTGTTTTCTATACATTATTAAAGATAAGCAAATAAGGTATTTGCAACAAATTTGGTTCTATTCATTTTTTTGCTTAGATCAATAGTTATAGAACTGTGGAGGACGAAAAAATTGGCTACCTTGTGGTAATTTGCACTTTTCCGCGAAAACACGTTTGTCGGTAACTCTTTCTCGCTATAACTCCAAAAACATTAGTTCGATCCCAAATTTCTTGTTTTCATCTTAAAGCTGGTTAAATTTCCTATCAGATTCCATATATTTAAGTTCCGTGAAATACCCATTCCACCTCGTTGAATTCCGCGTACGGTTGTAAAATCCTTATTTTTGCGGAACGATTCTCGTCATAAATCTAAAAATATTTGTTCGATCCTGAATTTCCTTTTTTAAACTTTAAGCTGGTTAAATTTGCTATTGGATCCTATGTATCAAATTTTGATCAAAGTCCGCGAAACACCCACGCCAGCCCACTTAACATATCAAAAATGTCATGTTTAGCCAAAACATACGCATTTAGTGTGTTAGCATGGGTATTACACGGGATATAATTAAACTAGTAGGAATATAATATAATAGGATAATATAATACAATAGGAATATAATTAAAATAGATAGGACCTGATAAATAATTTAAGTAGCTTTAAAATGAAATAAAGAAATTTGGGATCGGACAAATTGTTTAGGAGTTATAGAGAAAATATGCAAAAAAAAAAAAAAAAAACTAGAATTATATAACAGTTTGTTATTTGTTAGCGTGCTGGCAAGGTTTTACACGGAATTTTATCAAAATTTAATATATAGGATCTAATAGCAAATTTAACAAACTATGAGATGGAAAAAGAAATTAGGAACCGAACAAATATATTTGAGTTCAAATGAAAAATGTTCTGAAAAAATAAGGATTTCACAACAGTACACGGAATTCGGCGAGGTGGAATGGATATTTCATGGAACTAAATTAAAATCAAATATATGGTATCTGATTATAAATTTAACCAGCTTTAAGATGAAAAAAAGAAGTTCGTGATTAGACAAATAGTTTCGGGGTTATAGCCAAAAGAGTACCGACAAACGTGTTTTTGAGAAAAAGTGCGACTTACCGAAATTTAGCCTGTTTTTCTTGCTTCACAGTTCTAAAACTATTGATCTGAACAAAAAATGAAGAGAACCAAATTTATTGCTTTTTTGTTTAGCTTTAATAATGCATATAATACAAAATGTGCTGAAAGTAACGGTTTCTGAGTTATTGTATCAAAGTGCTAAATACATACAATTTTCAACACTTCCCCCTCCCCTGCCCAAACCTAAGGATATTTCAAAAAATCTGTTAACCATATTTACAGCTACGGTTGGTGAACAATATGCAGTAGTCAGACCTTTTTATTTTTTGTTCGATTTCAAGGTTCGAATGCTAATTTCCCTGTACTATAATAAGTATATAATAAAATAAGCATATAATAATAAGTATATAATAAGCATTAGGCCTAACGACAATAATTTTATATTAAGAAATAAGCATTCAATTAATAATAATAAACTATTCATTTGTAACAACAAACATTGCAATTTTAACAATAAATATATAAATTTGAACAATAAAAACGTGTTTTTTTTTATATTTTCCATTTCCCCCCACTATATCTTATTAAGCATTGATCTCAGAAAAAAAATGTATAGAATATTTTTTGTAAACAATTTTATGCAAATTAACTTACAATTAGTACATAAATATATGTTCGCTAGAGGCAAGAGTTTTCGAGTTATTAACAAAAAACTGAAAAAACGACCTTAATCAGTTATGCAACTAATCACTTTGTACATTATAGTTTTTCCTATAAATAAAGGGGTGGTGATGTACACAATAAATATAGGGGATTGGCACTATCTTTTTATAAAAGTATCTTATATTTTATTATATTAAACTCATATAGGTACTGATCAATGCTATGCTATGGATACCTAAAAACTAAATGTAAATAAAAGCAAGCTTACCCGTCTTTGCGAAGCTCAGCATTTTTCTTCCTGTAATTTCCGACTAATAATTGTAATTCTTCAGCATGGTGCTCATACATCTGAGAAAGTTCTTGAGCAAAGTCAGATACTGCAACAAACAAAATAACAAATACGAATGACATATAAGGTAATACAAACTAATTTAAAGAAAAATTACTACATAACCAAGATTTTTATTAGATTGAGGAAGAACACTTTAGTGATGTTAACCAATTGAAGGGTTAAGAGGTAACATTTGTTCATTTGTATATTGGTAAATCCATGTAAATGTATATAAACGATTTTCTGATATATGTGTGTGTATGTATACATTCTTATTATTTTATTGGTTTAAAGCACACACTTAATGGCAATTGAGTAAGCTTTTATAAATAGTTCAAGTATGTATATACATAGTTGCATAACCTAGCTTAGTCAATGTAGTTCACGAAATAAAACAGTAAGAAACACAAATTATTAAAAAATAAAATACAGAAAATAAACACTAGCTTGAATGAAAAACTTAAAAATTTCCAAGGTATATACAAAACCAAAACTAAATATGATGAAGGGGGAAGAATAATTCGCCACTTTTATCCGTATTTTGTTTATCAGTATACTAGTATTGAATGTTGAACATTCACGTTTTCGTGAAATTAAATTATTATAAACCCTATAATTTATGATTTAGTGTTGATAATTATTGATCTAATTGATAATACCTGTTGTAAAGATGAAAAAATACAGCATCTGTATTTTGAACAGTGTTTTCGTAATAAAACAACATGTCAAAAAATAAATAAATAAACTGAGTGAGATACAATGAATTTGCCGGCCCTAGTTCAGTTCGTAAAAAAATAAGATATTGTAGAAAACTGGACTTTCTGGAAACAAACTTGGAAAAATTATAAATTGGCGACTGATCTCAACAAGGATGATAAGAGAAGATCCACAATTTTCAAAAGCATACATACATACAGCATCTGCATTTTTAATTGTGTTTTGTGTTAAAACAAAAATACCATTTACTGCCTTTCTAGTCATGAAAGAAAACCAAATATTTTAAACAATGAAAAATGAACAATCCTAAAATTAATTTAGGATAATTCAAAATGTAGTTTTTTGTTTACATTTAAACTAAATATTCCTAATATTGTGTCTTAAAATAGAATTTAGTTTAATTTTCAAAATAATTAATTTAACTCACAATCAGTCTGGATCCAGATCTCATGTAAAGTTAATCTTGATGATTAATCGCAGAAATCAATTGTGGCTACAAGGAAAATTTACATCGCTTATTATGCGTTGAAAAACTCGCTCATTTGGAATATGATCAGCTAGAATATAACACTAAAAAATAAGATAATCATTCAATAGAAAAATCAACATATTACACATTTCGTTGCATCATAAAGATTAAGGTAATTGATTCTAGTTACATACACTTCAGTGTTGTTCCGAGGTAGCGGTGTTTTTTTTGGGGGGTAATCACCTTTGAGAGAGTAAAATAGATTCTAAGAATCATTATTTGACCTCGAAAATAAAAAAAAAAAAAAAAAAAAATTAGTCACCTCCAAGCAAGTTATAACAAACGGAGGAAAATACAGGGAAAATATATATATAAACTTTCTAACCTCCAGCAGTAAGCATTGGAACCGCTAAGATAATGCTACACTGAAGTATCGTTTTGAGGACTAGGAATCGAAATCAAAGACAAAACTAAAACAAGTTTTTTCTATCATTAAACCTCAGACCCGCATTTCCGTTACAAGAACAAGAACTAACTACAAGTCCACTAAACTCTCAAGACAAACCTCCTCACAAACACAGGGAAGCCCCAAGGATATGCAAAGCGAAAGTCTGAGACTACAGAGTACATATCCCGCCAAAGTTCACTAAGCACATTAGTTTCTGAAACTATGTACTGCTTGCATTAGAATAAATAACTTAAAAATAAAATGCATATTACGTTTATTTTTTGTTTATGGATGGGGTAATAATATCACTAATAATGTTAAGTGTAATATTATTTATATTGAACCTTTGGTTTAGAGAATGGGTCCACCGAAAAACGTTCTAAGCGACAAACATAAAATTTTGGGTAATCGGTGAAAGAAAATCATAATCTAAAGTTGTCAGTCTTGTTGGTTAAATTTTATGTTTAAATATCAATTTGTTGTACTTACGTGTAGAATGACATAACAGAGTACTATATCATGCTATGGCGTACTATTATACATTTTAAAACCTTTGAAATCGCCAATTCAGAAATTTTGTCACTTAAAACGTTTTTCGGCGGACCCATTCATTAGTTTGTGTTGAACTTTAGGTTTTAATAAAGTTGATTAATAAGGTGTTACCATATTTTTTATTGTTGAGTGTGTCAGTGTGTGTGCCTAATATGCTAAGTTATGCAGAGATGAGTATCACGTTATGAATCATTGTTAACACATTTTCAAACTCTGCTTATTTTCCTAAAATGCAATTTCTGCACATAACGAACTATTCAAGGGCGCCACATATTTATTCTTGAAAGGAAGGATTCATTAATTATGTAAACTCAAAAGAGGGAAGAAGACTAGCAAAAGCACTTCAACATATACGTATATACACAAAATTAATTATTAAAAAAATATTTAAGAAATATCAAGTAAGGGCGAGGGTGATTCCCAAAACATTTCCCATGAGAGGAGAAGACATTCTAATCAAGATAAAAACACCTTAAAGTAATCGAATGCCTCCTAATTCTAAATGATCTAATCTCATTATTAATTACAACCCTCTAACTTTTAGGATTTCATTATTGGATTAACTCTGTTTTTAATACATCATGTTTGTATTTTGTGATATTGAGCATTAACTTGCGTTAATTTTTAATTTGTAATAGAATCGATACTAGAGGTAATGAAATAAACGTTCATAAACAATATTTTTAATATTCTTCGGGTTAGCTATACTAACAAATTAATCAAATGCATCTGAATACATAATCATAGAGACAAGAAAATGAAGAAAAATACTTAGCAAAGTGCGTTATAGAAGATTATAGAAAACTAAAGAAAAATGATATAAAATTGAAAGTTTGATTAAATATATTTAAAAAAAAAAGCATTTACGCAAAATTAAACACATTACATTCCAATGGTATATCAGAGTCATTGAGGCGTACCTTTTTCCGAATAAATTATATAATTTAGCAGCTATTTACCAAGCTAAAATACCACCAAGTATATAGTTATACCAGTTCCAACAATTGAAGTTATAGATCACGTTATAGTAAAATATTAAGCTCCGAAGCGTATATATAAATTTCCAACCTACTTCATGATTAAATATTGGTACAGTAAAAATCGAGGTTATCTAAAAAAAAAAAAGCTGGAATGAAGACAATCACTATAATCTAGCAAGTGTCTTAGAATAATAGATCAAATCTCTTAAAAGTCTTAAACAGCCATCTTAGAACTGACAAGCTCCATAACAGACATAATTTAGCAGAAAACTTTGACGAAAGGCATTTCTTCTACTTATAAATCGCTTCATGAACCTGCATTAAGACTTGGAATATACAAGATAGTGTCTGATGAAAAAAATATATTCGCCAAGTCGCAGATGAATTGAAGAGTTTCTTGAATTATCTACACTTGTTGCCTAGACACGCAACATAATATTAAGAAGTAACATTAAAAGTAATTTCATATAATGTTACTATAAACAACTCTTTTGATCCTAAGGAAACTGCTTCATTTAAAGAATAACTTAGTTTCTGAATAAAGAATAACGTTACTGTTTCTAATTTTCATCCGGCGTGATTATCCATATGCTTATATTATATATAAAAGAGTAATGCTAATTATCACAGGCGAGTTAATTATTCTATGTAACGAACATTAAAGTGTCCCACACACTAAAGCGAAGATAATTGCATAGCAAATTTCGCATCCCTCGCAGGAGGTGGACTAACCACCATCATCAGTATCAAAACTGTTTTACATCTCTTCCCTGCTCTCTTATGGCCAACAGTCGCTCTCCTCCCTCAGGATGTCTTAAATGCAACGAATGCCCAGATAATGATCAGAAACAAGTATTATTGGTTCGCTAGAGATCTTTCAGAGGTGTCGTCCACTCGGTACAAGACCCTCACCTACGTGGTTAAGCTCTTTGCAGGTATGGTGGACTTGTACAGTACTCAGCGGATATGCTGGCTGGCCTAGGGCCCCATTACATAAAGCTCGTCTAGATGAGTTAATAACAAACTTCGACCCCGTCCTCACCGTAGAGGTATTGAATGAGAGACAAGAAGGAGGTGCATCAATGAGACGTCTTGTTGAGGCAGCCGAGATGAATAATGCTTTAACTAAATCATTATTTTAATGTATTTTATGTAAATGTACATAAAAACGATTCCTGCATTAAATATGTATATATAATATATATATATATATATATATATATATATATATATTTTTTTTTTTTTTTTAATTTTTTTTTTTTCAAATTTTATTGGATGAAAAGAGTATTTTTTTTTTTAAATGATGGCAAAACAAACCACCGCGGTTCGGAGGAAAACATTTAATCGAATAAAAAGATTGTATTATTGGCCTAATAGAAAAACTTAATTCGAATTCAAATTAATAATTGCGAAATTTGTACGGTATCAAAATATGATCGGAATCCTTTAAAACTCCAATATAACGTTACTCAAACACCATCTAAACCATTTGAAATAGTTCACATGGATACAATCACACTAGAAAACAAAAATATTTAACTCTAATCGACTCCTTTTCAAAATTTGCGCAAGTTTATAAATTAAAAAATGGTCAAGCAACTGAAGTCGTTAATAAATTAATTTCTCATTTTTTCTCATCACGGGTTACCAAACAAATAATAACAGATAACGGTTTAGAATTTAGAAACTCATTATTATCCGATTTATTAAAATTACACAGAATCCAACTACATTATACAGCTACTCAATCACCTCAATCAAACGGACCCATTGAAAGATTTCATAGCACATTAATAGAACATTTACCGAATTCAAAAAAACGACGCAATGGAAAAAAAATTAAATATGCCGTACTCGCGTATAACAACACTATTCATTCCATCACACAACTAAAGCCAATCGAAATAATATCTGGACATTTAGATATAGACTCGCCCGTTGCAATAGATCTCAATAATCAATTTTTGCAAAACATAAAGAAAGAGTAAAAATTTTTGCATGAACAAATAAATCATAGGAATCATAGCAAAAGAAAAATATATAACCAGGATGTCGCGAAGAATTGCCAAACGAAATCCCGGAAACAGTATTTGTAGCTAAGAGGCAAAAACAATCAAAATTAAAAAAAATTTAAAAAGGAAAAGATTAAAAAAATAATTAAACATAGTAAAACCGCTGTAATTGATAAAAAACATTATAACACGCAGAAAAAAATTCATTAAAAAATATAAAACGACCGCAAAAGAAAGGACAAATACAATGTTGGTAGACCCCCAGATGAAAGAGCTGGACCGAGTCAGCATTCTTAGAACTGAGATAAGCACTCGCACCTACGGACACATTCTTTCGCTAAGACAAGCTATAATTACAAGCTATAATAATTATGTTTATTTAAAACTAATTTTTTTAATATTAGTAAATAATTTTTTTTTTTAAAATAATTTTATTTTCTTTAAAATAAAAAGCATAAGAATATATTTAATATAAATAACAATTTAATATACACAATAAGGTCGCTGGATGAACGACTTTATATTGATGTGAAAGATGGCAGATAAAATGCCCAAACTATATAACACAATAATAAAAAAAAAAAAAAATAAAGAATGATAAAAAGAATAATTATTGTTGATAAACAACATAAACGAGTTCAGGGAATATGAACTCTTACTAGTTTAAGAGATGGCATTATAAGCCAAATTATGGAAAATATTTTACTGCTACATGATACAGGAATTCTTGATTTAATTACTCAATTTAATAATACTATTAAAACCATACAAGAGGAATACGCGTGCCATATTGCACGAAAATTAATGATATAGGAACCGTAGTTAACTTGTTAACAATTAAAAAGAATTATTAGATCACATCCAACTTATTTTCTCTTTTAAATTCTACTACTATTTCTGATATAGAAACTTCTTTAACATTTTGTAAATTAAATATTCTACATCCAGCTATAATTAATACAAAAAAACATTGTTTCCAAGAATTAGAAAAGATAGCTCCACATTACAATAACAAATTTCTTTATCCATTTCAATTTAAATTTATCCTAGATATAGAACGCACAATATCTGTACAATGTGCTTGCATGAAAATGAGATTATTTTATACTTTAGCACTTCCAATTTTTTTTGAAGAAACTGTTTATAGTTTGTATAATTTATTACCCCATTCCATCTATTGTAAAGGATGAAATCATAACAATAATTCCAAAGTTCAAATACTCTTAAATATTAATAACAACTTTAAATTTCTTTTAATCATCAATGTATCAAAAGAAACAGCATTCACCACTGTCATACAGCTGACTATCTCCACCACGATGACTTATGTATTCAAGATATTTTAACAAAAATCATCCAGGTAAATTGTCTTTACACACGTCTACATCAGAAGAAACCACATCGAAGAAATCCCAGGAACACGCTACATTCTCATAGCATTTTACAACCCGGATGATCTTTCAAGTTCAACAAGAAAAAGAAACAGTAACTATCAATATATAGCTTTTAAACATATAGAAATTAAAAATTTAAAATTTCATATATATATATATATATATATTTTTTTTTTTTTTTTTTAACTTTTTAATTTTTTTTTTTTTTTTTTTTAAATGAAACTGCTATTCTTAATTCACACCCGAACACAACATACTTTATATATATATATATATATATTTTTTTTTTTTTTAATTTAATTTTATTTTTTTTTAAATGAAAAACTTAATTCACACCCGAACACAACATACAAACAACAACTGGAATTTATTAATGGGTAACTCAAAGAAAGTTCTATGCCTTTATGATATATTTAAATTAATAGAATAAAAAGGATGAGCTATTTCAATATTTCTTTCATTCAAAGGATTATTCGATATCTGGCAAAATAGGGACTTGCAAGGCGCAGCTAGGGCCTATAACTCAGCATTCACAGAGTGACTCCAACTTATTTATAGGAAGCATAAGCCATCTGTCTCTTAACAAAATATGACCATTGCATATTTTCAATTTCTTTTTCGTCATATCTTCCATTTTATGATACAGTGCGATATTTTTATCAAACTGCAGTGAAAGTAAATCTATATAATAAACAATCATGAGATGAGCGAAGCATTTATTGTACAAGAATTTTATCAACAGTTTTTACCAAGTACGTTTTCGTGGTCGAAATAAATTTAATAATTATAAATAGAATGCATTGAATAAGATGTTGGATGGAATCAGTTAGAAAAAAATTTCCATATTCACTGATGACTATTAATGATTTGGCCGTAACGTTGGGTTTTGTAATTCCAAATAAATTTATCAGCTTCGAACCATTGCACATAGGGGAAGGGAATATTAAGAATCTAGGCGGCCAAAATTATTTAATCCCAGTTGACTTTCAAAAATATGTTTTCTAATCATATTTAAGCTTAGAAAAAGTGATTTTCAGGATTTTAATTAAAAAAAAAAAAAGAAAAAGAAAAAAAAAATAATGTTTATTCAATATACTTAAACATTCCTCCATAGAAATTTTCGAAATTCTGCCTTTACAGCTTGAAATGTTTGTTGTCTGCCCCATCGGCTTCTTTGGAAAGCAACCCTTTAGGCAAAATTGCTTTTTCTATTAAAGTTGCACCGTGAACAAGAATTTTATGAATGGTAAGTGAATAATGACTTATATATAATTTTAATATTCGATATCAGTCTTCAACCGTTTGTAAATGAACCTTGTGGCCACTTGATTTTACTTCAATTATAACTTCAAATCGGTATAACAAATTGGAATCAACACCAGAGATTTCTGCATCTAAAAGATCTTTTACAGACATTACTTTCGTTGGTGTTGCTTATATAATAATATAAGAGATGCAATATGCTTCCGAACAGGCAAATCCTGGCGTGGAATTTAAATAAACGAGACAAAAGAGCATCGGCATCAACATAATTTTGGTTTTTTTATTGAATCATTGAATTCTTTGAACGTTACACCACAAATGTAGGACCTCATGGTTGACGACATTAGGCACATAGTAAGTGACAGGATATGTTTCACAATATAACAACTGTATTCCAGTTTGAATAAGGTGCTTTTTAATGACTTTAAATAATTAAAATAAGTATCTCAAATATTTTCAGCTCAGACAATCCAGTCTTTTTTCAAGGAATTTTTTTTTTTCATTTTACCATCCTCCTTTCGCCTCTTTTTGAATTTAGATTTTAAATAGGAAAATTGGTACTTCATTTCTTAAACTTCATTAATTTCACTAGAATAGTTCTCACTAGTCAAAACATTTCTTTAAACAATATAATTTTACTTAAAATTTGGGAAGTTTTGCTCCTGTATTTTATTTTTCAGTGATTTCCGGGTTACTTATCTTACTCCTCAACCGATGAACACATATAAATAAATTGAAGATAGTATTAAATGAATTTTTTTGAATATTTTATATAATTTTCTTATTATCATCTTTAGTGCCACTTAAATCGAAAAGGTGCGGCTGATTTGGTCATTATTATTTCACAAAAAGTCCAACCTTCCAAATATATTGAAAATAACAGCCTGGACGCACCCTGAAGTACAACAAAAACACTAAAATGTGGCTGAAAATAAATGAAAAATAGAATATTTTTCAAACGGCCGAAATGGTGCCGTAATAACCGCTTCAAAAGTATGATTCCTCACCTGCAGTTTCCAGAACAGTAACTCTATTTATGAAGAATATCACTAAATGTAAGAAAACTCATTTCAACTGAAGCGATTACACTTATAAAACAATTAGAGATCCGTTGACATGAGGGAATGGTGCAGTTTCGACAAATCGTACGACTTACATATTGCAGGGAAGGAAGAGACAAGGACCACATAATGTCCTCTGTTTATCTAACTTTATAAACAGCTTGGTTCTTTTCACCTTCTGTGAATTTTATGAAATCGACTTTTGGCCACCTAGATTAGCTAAGTAGACCAAGACGGAGATGGGAGGGTTGCATCAGGGCTGACCTTGCGGATTTGGGTTTTGGTTAAAAGGAGGTGTTTTCAACGGTCGGTGGTGTTGGCAGTGAACCTTCGGGCTCGCTTAGCCTTTTATTATTATTATTGTTATTGTAAATTTTAAAACATTGCCTAAAAGTTGACTGATCCCACCCAGCATCATATTCAATATATTCATCATGCAATCATTCAGCACTCTTCAATTAAATAAAATATAAAGTGTTTATATATATATATATATATATATATATATATATATATATATTTTTTTTTTTTTTTTTTTTTATAGAATGTTTTCCATGTCATAACAATATTCCTAATTACCAAGTATATTATTAAGCAAAAACTTAAAAGATATAATACATTTCTGTCCTTTTTTTTTCATTTTATTCATTATTCATAATAATCTTTGGCGTGCTCACAGTTAGTTAAAATTAGGGTTTTTGAATGCATGGAATAATGCATGCATTGGCATGGTAGGAAAATGCTTATTAGTAGATAGTAATAGACATATAGACAGCTTGAATTTAAATATGTATAATGAATCCTTTCCTATTTATTGCTTGAAATCTATGCCGGCTATAAAAGTAGCACAGTGCGGTAGAGCAATGGGAGGTTGTTAATTTAGTCCAAGAATTTAATTATGGTTAAGTATTTGTTTAAAAAAATGCAGAACATGTTAATAGATTAATGTAATTTTCTAATATTTGTTTATTTTCATAGTACTGTATTTTATTAATCTAAGGAAAATTATGTAAATTTTGTTTGTAATGATTTACAAAAAAGATACATTGTATTGTTTTCTATACACTATATATACTATATACTAAAAAAGTAAAGCTCAAACACCTCTCAAAGACTCTTCTGATGGCAAATTCCAAGAATACTCTTTATTGTATCAGTGTTATTACCAGAAGTACATGTATGTATATCATATATTTTTAAATAAAGACATTATTATTATTATACTGGAAAGTATGAATTTTCATATTGGACACATTGCATATGATACTCCATTTCTTTTAAGTAAGGTAAAATATTAGAATGAAAATCAGAATAAATTAAGCAGTACACGCAAACTGTGGTACTTCGGGTGTAAACAACTTTTAGTTGAGTGGAAATAGAAACTCCTTAATTATTATAATTGAATATCATTATTTACATTCTTTGTTATTTATTAAATATCTACAAGCCATTATTTAAAAACTCCAAAGACTGGGGTAGGCTCCATAACCCATTGTTAGTTTCCTCGAGGTCATTAAAACCTGAGCATTAACGAAACTAATCGCGATTCTTCCCTGATCAAAGGCCGGTGATTAGTCCAATCAGGGCCAGAACCAGGATATTGAAGATTAGCAGGATCGTCACATTTCTCACTTAATTGGAGCTTTTGGGATGGACGTATTAAGGCAGAGTGTTGTTCTGCAACAGTGTTCTAAAATAAAACAACCCTTTTAAGCCTAGAACCAAGGCTTTCACAGTAGTTTATTGTTGTGGATGGGTATGTAATGCCATTTCTATTCCTGTGATTTTTTTTCTTTAACCCCAAAATCGAGTTTTTTTAAAGTTTTTTTTTAAAACATTTTATTTCAATAATTACAAGCTGCCTCACTCAAGGGTAATGAGCAATATGGATGACAAAGACTCATAAATATAATAATATGTACAATGGTATAAAAAAAATTAAAAGGAATAAAGTAATGAAATTAAAATAAACAGCCTCTTAAGATACACGAAATAAATTAAAATATATAAGAAATAAAATATAATATAATAAATGATAATATAAAATAGGTAATGATTGTTGAAACGACCAAATAAAAAATAAAAATTAAGAAAGAAAAGAAACAATCATAACTCAAACTCTATATTCAAAATTTACAAACATTCTGAGGGACATCCCGAACCAAGCCCGCCCCCACATTAAAATACAAGCTGAGGAAGATATAAGTTAAATGACTGAATCAATATATTATCGAATAAGATGTTAGATAAGATCATTCAGGAAACATTTTAAGCAATCTTTGGAAATTAACATTTTTATAGAACTGTTTTTCAGAAACCCCCTAACGTTTCTGCCATATAATTTATGGCAAAACCAAGAATAGTCAAATAAAGAAATATAAAAGGCTTATAAGCAATATGAATTTTTAAATCTAAAGAGTTGACATTAAGGTGTTAAAAATAAAATACAGTGAAAATAAATAAGATATAAGATGATCAGAATTGTAAATTAAACATGTTATAAAATATTTTTTCATTTTATTTTCCATCTGGTATGTTATTATTACACATAACTTTATTTAGTTTTCGTTTACACTTTTGATCATAAAACTCCAATTGACAAAACTCCATAATTACAAAAATAATTTTTTTAGAAGTATTTTTTCTTTTCCTTTTTTTTCTCATACATGAAATTTCATTTATCAAGTTATTATTTTTATAGTATAATTTCAGTTTGATATAAATTAGGCGCAATAAAAATTTATCTTTTTTATTAAATTTATTCACCAATCAGATTTTTTTTTTTAGATCTAGTTCTTTTTTTTTTTTTATTCTCTTTTTCTTTACCACCACAATTTATTATACTTATTTCATATTAGAAAATTCATCTATTTGTAGTTAATTTTCCACTACTAGTGTTTATTTTGAATAATTGTTTAAATTTCTGATTTTTCTATTTAATCACTTATACGATATACGCTTAATGAGCATGTTTTGGCAAAATATGACAATTATGACATGTTCAGCGTGCTGTCGTGGGTGTTTTACCGGATTTGATATAAATTCCATATATATGATCTAACAGTAAATTTATCCAGCATTTAGATGTAAAAACGAAATTTGTGATCGGACAAGTAGTTTCCGAGTTTAAGACCATAAATTCGCAAAAACAAAAATGGTCCGATTTCGGAGTTGATTTTTCCATTTCGTAGGTACTGGTTCATGCTAAAATTAATATTTAAGACTTTCTTCGAAAAATGATTCATTGTCGTGTTATATGTAAACAAAAAACTGGTATTTTGGGTGGTTCTTTGCGATTTTAGTTATGAACCGGCGGCTTCATAACCGTTTTTCATTATTCCGTTGAGAATAAAAGTGCGGCAGTTTTTTCCTGATAACGGCCTTTTGAGCATTATTTTACTGGACTATTTATGATTTCTGCGCAACACCTCAGACCATCAGATTTTCTCAGTTTAGATCAAGAATCAAAGGAGGGATGCATTGTACATGTTTTTCGAGTAGGTATATATGTTCATTAGCGGTATATACAATCAGTTCTCGATTATGTATAATATAGGTTTATAATAACTGAAGTAGGTAATATAGTCCTTACAGATGAGGTGGATGCAAACACCAAATCAATACAATAATATTATTATAATTATATAAGCTTAGTAATAAGCCTTGTTTTTATTTCAATCAATTTGTTTACAAGCGTAAAAATAAAAATAAATAGACTGGCCAAGGCGGCGCTTTTTGCCAACATTTGACGACAAAAGCGGCCAAGTAGTCGGCTTTTCTGACTAGTAAGCCCATCTCTAATATTTAATAAATAAGTTCAGATTTGAATTTATTAAAATTTAAAAAAAAAAATGCTTCAATTTATTTAGCACTGAATATTGTTTATCATAACTAAAACATAGTCTAGTTAATTTAAAACATTAATTTAACTGCTAAGCTCATTTGCAGGCCTACAGAACAGAGGAAAGGCCAAATGAGATCCTTCTGCCCCAGCTGTCTAAAACAGAACTGCTTAGTTAGGCGGAAAGCCGAAACAAAGAAAATGCAACAGACATATTAGGATCAAAAACATTGCTCGGCTGAAAATGTTTAAAGGAAGATGATTGAAAGTTTAAATAATACAGGGTGTCCAAAAAGAGTATCGGGTATTTGTTACTTCGATAAAACAAAAACTACTTTAATAAAAAGGAAGTTTATTGTTAATTATTACAATATGAAATGGAAAATTATTTGGAAAATATGATGTTATCTAAATGGTTACCGTCATGCTGCTGGCACTCTTCTAATCGGGAACGAAGATTGGCGCTCACATGCTGACATAGCCTCGATATTGCTGCCATTTCTGACCTCATATTTTGCTTCAATATCGTCAGGTTTGTCGGATTATTCTCATAGACCTTACTTTTAAGGCATCCCCATGCAAAATAGTCAAGTGGACTAAAGTCAGGGTAGGCCAGTTGTTGTTACCTCTACGAGAAATTACCTTATTATGGAATAATTCGTTAACAGCTTCCATTGCTTGATTTGATGTATGGCAAATGGCCCCATCTTGTTGAAACCACGTGCTTGAGTTAAAACCCTGGACCCAAAACGTTTCGCAGCATATCGCAGTAATGGTCACTATTCACATTGAGAGGTCGGCCTCGTCGATCTTCATGAAAACAAGGACCGATTATGCTTCTAGCAGACATAGTAGCCCAAACAACGACTTCTCGGATTTTCCTCTGTCCAGTACCGACAATAATTTTTATTGACATGACCATTCAGATGAAAGTTTGCTTCATCACTGAAGAGTATGTCATCAAAATTGTTGAAGTAGATTTTGCTTTATCGCAGTAACATATAACCGATACTCTTTTTGGACACCCACAAACTCAAGATTGTGGTTACAACAGTAGGGACCACTTGCCATACATCAAATCAAGCAATGGAAGCTGTTATTAATTTATTCCCTAGTAAGGTCATTTCGCGTAGGGTTAACATCAACTGGCGTCCCAGAAGAACCGACCTTAGTCCACTTGACTATTTTGCTTGGGGAGACCTTAAAAGTAAAGTTTATGAGAATAATCCGACGAACCTGACGCAATTGAAGCAAAACATGAGGTCAGAAACGGCAGCAATATCGAGAGCTATATCAGCATGTGATCGACAATCTTCGTTTCTGATTAGAAGAGTGCCAGCAGCACAACGGTCACCATTTAGATAACATCATATTTTCCAAATAATGTTTCACTTTATATTGTAATTATGGAGAGCAAACGTTTTATTTTATTTTAAGTATTTTTTGTTTTATCGAAGTAACAAATACCCGATACTCTTTTTGGACACCCTGTAGTTGTGCAACTTTATGGTGCGCCCCCCCACCCAGTGATTTTTTTTATTTTTTTTTATAACATTTAAATTGAAGTTTCTTTCTCAAGATATTTTGATTTCCAACTCAATTATAATATTTAATTATAACAAGTGGTATTACGGAGTTATTCTATAATTATATTATTATGTATTACCATGATTATATCTGAAGGGATCATATTATTTATCCATATATTCAGTGCGGATCGAAGCGCAGCGCATCAGAGCGGATTTTCCGAAACGATGGGTTATTTGGGCCAGAAAGAGGCAATGCACACTATGTCGGCATAGAGAAGTACGCATTTTCCCATGAAATCAACTCCATAGCAAAATTCGTTCTGATGCGCGGCGCTGTGATCCGTAAGTAGTGAGCACTAGCCTTAACAATGACTTTTTGTGTATTTTTTAAAATTAAATTTTTAGTTAACTATTTATTTTGTTTTTTTTTATCACGATGCAATTGTCTCAGGGTCATTTAATATGTATAATTATGTTAACTGTAAAAAAAAAATTGAATACTATAGATAAAGTGTACTTCATCTCAATGCACGTATTTTTATGATAATTTTAATATTTATAAGCAGCATTCTCCCACATAGAAAAAATGTATGCCTTCGGCTTATCACCTAAGGTGCTTACTACCGTTGTTCTAGTGATTATTTTGATAAACTGACAATGAGTTTTAAAATATTATTAATATTCCTATAACATTCTACGTTAATTTTTGTTAAAGTTCATTGCAAATATCAAATAAATTTGGGGTTATAAAACACAATAAAATAAATTTGCTACCCATATACATGAGCCGAACTTTAACAACAAAAAATAATTGATTTAACTGGGTTTGACACATCAAACCTAAAATTATAGGTTACAAATAATAAAAACACTATTATGCTTACAGTCCAGTCGATAAAGGATTATGGAGTATGTTTTCTGTAATCCTAGGTTTTTTTTCGGCAACGTGTTCAGGGGTAGTTAGAAAGTAAACATACTAAAAGTTTTCGGGCCTGGAAACAAGAAAGAGGGGGGCACGGAAAATCTCTTCTTTTGGTTTCGCGCTCATATCTCTAATATGTTGCGTCGTATGCAAAACATGGCTATTTAATAAATTATTAGAATTAAATTTTCTACAACATTTATTGCATACACATTTTTTATATTCTCTACAGTTTCCAAGATATACGCTTGGCAAATGTGAACATTTTCGAGAAAAAAAAATGTTCACTTCACGTTTTCTGTTTCTTTCCTCCGTATCTTCTGGAACGTAAATTTTTTTTTATTTTTATTTTTAATAAATAATCATGTTTTGCTTACGACGCACCGTTTTCGAGATAAGAGCTCAAAAACTCCAGGACTTTTAGTGTGTTTACTTTCAAACTACAATGGACATGTTTCTGAAGAAATTTTAGATTACTGAAAACGCACTCTACACCCCATTTCAAGCTTTTATTTACAGGACTATTATACTCATTCATAACTTATAAACTTATGTTACTTAAACATTAAATATTCAATCAATTCTTGTCAGAAAGTAATTCATACCGAAAGATAACTGTAAGCTGGAAATATTATAAATGGAGAGGTTCTAGGAAGAACGAAAACCACTAAGGTAGATAAACTACCCCTGTTCTAAAATAGATAAGGGCAAAGGGTGCACAAAAGCTTTTAACATGTGAGACAAGAACTCTGAGAGCTGATACGAACTGGTGAACTAATAGGCATTAAGTTTCCAGGTTTTAAAACATTATAAATAGATAAAAAACATAATTAAGTAAATTATCTGTTAAATGGTAATTTATCGTCAAAGAAAATCATTAACATTTACATACCAATTAATACAATAATTTACTTTATACTATCATTATTTATATGCCATTATATTTCTTGTATAGTTAGACAGATGCTATTTATTTCAATTGTTTTATTAATATTTACTTTATTTTATTTTACCTGTATTGTGCATATTGCATGAGTGGATTAGCTGCCATATATATTACTCATGCCCTTGAGTCGTCAGCTTGTATTATTTTCTTTCCGTAAAAAAATAAAAAATAATAATAAATTACATTAAAAACAAGAGACACTTTATTTAGCGAAGCTGCCCATTTCAAATATTTTGCTACATTTAGCACAACATTAATTCATTTATCAATCTAATAAACAAAAATATCGTAATACATTTAAACAACAAACAAAAATATTAAGTAACTCAACTGGTATGACGTCTAAATTTTATATATTTCCTTTTTCATTCTCGTTGACTGAATTTCATTCTCCAAGACTCACTTGGAGAGTCCAAGCTGTACAGCGACCTTATATATCGTAGTGTTACCACCTTATTTTTCGCTTCCATATTCGGCCATTTAAATGAGAAGAACGGAAAAGAAGATCATTATATCCTTGATACATAAAATACGATACATAAAAAAGCCATATTTTACCACAATCAAAAAGGGAGAGAGTGTATGTAGCCTTGACTATTTTATCAAAATTAAAATTAAATTATTAAATTGAATTGCAACGAATTTCTAAGTGACGTCATTTTTGGTACAATTGAAAAGTATGCTGAGTGATACAATTTCAAACGTGAGGTTGGATAGTTACATTAAATCTCTTATAGAACTAATTAAAAAAAAATAATAATTTGCAAATATTCTAACTCTAACGGATTTTATTTTATACAATACCAACAGCCCCCGTCATGGCTTCGCCCACTCTCATAAGTAAGATTATAACTAATATTTACGTTTTATTTGTTTATTAATAAAAATATAGGATTGAAGTATGCATTTAAGCATTATTTCTTCAACCCGCAGCTGCAATTTTTAACCTGGTTAAAATTACACTGATTTGGTGTATCAGGAATGAAAAAACAAGAAATGATCGAGGAGTTAGGCCAATACGTGAGATCCTTGAGAAGAGACAGTTAAAGTGGTTTGGCCATGGTGGTCAAATGAGTGAAAACTGAGAACCACGCAAGTTTCTTGAAGCTAGGCCTACAGGAAAAAGATTTAGAGGAAGACCACGGAATATATAAATGGACAGAATGGACCAGGTGGGAGAGAAGAGGGGAAGACGGCTGGAAACAATAAAGGTGTTGGCGAGGGACCGTGATCCTTGGTCGATTTGGGTCGAAGCACCTCCACGCTGAGAGGCACCAAGGAGGTAGTAAAAGAAGAGGAAGGTGTTTGAAGATTAAGTAAAAACATAATTACACATCGAACTTGAAATTTTAATGTATGAGTTGGTAACCCAGATGGACTGAGGCTACCAAGAAACTTGCAGATAATGGATTGTATTATCAAAGCTCGGTAGATTTTTAAAATTCACGGAGATGCACATACTGCAAACACATTTTGAAATCTTTATTGATAATTAAATTGAATATAAGTACATGTTACTACCAATTTCAAGCTCTATATAACTCACTATATTTGTAACCTATAACGTAGAATGGCGCTCGCCACCACCAAGGATACACTAACAAAATAGGCCAAAAAAACTGTCAAGGCGATCTTCCTTGGAAAGGGAAGAGCAGGACGTCCCCGTAAGAGAACCAATGTCACAATTGCTGACATGGAATGGGCCTAGAGAAGAAATTATTTTGATAGAGATTGCTAGAAATAATTGGTAGGGAGGCTAAAGTTCACTAAGTACAGAATAAAAGGAAAAGAAGAAAAATAAGTAATGATATAAATATTAGGAACAAAAACTTTTTATAAGATTAATTATGAAAGTCATAATTAAGGGTTTTATACAAGCACAAGGACTTTTGAAACAATCCTGTCTAATCTAAGAAAACGGATTTAAAAGAAAGTTGTCTAGTATTAGATCTCATAGGTCTGCAAAATAAACATTGTAATATTATTATATTATATGGGATCATTTGTTGTTCTGGGAGGCCTAAAGTAAAATATTGGGTTTAAATTTCCAGGTTTGAATAGTTCAATGGTGGAAACTAAACTCAAATAAAAAAAATCATAGAGGATCATGGTTTGTGTTGTTGAGTTAGTGTTAAAAAGCCGACAACAAAAGTGAGGCAGGTGAAGGATACGGTTAACATGACGGACTAATGCAGTTAACGGGAGGTAAACATGGAAACAAACGACCAGCTGTCAGCCCAGCCATCGCTGAGAGAAATTCCTGGAAAATCCCACCTGCTCCAGCCAGGAAGGGATGAAATTTTCAAATCATCTCACATCTGACGTTTCAGCTTATAGAGTTGAAGTTTTCTGAATAACTATTTATTGCAGTGTTTGGAAGTCATGAATAAGTAGATTAATCAAAATTATGGACTTTTTATTTGGGCATTTTTGATCATTAACAAGTAAAGGTAAATAGAAAATTCTGAAGATTTTCATGGGATTCTGTTCCTATTGATAATGATTAAAAAAAGGGGGTGTGGCTTTCATGGACACGTCCGTTTTAAATTTTCATAAAACGTACGTATTTTTCAAATAAAATATTTTTATTTATATATTTAGAATAAAAGCAAGGAAACAAATAATTATCGTGTAACAATATAACTTTACTAGCTGAAAGTACCCTGCTCCGCTACGGTTTAATATCATTAGGATTAAGAACAACTTAAATTAGTAAAAGTGAAGCTTAACATTGATAATTATTATACTTGAATAAATCTAAAGAATTCCATTATTAGAATAATTGTAATAAGTAAATTTAACAATTTGCAAAAGTTAATTTTATATTATTTTGATAGTCCTGCAGTGAAACTTCGAGGCAGCACTACCATCTTACCCAGCTCTGATACCAGACTATCAGCTTTTCTTATGGCATACTTTAAGTGAATATAGTCTCAACTTTTCCGATTTTTTCGAATAAAGTTTAGTCTTTCTGTTTATATTTTTGCGTACATATCAAGCATAAATTAGTTGAGGAGATTACGAAATTAAAGTAATTAAGATTCTTCACTTCCTCGCTCCATCAACGTGTTTGGGTCACGCTGAGGGATGTTAATACTGTACCTTTCTTTTCCATGGTAGAACATGATACGATACTAAAGAGAATCATACACTTGATAGAACTCACTGATTATAAGTTTTTTTCCCTGCTGAGGAGAACAATGTGTCGCTTTTCAAACACCTGCCCAACAATCAAAACAGCAACTTCGTTAGTGGTAGGAGTATTGTATCGTCCTAAGTGAGCATTTGAAGGCTTTTTGTCAGCACTAATAACTGCCTGGAAATCTTATAGATCTTTGGGAACAGACTCAACAGCAGCTCTGAAGTCCTCGATATAGTTGTTATGTTCTTGAAGAATTTTTGGAGTTGGTCTACCAATGCCGGCTTGACATTTTAAAAGTAACCACAGCGAAGTCTCTTTCATGATTGTCATAACCAACCAAATTTATCAGAATAAAATACGGCTGCTGTTGTGTTCCAGGCATCAAACTCCCTATTCTGTGATATACCTGTACTCACACCTTAAATGTTAGCATGAACTGTGCCAAGTTGGAGCATTTAGACGGTAGCCCCGTTTTCTGATTCATTTTGTTCCTCAGTTCTTTCAATTCTTGAGGCGACAATTGCTGATCTTCAGCAATGTTTTCGAGAGTTTCTCACAGAATTTATTGCATTATAAGAAAGTGTCTCAAGCATTTGGCGTGTCATATCTTAGGAGTATAGTGACAGGGATAAACAGGGGGAAGCTTAATAGAGATTAGTGGAAAAATTCAAATTAAAAAAAAAAAAATAATTCTATTGCTGCCTTTTTAGACGTTACTTCCACGACTACTTTGAACGCCGGATACTTCTAAGACGCTCCAACCTTTTTATTTTGTACTACTAGGAGTAGTACTACCTTCATGACGAATCACACAAAATGAGCGAAATATACAGATATCTCTGTACCATGTCTAAGCTCTAAAAATTGCAACATTTTCATTCCGTTATAAGACAGCGCAGACAAAAGGTTGTGCAAAACGTAGCGCCTGCCTTAAGCTATATAGCATATAAGTAATTTATAGATTACTAGCTGAAAGTACTCTGCTCCGCTACGGTTTCATATGATAAGGATTAAGGACAACTTAAATTTGTAAAAGTTAAGCTTAACGTTGATAATTATAATTACTTACATAAACCTAAAGAATTCCATTCTTAGAATAATTTCAATAAGTAAATTTGACAATTTGCGAAAGTTAATTTTATATTATTTTGATAGTCCTCCAGTGAAGCTTCGAGGCAGCACTACCATCTTACCCAGCTCTGATACCAGACCATCAGCTTTTCTTATGACATACTTTAAGTGAATATAGTCTGAACTTCTCACCTTTTTTTAATTTTTTCGAAATAAGTTTAGTCTTTCTGTTTCTATTTTTGAATACATATCGAGCATAAATTGGTTGAGGAGATTGCGAAATTAAAGTAAATAAGGTTCTTCACCTCCTCGCTCCATGAACATTTAGGCGTGAAAATCAGCTGCAGGCACAATTTTCTTAATTGGTGTATTTTAATTAAATGTTCTATTTTTGCCAATTTTTATATCTTTTGAATTAGTCACTAGTTCCATTTATAAAAATATGGCAAATCAGGGAAAGTTTAGTCAGTTGTTTTAATTGATATCTTATGCTCAAGTTGATAGTGATTAAACATTTTTTTTTTTGTAAGTTCATACCAGAACCCAACAAAGGGCATTGTAGAGACGGGATTTTACTTGATTTATTTAAAGAACGAAATTTTCGTTAGTGCCTATTCAAATTAAAATTAGTTGAAAACGTTTAATCACCATATTGACAAATTAATTCAGAAGCCATGATAAAAAAAAACAAAAAAACATTTTGTTATCATATCTAGAGTTACAACACGGACGATAATGCACAAAATATATAAATAAATAAACCAAATCATTACCACAACTAATTAAGTAATAAAGCAATTAAAAAGATATTAGTAAAAACAAAGCAGTGAAAAACTATGCACTAAACAATAAAACAGTTAACAATAAAGCTCTAAACAATTAAGCCGTAAACAACTAAGCAATAAACAGTCAAGCAGTTAATACTAATACTACTAATACTAAATATTTCTGTATTAAAACTAATACTAAAAATAACGCAGTTAATACTAATACTACTAATACTAAATATTTCTATATTAAAACTAATAGTAAAAATAACGCAGTTAATACTAAAGCAGAAAACAATAAAAGACTAAACAATAAAGCAGTAAAACGCAATAAAAAACAAATAAAACCTGACTACCAGCACGTGCCAAGCAAAGGAAGAATAGCTAAAAAGGAAAAAGGGGAAAGTTGGATTTGCCTTGGGATCATCCGATCGGATAACTCTAGCTAGGGGATTTTATTTTTTTTATTATTTTCAATATTTCAAAAACTCTTAGACACCTATTTTGCCGTAGCTTTATAAGCCGAGAAAAACTATTTGATAGCATTAAAGTAATTTATTTTATATCTAGAGTTTAAAAAATGATATCAAAATGATTATTACACTAAAATATGTATTATTTAGTGAAACTTCAATGAATAATACATAACGTATTATCATATTTGGATTCAGCATTCAACACATCTCTAAAATACGAAATTTTATCTAGATAGAAAAATAAGAAATCGTAACTCTCAAAATATTTAATAAAGAATTCTTTAAGTAAGCAATGTTTTTTTTTTCACATGTTTTTTTAGATGAAGAATCTGATAATGAAATCAGTTTTTAGTTTAAAAATTTTCCTACCAATATTATTGAAAAAATAAAAAAAAACGCCTATTTTTTTTTTTATTTCGGCCAAATTCACTATTTTCATATTTCGACTGATGTATTATGAATACTATGAATAACAGTAATTTTATAGGAATACCAGGCAACTGGTAGACTTTTGTAATTCTTCTACATCTAAATGCCCAATTAAAAAAAATATAGGACTAATTAATTAATTAATATCCTATCCCCAGACTCTAATCTTACAGTAGAAAAGTGAGGGCAACGGGAATATCCTATCCGCAGGGTAAGAAGAGCTGCGAGAGAGTGTAGTTCTGTGTAGAGAGTGATGATCGGGTGGAATTGGCAATCCTTGGCTCTGGGAATATCTTTCCCCAGACCCAAGTCAAAATTACACCTCCACCCCGCGCGATGAGTCACTGTCCTCGCATATCGTAATAATTCTTTGATCCTTTAGCTATCCAGTGGTAAAATTTAATTTCGGATGTAGAGGATAGATTCCAAACTACAATGCCAAATTGTATCCCCCGATTTTGTTATCATTAGGTTTTTGGATTGCCCCATATGATAGCAAATTTAAAGACGTATTCACGTAAAAAAAAAAAAAAACCTGTACCACTACCAACCCATGGAGGGTCTTGGGTTCAGTACTTAAGTAAGTATTTGATATTAATAAATTGTAGCATTTATTTATAAATAAATCATGTCATATATAAACATGAAATCGATAGTCTTCCGACTGTTACTTTAATATTCAAATGTAGATAATAAAGCATGAATTATTCATTATTACTGTTTTGATAATTTTAATAAATAAATTAATTTAATTTACTTTAAGTTAATTCGAAACAGTAGACCTACACTTCTCTCAATGCGTTTTAATAGGGCCGATTTAAAAAGTCGATTATAGGTTCCATTGATTTTTGAGTAAAGAATCGTTATTAGGTATTATCCAAAGTCGATTCCTTGGAACCGATCGATAATGCTGACGCTGGCAATATTTTTGTAATATCTAATTATGTTATCATACAACAATTCTTCTCCTGATGACCAAGCCTCCTTTGTTCAGAATTAGAATAGAATAGAAAAGTAATGTAATTCTGGAACCAATTTCCTTAAGAACGAAAACTTAATACAGAAAGAAATAAAATTAGTTATATCTGGTCAGAGACATAATGAATACATTAAATGAAAACACATTCCATTCAACTGTAAATTAAATCTCACTTTGCCGAAGATATTTATTCGTTATTGAAAAATGAATAAATAAGATTACAATATCTAATCTACAAAATAATTCAGATCAGACAATAATACATTTTATTATATACTAGCATAACCCGTCGCGGCTTCTCCCGCTCTTATAAGGAAAGAACTTAGATAATTTTAACAAACGATTAAAGTTGTACTATCAATAAAAATCATGTATTGTAGCATCCAATTGAATAATAAATTGATACTCTATATAACACTGTACCTTTGTAACCTCTCATGCAGAATGGCGCTCCCCACCTATCGGTGAATTTCCAAACTTCACAGTAATCCACACTCTATCCCTTTTAAATACTAAATTAGTTGAAAATCGGTAGATTTTATAATTGCTATATCTTCCTTGAGCTATGAAGACTATGTAGTTAAAATATAGTACAGATTGGATCAGTAGTTTTCGCAGTGTGATCACAAAAAAAAAAAATTCCTTTACGTTATTTCGACAAATAAAGAACGTTTTCGATTTTATTACGTGTAAAAACTAGTTTTTGAATTCTAATACTCAATTTAAAAAAAAAATCTAGTGCTACTCAAATATTTATTAAAATTGTATAGTAACATTTTCATTTCCTTAACCATTGAATAAAACAATAGAATGTTTAATATTATTTATTCCTCGTTAATAAGAATTTGTGATTTGCATTACACTATTGTAATGAAGCATTGTCTTTATTATAATTAATAACATATATTTCATGATATGAGTAATAAATGCTACTTGCGGTTAACTAATTTTTATTATCGTTATTTAAATAATTTGTTTTGCTTTTTTTAGTTTATTTTTGGATGTTTTTAAATAGCAATTGATTTTCAAACTTCAAAGAATCTGGACTGGTTCCGACAATCCAAACATTTTGGTACCGACACATCGCTGCATTTTAAAGATTCAAAGAAATCTCTTTAATTAAATTATTATGACCGCTAAACGTAGGGAAGGTAGATTGTCCATGAATCGATTTTCCAGTGCGCCGCATTTTTAAAGATGGTTAGAATAATCCTATATTAAGTTATACTCGTACAATATAGGAGCATGACCGAGGTCAGGTATTGATTCGACCTTTGACTTCTGTAATCACGACCATTATCACGAAACTCTTTGAATTATATCTGTTACAGACAGTCAAGATTTATGGAAGCAATTTATATAGTTTCAAAAAAAATGACAAAAGTCTTTTCTTATTGTGCTGTAAAATAAGTTGATAGCGTATTTTAGTAATAAATTTAACCCTTCTTGTATTATGGAAACTATTGTCAATAATAATTACATCCTTTAAACGTGATACGTTAAGGGATTTATATGCACTATTTTCAGTCTTTATCGCTTATCTTTTGAGGTGCCGGAAAAAAAAATAGAATAGGGGAAGGTGCTGTGTACCTGTGGACAATTTTCACTTATAAATTTTTCTAATTTTCGGTGCTGTATTTATCTGAGTGGTTATTGTACCATTAGGTAAGAAATTTAAGGGGCTATCGAACCCTGGGGTCTTTATATTGAAAAGTAATTTTATTTTTCCAGAAAATAATGTTTTGCAACTTACTGATTAGTGTCCATAGGTACCTTCCCCTTTTGTACCTGTGGACACTAGTGGTTGTACCAATGGACATTCATTTTTTCATATGTTTATAGGGATAACTGAAATGATATTTAGAGAAACACATCAGCAATAATGTTTTATAAAATGCACTAAACAAAATAGAATATTTAAACCAGAGAAGTCAACTTGATTATTTAACTAGAAGGCCGACTAGAAAGGTAACAACAATAAATTTAGCGTATGAAAGTAAATAGAAACTTGACTTATTTTTAAACCTTTTAAAAAAATTAAAGCTTTTATGTACCTATAATTATTATTAACAAGTGTCACAGACTTTGTTTTATGGAAAAAATCGAATCATTAGAGATTGTATCCATCAAAAGATGTAGGAAAATGTAATTGTTTACATAATCAGTGCCAGTAAATAACCAGTGCCAGTTGTAAAATATGGCGGTGGTAATTTTCTTTTAAAATCTCTTATTTCAATTTCATAATCATTAGCGATGTCCGGAAGAATAAATTTTGGGATTCTATCATTTGATGAAATTTTCTTCAAGTACCAAATGTTGAACGTGAACGAGTCTACTTTTTCTTTGATCAAAGCTATAAAATGCTTTGCAACACAAAACGTGGCTCCTAACATATATTTCTTTATCTTTAATTTCTTTACCTTGTTCATAATCATTCATTAATTCATCTAAAAAATTACAATCTTCGCTTGATGGATCAGCTAAGATCACATTAGTGAAATCACTACCTTCACAAGTTGAATAGTTTGTTATAAATAGTGAGTGGCGAGTTTTCTTCTCTTAAATAGTAGGTATCCAAATTTCCGCATTTTATATCACGCGGAATGCCTACAAACTTTCCCGCAATATTTATAATTGAAATAATGAATTAATAAACAAAAAGAAAAATCTGTAGCACCTGTGGACACGTTAATTATCTGTCCACAGGTCCAGCTGGCAATGGTGTCCACAGGTACAACTGAACGCCATGTTGTGCGGAAAGCTCTGTTTCACAATACCCGTTAGTGATAACTGATATGAAAACATATGAAGTTACGATATATTTATCGGACAACCCAATGAAATATTACTGGCTAGAAAATTTATAAGTGTAGATCTTAAACAATTTAAAATCACTGGTTGGATTGGTCAGGATTTGGAAGAAATAAACTTAAAAATAATAATTTCTACAAAACTGTTGATCTGACAATCTTTAAAACACGCGTGCAACTGCAGGGAGATGCTTGCAGCACTACCAATCTAACAATTTCAATTTCCCTCCTCCCACTCTTTCTTAATTAAAAATGTCCACTGGTATAGCACCTTCCTCTATAATAAAGTGCATTTTCAAACTTTGATTAATTATATCACCAGGAAAAACGCTTTCAGTTTATTTTACAGGCGAATATTTACAAAACTTAAAAGATCCATAATATATAAATCATACGTTAGGAGAATAAATATTTTTTTAACCCATAAGGACAAAAGGTACATCGAATAACAAAAATGAGTTGGAAATTGAACATCATTTTAAATCTAATAAGAGGCTTGAATCTCTCTCTCATCATTACTATTTTTCTAAGTTAAGAAGGTACAGGCAGGGAAGATTCCATATATACCACGCCGAACCCTATGCATAACTAAATATTCTTTAGTTACAGCCCAGTCTGTTTTTTACTATTAAGCAACTATTTTTCCTTTTTTAGTAATATATAACACATAATCCAGAAGCGATGCTGAATAGGTATTTCTTTGTTGGAAGGTTCCCAAACAAATCCCCTCAAACCGCAAGCATTGCATTTAAAATCAAACTTCTACTTTTTCATTCTCCTTATTGCACTGTATATATGTTTACATGTATTATACTCTTCTGTTTCGGACTTTAAATATTTTAGCGGTGACAATGTATACCATAGGTACGTTGAAGCAGAATATTGAAAATAAGATAATAAACAGAATAAAGAAAATTTTAATAAAGAAAAAAAAATATTGATTTCGTATTTTTTATACTCTAGACGACACAAACGTAATACAAGGGCTATAGTTGGGATTAATAAAACAAGTGAATTCATGAAGACTTCCGATCTGGAAATAAAGATGGCATGTGCGTGGAATGTTCCATTAGTAGATTTACAATTAAAGAGAGTGGAATACTTAAACTGTCACTTAAAAAAATAAATTGGTGGCGTTCTCTAAAAGTGGGCAATCTCCAGAGTACTTTACATAACGATGTTTATTCCACTTAATTATATTGATCGATTCTAAGACATTACAAAAAGTATAAACGATTCCCAAAAGGGCCCAATCTCTGGTTAATTTTTATATAATCATTTAAACCCAGGACTGAACAAAAAAAAAAAAAAAAAAAAAAAAAAAATAAAATATATATATATATATATATATATATATATATATATATATATATATATATTTAATGTTTTAAAATGTTGAAAAATATAATAGCAATCTAACATTAAAAGACAAATAAAAAAAAAATGCTATTAAAAGCGAATCTAGAAGGAAATTCCGAGGTCTCTGCAGACGAGTCGGTGGGTTTGGTAAGATTCAAGAAAGAAAATACTAGTTAGAAAAAATAGAATACAAGTCACATTTTATGAGGCAATTATATTATGCACTAGATACATTGTTTATATTGAAGGTGGTGATGTCAATGGTTTTCCATGGTTTTCGGATTTTTGTTCCGCTTTTTTGTCTATTTATTTTTTAAATGGTATCTACTTGTAAATAGACTGAAGCTTTAGAAGATGTCTAAGACTAAAAATAACTTTATCGAAAAGCTGTTTCAGGACAACGGTGTGGTCCGAACACAAAAAAAAAGACCAAATAAAGATTCTGTTCTTTGGTATGGAAAATAGCTGAACTTAACAGGAATTAATCTGATCATATTCCATTATATAATAAACCTTAGAAAATATTAAAAGATGGAAAAAGTAAAATTATTTGACTATTATACATAAACTCAGATAAATCGTATAAACTTATAACCAATACATGTAAATAAATGTTACCAACAGAACTATAAAAAAATGCTATTGTTGATACTTTCATCTTCTAATTCTAAATATAAAGTCACAAACACAGAAGAGTAAAAAGTTTTTTGGTTAGATGTCCGTAGGGGCTTAAAGTATACCGAGTGCTATTAAATCTCAAATAGAGCAATAAAAACGGGTTACCCTGTACGTTACTAATCTATTCCAGATTGGTAAGGTCAAGATTTATTTCGTGGGTCCGTCACGAAAATAATTCTACCAGGATGTATTGGAACTCACTACCTTCCATACCAAGTTAAGCCCAAATAAAAACAACAAAAACATTTAATTTTATCATGTAAAATTATCATTGAATTCTGAAAACATTAACTGAGGTAATCTTAAGGAGAATTAGAGTAGAAGACATGTTTAGTATACGACACTATGTTCCATCTCTATGTATACCATCTCTTATTATTTAGAAAACCCTAAACAAAATATTAATATCTGTGACATTTAATTAAATGCACACACATAAGTACATGTGTATATATATATATATATATATATATATATATATATATATATATATATATATCAAAATTATATTTGATCGACCCTTAAAAATTATATAAATAACTATTTTACAATATTCGGGTTATAGGTACTTTATATCTAACAATATTTTGTTTAAAAATATATTCTTTATTACATTTATATTTATCTATTATATATATACATTTCCTTTTTTACTCTCCTCTCTTTATTTACGTTTAATGGAATCCTCTTCGGTATAAAACCGGGTACCCCGAAACTCCAGGCCAGTAAGCCCACCGACTCCTGCAGCAAGTGCTTGCCAGCTCAGACACCAGGGTACTCCAGGGTAATAGTTATTTATATATATATATATATATATATGTATGTATATATATATATATATATATATATATATATATTTATATATATATATATATATATATATATATGTATGTATCGGCATTACGTAAAATAAAATATCAAGAACATCTATTCGGAATTTGACCATAACTAAGGAAATCTAACAAATTTTTATTAATGTGTAAATTAAATTATAATTAATAAAAATAGTTTTCATATAATTGTTGTTTAAGTATCTTATAACGTATTTGAAAAAAAAAAAGTGCCAACATTTTGGTTTGATAAAATCGACATTTGATTTATTCAAGAAATGAGTGGGTGAAGGTGTTATGTTGAAAAGCTTAAGATATTTGTTTTTAACATTAGTTTAAGAAACAAAACTCCGTCCATTGCAAACTAAAAAAAAAAAATTAACACAGCTTCTTAAATTAAAACAAGCCAATGTTATGGAAAATATCATAACCAATTAAAATATTATCACCATAGTTTTAATGTTAGTTCGTTTATCTTTAAAGCAGTATGCGAAATAATAAATCAGATATAAATCATAGCAAGTACCTAATTTTAAATAGTTCAAAAAATTAATTTAAGGAAAGGAATTATTAGCATCGAGTACGTCTATAGCAAATAATTCGATGAAAAATATAGTAAAATGAGACATGACCAATTATAGTCTTTACTTAGATAGATTTACTTTTTAAATGCAAATTATTGACATTTTTGCATGACACATCATGTGATTCATATAAGACCAATGCTGATAAGGGGGAAAAAAGGGTTATTTATTTTTTATTTGATTGTGCAGATATACTTTTACTATTTAAAAAAATACTCTGGGTGCAAATAACAAACTGTTAACCTTACAGCTTGTCCACTTAAGTCCTGTGTGACTGTGACATAGTGCTGTCTCTTGGCCTTAACTAGATTCTGCTAGTGACAGAGCTCAGAGAGCTAGGAAGTCTCTTAGACCTGCATGCCCTCCCAAATAAGAGAGACGAGACAAGTTTGATTCAAGGTTTCTTCCCAGGATGCTTGAAATGTCGTATATAAAAATAATTGAGTTCTTTTTTCCTTCTCAATTTTCGTTTATTAGTTTCAACAATTATCACCTATTCCATATCACTATTCATTAATTTTTAATTTTAGTCTTATAAAGTTAAAGACTGTTTATTTTATTTTATTTTACATCGGTGCACATATTGCATGATTGAGTGATTGTTGTTCATATTTTTAATTGCCCTATAGAGAGGCAGCTTGTAATTATTCATAAAAAATAAATAAATAAATAATATACCAAACAATTTGTTAAAAACATTAAGGAATTAGTGAAAAATACAAACAACCGGTGAATTTCAATTAATATTGCTAATTTAATTTTTTTTTTACTTATTCCTCAAGATACTAAACAGACCAATAAATTTACCAATTTAATGTTCGAAAATTCAACACTTTTAAAATATAATTAAAGTAATAATTTATTTTTCTAATAATTCAGTCAATAAAGAACTATGAATTGAAAGTGTATCTGTATTAGGCCAGCGGCCTGGTACTAAAAAAGGGATTAGGTTGCATAAAATTGAAGTGCAAATCCAAGTTTGCAACCGAAAAAAAGGATGGGATAACTTTTGGTGACTGAAAAACAGATATTTCCGCAGTTATTTCAGTTTTTGGCCTGTATCTCCTAATAGGTTTTCGGTAAACAACATGTATCCCCATTTTTAAGTTAGAATGAATTTGCTACAATTTGAGCCGAATTGCAGCATTTTTAGCCGAATAGGTTTTGAGTTACGCCTCCTTGAAAATAGGTCATTTTTTACAAAAAGTTCAAATTTTATGTTTTGGCCGACCCTCGTGAGTAACACCGGCTGAAGGACTGATACCTGTAGGTATAATACTTCTGTTGTTCAAACTTGTATTTTTGTAACAATTTTTTACAATTACTCGGAAACCGTTACTTTCAGCACCTTTTGTGTTCTACACATTACTAAAGCTAAGCAAAATTGCATTAAATTTGGTTCTATTAAATTTTTTTGATCAGATTAATAGTTTTAGAACTGCGGAGAACGAAATATTGGCTAACTTGCAGTAAGCCGCACTTTCCCGGTGAAAAACGTTTGTCTGTACTCCTTAGGCTATAACTCCGAAACTATTTGTTTGATCTAAAATTTGTTTTTGTTTTTATCATCTGAAAGCTTATTAAATTTACTGTCAGACCCTATAGTTTTGATCAAGTCCCGTAAATCATCTATGCCAGAACGCTGAGAACCGCGTACTATTTTGTAATCCTTATTTTTTTTACACATTTCTCATTATAACGCCACAAATATTTTTCCGATCCCGAATTTCTTTCTCCCATCTCAAAGCTGGTAAAATTTACTTTCAGATCCTACATATCAAATTTTAAGAACAGCCTTTAACTATATAAGACTAAAAAGAAACAAGATTTAAATTACAACTGGATCTCACAGATTAAAATGATAGCCTTCGCCAATAACATTGTAACTTGTCTGATCTCTCTAATGCAAAACTCTTACTGTCCAACAAAAGCACTGTTATAGAAAAACTTAAAAACAATTTATTTTCGAACGATATAAGCCGAGCGCTTAATTCAAAGTACAACCCTTCTTATACAAGTATTTGCAATTTTACTAATCCTAAGCAAGAAAAACATATAACATTTAATCTAAATGTACAAAAATTAAGAACTGTCAGTCAGCTAAGAGTGTGTGACACTGAATATTAAAGAATATTTTATAGAAATCAATGTAAAGTGGTCAAAGCGGTTGATCTGTGCGAATGGTGCCACACAAGCATTGAAGACTGTTTGAAACATTTGCTATTCAATTGTCCTGCAATCGAATCTCAAAGGCAGCGATATCTACATAAGTATATTATTGAAAAGGACTGTTTGCAATCTCTTGAAAGTGTATTGGAGTTAAATAACATCGACAAGCTAAATAATATTTTCTGATCCTTATATATGTCATGCTTTTTTTTTCTTTCTTGTTATTGTGAGGCTGCCAAGCCAACTCCTGTTTGTATGGAAAGTTTGACAAACAATAAAATATTCCATTATTCATTCATATCAAATTTTAATTAACCATTACAGCACGCTAAAAACTGCGAACTGTTATAAAATCTAAGTTTTTTTTTGGCATATTTTCTCTATAACTCCTAAACAATTTGTCCGATTTCAAATTTCTTTTATAACAAATTTTGATTAAATTTCGTGTGATATCTACTCTAGCACGCTAAATGAGCACGCGTTTTAGCAAAACATGACAGTTCTGATATGCCCAGTGGGCTGGCCTGGGTGTTTCACGGAATTTAATATAAACTTCATATATGGCACCATCTAGTAAGTTTAACCAGCATTGAGATGTAAAAAAAATTTGGGATCAGTCAAATTGCTTAGGAGTTATAGAGAAAATGTGCCAAAATAAACTTGGATTTTATAACAGTTCGCATTTTTTAGCGTGATAGAATGGGTATTACATGTAATTTAATTAAAATATAATATTTAGGATTGGAAAGTAATTTTCACCAGCTTTGAGATGGAAAAAAGAAATTTGGGATCGGACAAATATTTTTGGAGTTATAATGAGAAATGTGTCGAAAACCATTAAGTACTCTAAAATAGTACAGTTTTCAGCATTCTGGCATAGTACGGGACTTGATCAAAAATGCATATATAGATAGGGTCTGGCAGTAAAATTTTAGATCGAACAAACGTTTTTCAGCGCGAAAATGCGATTTACCACAAGTTAGCTATTTTTTCATTCTCCGCTGTTCTAAAACTATTGATCTGAGAAAAAAAAAAAGAACAGAACCAAATTTATTGCAAATTTGCTTAGCTTTAGTAATGTATCGAACACAAAAGGTGCTGAAAAGGACGGTTTCCGAGTTACTGTATAAAATTACTACAAACATACAAGTTTCAACACTTTTTCTCGATTTTACTATTTTTTTTTATTGACAAGAGAAATATTACACCTACAGGCCTCAGACTGTGAAGCTAGTTAAATTTACTTCAACTTCATTTCTCATAACTTTCATCGTAGAAAGTCGTTCGGCTGGTGTTCCTCGCGAAAGTCAGCTAAAAATTAAAATTTGTTTTTTTTTTCCCCGAAAAATTGACCAATTTTCAAGGGGAACCTATTAGACCTACAATGCTGCAATTGGGCTAAAAATGTTTTTCGTCCACCAAAAGTTTTCCCATCGGTTTTTTCAGTTACAAATTTGGATTTACACTACTCAGATATGCCCTTACAATATATAAAAAATCAATAATCTTTAATCTCTCTTCAATTTTATGCGACCTAAAAACACCTGGCCACTGGCCTATATAGTCTGTTGAAAAAAATTTTAATCTCCAATTTTGTGTGTTGCCTATATCAGATCTATAAAAACCAAAATATTCCATATATTAACATAACAACTATAAATATAATTTGATTGTAGTTATTTCATCATTTAAAAAAATAAAAATAAAAATATTTTCTTATAATCACAAACGTTCTATTACAGAGTCATATTTTAGGAAAATGTTTCACATGACAGTAAAATAGACAATACTATTTAGGTATAAACATTTATTTTTTTTTTTTTTTAAATGAGCCATACAACTAAACTGCAAATATTTTATGTTCCATGCAAGCATAAAACAGAAATAAAAGCTACAGGCAAATTATTTTACGAGTATGGTGTAATAGTGAATTTTAAAGGCGTGACTTTACAGAAAGACATCATAGGCCGAAGCATGTAATAAGTATTTTATTACGTAGCTTTAATAAAGTTATTTTGTAGCTTAAATGGACTAAATAATAACAAAAACTATTACTGAAAACATTAAGTTAATTAACAAGATAATTTATATAGCACACCATAAACCCGCAAAAGTTAGGTCAGTTTATGCTGTCCGTTAGACTTTTATGGGAGTTGTATCCGCACGAAATCTTGTCTCTTAGTAGCCTCAATTTTTTCCAACAGTCATTCCGACCCTTGGGGACGTCGAGTAGTCTCAATGGCGCCTACTGATTTATTTTCCCCAATCGTCAAAAATTCTGTTTTTGTTTTCTAAGGAAACAGATGTAAATGAAAATTGTAATTCTCTCCTGAGGAGAGAATTTTTATCTTGTCTTTTGTATTTAATGATTCCGTAGCTATAAATGTTATGACCAAAACGTATGCATATAAATGAAAAATTAACGAAATCCTCAATCGTCATTAATATATCTTATAGCCAACGCATCAATATTAATCGACAGTCAAATATTCTACACTTCTACTAAGGAAATAATTATTGTACTGGAAATAAAAAATAAATAAAAATCATTGCAATTTCATTTACTTGCAACCGTTTTATTTAAATGTTAAAAGTATATTAAAATGTAATTATGTTATTTTAGTTATCTATTTTATTTGCATTGACTACCAAAAATATCAATTAAACTAAATATAAAATATAGGAGGGAGATTGTTGGAAAATGGAAATTCCCTTCAAAACATTATCTTCTGGAAATATATGCCTGATAGAACAACATTATATTCTATTTTAGCTCATTTATTCTTCAATTATCCAAAATATTATAAGGGACAATAGACTAGTTGTTGAAGATAGTCAATTTGAAACGTATAGAACAAATTTTAGAGGGTTGGAAAACAACCCAATTGGTCATACATATTCAATGGTATTTGGTTCATTTAACCCTTCTGAAAAAAAAAAAAAAAAAAAACCTTAGCTTATCGTAAATCCCACACAATCAAATATTCTAAAGGACAATACACAGTTCAAGGGAATACTAACTTATAAGTATTATTGGTGAGCTGCTAAAGAATTGATCAACGATTTCTCAATGAATATCTTTCCTATAATGGGGAATATCAGGTTGAATTAAAAGAAAAGTCAATTCCATTCTCAAGTTTATTTCAAGAAAGGGTATTAATTGCAGAGGAAGCTTGTGTTGCAGTTGCAGGCATGCTATTATTTTCAGTTGAAAAAAAACATTAGCTTTGAACAATTTTGGAACCTATTCCTTAACAAGAAACTTCCTGCTATCAAAAGTTTATTTGTTTTTCACAAAGGATTTAATGTCAATATCCCAGAAAGTGTAGTTAGTGGTTTGAATGAAAAGATCAAATAGCTTCACAAATTTAGAGAATTCTCTAGTTTTTTGAGGAAACAAGTTGATGGGATGCGGACACACGTAAGAGCATTATTTGAGTATAAAGGAATGGCACAGTTCAAAGCTATTATGATGTCATTAATCTGTTGCATACTTTGCTTATGTAGACCGAATTGAATTGGCAAATTTCTTCCGTGAATGTGATGAAATGAAGGAAATTGATAATGGGTTATTATTCTATAAAGATCCTAGAAAACTACCAGAAAAATTCTAAATATCCTAAATTAGCTACTTTAGCAGTAGGAGTTGCTGTCATTGAGAACCCAACAATAAGAAACTTTGTTACAAAAACTAAAGTATCCGAAGATTTTTACTCTATTCCAAAACTCTATTAATATTTGAGATTTCGAATCTCAAATATTAATAGAGTTTAAGGACTTTTAAAATAATTAAGTAACAGCTACACACCTAGAAATAACTTGGAACGTATTTATACCTTAATATATGAGATAACATAATCAAAATCAACAATACAACTAATGCTTTTTTTTTTTTTTTTTTTTTTTTTTTTTTTTTTTTTTTTTTTTTTTTTTCCGTCCTTAACTAATGCACTGAGAGTCAACATTACTAAAACTACATCGATGTATATTTTTTTTTTGAGTAGGTGGAATATTTATTTTTATTGTCATTCATTAATCTATTATTATACTTATTTATAATTATAAATACTTGTCTTTAAATGAGATTATTTGATTTATTAATACTTATCGCTTGCACAAAATGCTTACAATGTTTAAGTTCCCGGAGTAAATTAAACAGTAAAGAACATATTTACATATATAACAAATAATTGTGTACCTATAAATCTGTCATCACAGTGAATAAGCAGTTAACTCGAATTTTGGACAAAATGAGTTTAGTGACTAAAAAAAAAAAAATAAATAAAAAATAAAACGTGGAGATGTTTTGCTACGTGGTGAATTAGTGTTTTAGCTAGATGTTCATCTTCAAAACACAGTTATTATAATGTTTTTATTTTATATAAAACCTAAGTAGTCAAGTCGATTTAATCTATTTTACACACTTTGGTGAACAACTGTCTAAACAAAGTTGATCAGTTATGTGCACTTATTCAAACAAACATGGTTAAGTTCAGTTAACCATCCATGCACAATTTGTTTTAGGTTTGCAGCTATCCAAATCAAGTTACTCAATTATAAACACTCAATTGGTGCAGGCTAAGTTTAGCTAACTACTTTTAAATGGATATGCCTTTGGTAAATCTTTAAACTTCTCAGGAGCCATAAATATCAGCTACAGAACTTATTATTTATCGGTGCATACTTTATTCCTGGAATAAAGTATTTATATACACTCAACAGCAAAAAAAAAAAAAAAAAAAAAAAAAAAATGGAAACTCAAATTTGGTATGATAATTTTGTTAAATTCATTGTGAAATGAAACGGAAAAAAAAAGCTTTGATGATGGTTTTTGATAAATACTTCCTTCCTGTCTCGAAGGAATGAGGAATAGATTTTTAAAAAAAAAATCCTATAAATGACATTTCGCAAATTCAACTTGTTAGTTATTTATTGGATTATTTTCATTCCTTCTATTTCTGGCAGGATTAGGCCCTTCATCATAGAAGAGAGAGAGAATTACCCGTCAATATTAGAAGAACATAGTTTTTAAAATATGGGTTAATTTCTTTCTTTTTTTATTATATAATTTTTTGTTAATTAATAATAAAAATTATTCATACCATAAATTAGAACAATTAACGTATTCAACAAAATTACGAGACCAAATCTGAGTCTCCAGTTTTGTTTTGCTGTTCCAACCTTCTAAAATAATTACAAATAAAAAAAATAGATTTGCATAATTTCTAAATGTCAATGAATGGTAAAGTCTACGGTCAAAAACTGGTTAAGTGTGACTCATTACTCATGAGAGATATAAACTCAGCTTATAAGTGGTAACTATAGAACCCCTATCTTGATAAATATACTAAATTTCATTGACCAAATACATAAACCTGATTTTTAAAAGTTTCTCCCACTTCAAAACTTAGGCCCGAAAAAGTAATGATTTGACTTGACCACTTATTCATTAGAAAAGAAATAACATATGTGAAATAGGAAAAAAGATTAATAAAGATGAAAACAAGAGTAACCTTGTTTACAGACTATGATACCAATTGGGTGACGTTACGAGGCATTCGCTACATTTTCAAATCGTATTTTCTTTAACAATTACTCATTAAAAAAAAAAAAGTCATCAAGTTGAAAATATGCCAGATTTAATGATTAAAAAACAACAGAATTTTAAAATACTCTATAACTATCGCACAACTTACAATTGTGTAAAAATAAAAAATAATAATAATTTTTGTACTAGGTTCTAGATTCTCCAGACATCCTCTTGAGCGGAGCGATCACGGTTCTGGGTTTATATAATTCCGAATTCCTCTAATATGATTTTAGTATTTTACACATTGATATTTTGTTATTTCTATTTCCCTAATGTGAGTTATTATAATTGTTTATATTATGTGAATGGATTTGGTGTCGTCTACATTACTTACAACCTTAAGGTAAGGCAGATTTTTATTTTAATTTAATAAAAGACTTCAACCTAGAAAAAAAAAAAAAAAATGAGAACGCTTATCAGAAATTAACATTACTTCCAATATTCATTTAGTGTTCCATATCTTGATAGTAAGGTATTTTGGATGGCAGCAGGGTGCAGTAGTGGAAGGTTCAATGTAGTGACCTTAATTTATTTTACAACAATGTTTAATTTTAAATGTTTAAAATTTAAAAGTAGTTTATTAGGAAATCAAAAATGTAATTCCCACATATCGTCATGAGTGGATTCTAGGAGAAGTAACTCCCATTATTTTTCGATATAACTTATTCCTTTTCGGTGATGGTTCTATGGCCCTGCTTTAGGAACTAATCGCTTAGGTGAAACTGAAGTGGGAACCCTAGAAATATATTTCCTAGACAACTTACATAAAAATTCTGAATGTTGCATTAAAACATTAAACGAGAAGAAGATAATCAGGGATGCAATCAGAGAGATATTACTACTTAGAAATAGTATTTCTCTTTGACTGCATCCCTGATTATCTTCTCCAATCATCTTAGCAGTCAACTATACATTTATCATTAAACATTAAAGACTTAAAAGCCACTTGTATAAGGGGCTTATTTATTTTTTTCTTAAATATCTTTCGTAGTATGTTGGAATTTTTTAATATAGAAGAAACCAAACATAGTAAGATTAGTAGCGATAAATCGATGTATCGTGTATCGATATCTATCCCTACAATTAGGTATTACAAATACAATTTCTGTAATTATGTCTTTAAAGGAATAATTAAAGTTACAACAATCATTATCTTAATTAAATAATTATAATCTTAAACAGATATATATATTTTTTTTAATTTTAGATATTTAAGGACCCCACAATGCTCCTTAACATTTAGAAAGGATTCTTTTGACGGAGTGCAATCCCTTCATGTGTTATTCAAAAATTCATCTCATGCATACATTCATGTAGCTCTTACGCCTGTCCAACCAGGAATGCTATCGGCAACATAATAATAAAAAAAAAACTACGATAGTAATAAAAATATGTTTTATGGCATCAGTGGCCAGTAGGCGACATCGTAGTTGTGATAGAGAACTTGATATCCCATTCCATTCCAAGTTGCAACGGTCGAGTGTATTCAGCCCGCTATGAGAAAATTATCATAAGTAATCGCTTTTTATTGTTACTGCCGACCAACCAGTTTTCATAGAGAGAAAAAAAAAAGAAAATAAATATTAAGTAAAAGTAAACTTCCATCATGGTCGAATCAGATGGAGAATGATCTAACAAACACAGCGATTAAAAAAAAAAAAAAAAAAAAAAAATGAGACAATTAACTTTTATTGAAATAGAAATGACAAGTTTAACCAATTAATTAAAGGCTTAAATGGAAAAAAGGGTTAAGTAACAAAACACCATTTCAAGTAATCTATATTTACAAATTGTTATTTTTTTTTTTTTTAATTTATCAGGAATCATCATTAGCAGGAAAATGTTCGAGGCACCTTCATTAACGTCTTCATATCACTTTCTCTAATTGTTGAGAAATATTCAGATTTTGCGATCCAACACTTCAGTACATAAACTCTTTATCCTATGAACTAGGTTATGTGTTTAAAATATGCCCTTTCATCCACCAAACCCTACAATTATGTCAGTGGAATACATTTGCGAACACTATTTAGAACTTTAATATTTTTTGTCATAAAATGCAAATTTAAATTATTTTGCGCATTCGTTTAACCAAAAAACAGCTAAGAATAATTTAAAATTAAAATAGTAATATAAACATTCACGGAAGTAAAAAGTAACTTTAATAAAATAATTATATTCCAATAGTTTAAATACATCTGTTAAGTATAATTACTGTATATTACAAAAATTATTTATATTCCCTCGTAAATTGTAAGGCGTGATAGCTCAGTGAGCAAAGCACTTGACTACCAAACACCCCGGGGCCCCCAGGTTCGACTCCGATATTTATTTATTTTATTTTTTCGCATCAACCGACTTTGCGTTACGTTTAATCAAACACTTTCGACATTGTGCTTTATTTTTCTTTCATGGGTGGGTTGTTAATAGTACAGGTATAATTTTATTTACATAAATTATAGTATTATTCATTTAAATAATTAATTCGTTATGAGGATTATGTTTAAATTATTTCAGATAAAACGGAAAATTAAAAAAAAAAAAGAGAGGTGCAGAAAACTTATAATAAAATGAACTAAACTTCCAGTGCGTTTTATGTTATTTATATTCGTGGCACCAGAGCATACTGTATTTTTATAAATTTTTCTTTGCAAACTAAATTATATTAAGTAAGGATTTCAATCTGCCACAAAGAGGTCAATAACTAATATGGATAGCTTTATTTGAATTGTGTGTTAAGCGCAAAAATCGTATTTTAGAAAAAAAAAAACAACGCATTTTTGTTCCAAAAACGAATCGCAAATTAGAATTAATCTGTGTATTAGTCATTTAACTAAGGCAATCAGACACAAATATAGAGAAGTTAGCTTCTTGGTTATAACTACAACACAAAAATCACAAACACGCTAAACACACATAAAGCTCTGAACTGACTATTTTCAAGCGCCCTAGATATGTCTGAAACTTTGGAATCATTTCTAAATCGTTGACCTCTCAACACACTCTCTCCGTTGCTGTTTGGGAATTCATAAAAGCGCTTATAGGGTTAAGGGTTAAATTCTCAATTCACTATTCCTAAAGTATACATCAGTATTTGGAAGGCTAAGGGTAAAAAAAAGAAAAGTTAAAATAACTACTCAATAATATAACGAAACTACACATCTAATAGGTTTATCTGCTCCAAAGTTTTCAATATTTATTTGAAGAAAACTAGTAAAACTGATTCAATATAATATTGAAGCGAAACCTTCCCAATAGCGATTTTTAAATCATTATATTTTAATGTATTTCTTTCTTATATTTTAAAATAAAAGAAAAACTGGTTATGAAACTTAAAGTTTGGATTAATCAAATATTATTATGACGGAGTGTTTTTATTTTTATTTTTTGTTATAAGTATTCTTTGCATAAACCTACCTTGTAAATCAACAAGAATGGGAATCAGTTTCAGTTTTCCACGAAAAACGTTCAAAATTGAAGAAAAACTAAACAAGCTTTAACAGTGGTTTTAAACAATGAAATTCCAGTTCCTTCTTTAGAATGGCTGAGAAACATAAGAACACGCTGTTTTTTATACGACCTGTAATTAAAAGTTTTCTTGTTATCTAAGTCTTCTAGCGTTTTGCGGGTAGGATACTCATTCTTAAGGCGAGATCAGACTTCAGCTTAAAATAGATAAAGCGTTCGTTATCAGTCTCAGGTCAGACTTGAAAGTAAATTCTGTAAAAATTACTGGATGCTGCAGCAAGAATAGATACTCAACAATAGTGGGTAGATACTCCTTTTTTTTTATTATTACACTAGATGACATTGAAGTAATCTATTTCTAAAAATAATAAACATTGAATCAAACTACAAACATAATAAAAATTAACGGGATCTCAATTGAAAGACAAAAAAAAATATAGAAAAGCAGAATAATGGATACACACAAATTACTGCTATGTGTGAAAATATCATTGAAGAAATAATTTTAAATAGCGTACTTCAAAACAAGATTTTTATAGTTAAAAAAATATAACTTCATTTATTAGTTAAAATTATCTGTTTTTGACTTATATAAGAGCAGGTGAAGCTGCAACTGCTAGTTCAATATAAACATTTAATTACTAATTAATTTAAATTATTAATTATAATTATATAGAATCCTTATAAGGATCTTAGATAATAAAATAAATTCCACATAATTGGAAATAAAGTAGCTACTCTAAGCAATAATTGAGCGATTCTTTATAAATAATACAAAAATAAAAAATAAATAAAAATACGTGAATAGTACCCATGATTACCATTTATCTGAAAACGATTCTGTTTATCCGAAAATTACTGGAATGGATACCATCAGACAGTCTGTAGTAAATATCTGAATTCTCCACTGATGGCTGGCTAGTAAAAGGTAGTCATTTGACAAAGGCAATTTATAGTAATGGACTTCCAAAACACGGAATGAACAGCAATAAAAGTGGAAGCTGAAACGCACTTATCGACCAAATACGAGAAACCAACCAGATGACAAACTTAGAATATTTTATAAGTCACGAGGAGGAAATTTAGAAAATATAAACACCAATTGATACCCACTGAGTTCACGCTATACGATAAGATAAAAATAATACCTATACATAATGGATTTGATAAAAACCCTAGTGAGCCCCATCACTAGATAGTGACTCATAATGCTATGTTTCTCCAAACCACTGCTCTCATCAGAACTCTCTTAAAATAAACCTTGGTGCACTAAAAGAGAAAGAATCATCACCAAGAATGAATCAAAACTTTTTGTTAGCCAGAGGAGCGTAGAAAAAAAATGTATTTCACGTCATGCTGAAAAGAAGGAACCTTAATTATTAAAAACAATTAGAATAGGACCAGAATATTCTTTCAAATATAAAGGTTACTCAGAATAGCAAATAAATGAAATAAAGCACTTTTTTTTTTTTTTTCATTTTCAGTCTTCAAACAAAAATGGTTGTCACTCATCTATAAACCACATTAATGAATGCTGTCTCTGAAACCTTAAATGAAGAGGATTCTATTTTATTGGTGATGATCTATAAATGGGAATGTGATGAATCCCAGCAGTCACAATATAAATCGAACTTTAAAAATAATTAAGGATCTGATGCAAATATTTTTCGAAGTTTTCTAGTGCCTCAGCTGTTAACTTGTGGATTATTTGAAAAGTGAGTTGTTTAACAGAATCCAACACAATCCTCGCCACACCGCTGCCATTCAATCAGAATTAGGTTTGACGAGTAAAATGCTGACACTACGAATGAAGAAATACAATATATTCAGAATTCAGCAAACCAATTACAAGAAACAACAATTGTATTGGCACTAAGATTGTATACTGTTAAGCACACGTCGTTACTGCCAATTGTAGATGCTAAAGTGTATAATGCCGCAACTCAATTTCCACCTACAATGAAATCTTATATAAGTGGTCCAGCATCAAAAACATTTATTAATGTCGCAGAATACATCAATTGATGAAGAATCTTTACAATGTGGGTTATTTATTTTGCATGCAAATATTCAACAATTTGAAAGCTTATTATATTTTGTCTAAAAACCACCAGTAAAGAATCATACCACCAGTCATCAGACGAAAAAGGAATGGACACGAAAAAATAATACAATAATAATAATAGAAGAACTGACTTCAATTTCAGGATGATTTCAAGAAAGTGGGTTTTGCGTTCGTGTATAATCGGTAAACATTGATAGTTAATTTATAAAAATATACGTTTCATATTTATAACGTCAATAAATATTTTTTTATTTAAAACAAATATTATTTCCGTAAAACCCATTTCTATATTCATGGATTACCTATTTTTCAGCGCACCGGATCAAATAAAATGAGTTAAATCAGATATATTTTTGGCCAAGAAAATCAGTCAAGTACCCCACAGTGGGGCGATATAGAGCAATCTCAAGGTAAAAACTGAAAACTAGTAACGTTTATTTTTCTAGCAAATTTCCATGACTAACATTATAGAAAAATAAAAATAGAACAATCCATATGCTTATAAAAGAGAAGATGCTACGAATAACAAACAAAACAAAGGATAGCAGCTAAAGCTCTTGAAAATTAAAACGTATAATTTTTATTTTCAATTAAAAAAAAATATTCATTTAAATTTTAAAATCTCTTATTTTTGGTTTCGTTATTTTTATAATTTAATATTTTACTTATTTTACACCCTTGTACAGTATCTGACTTACATTTTGAAAAAAATTGTATAGTAGTGTTTTTTTTTTTAGAAGAAATAGAAGAAATGTATTACTGAATATATCTATCATCCCAGTGAATAAGTGGTAAAGTCGAATTTGGACCGAAATGAGTTAAGTTAAAAAAAATGGTAAATAAGTGTTTAAGTAATATGTACAATTTGAATAAATATGTTTAAAAATGAACAGCTTACTTAAAAATTTATTTTCCATTGAAGAAAATCCTTTACGATTATTTTTGTAATTTAACTCATTTTAGTCAACATCAACTTAACCACTTGTTCACAGGAAAGACAGATATAATAATACATATATTCAACTTTTAACTTTATAACGAGGGAGAAGGTAATGAACATAGTTGTTAAATGAAGCGATACTCCTACCACTGTTATACAAAAAAAAAGTTTCATAATATTTAAACCTAGAATCTTATTACAAAATATCCATCTTAAAAATGTTATTAAAAAAAAAAAAAAATAAAGAAGAAGAAATTTACTTTTCCATTGAATATATAAACTAAATGATTTTATCTGAAAACCGCGGAACGGCGGAAATAGGCAAAAAACTTTATCTAAAATGAAACAAATCAGGAAAGTAATCAAACTCGAGCAAGAATCATTTATGTCAAACTGATGTAGACTGACATTCAATCGGAAGGAGAACCATCCACATAAAACTTAGATGAAAAATGTACCATCACTCGAGTTTATTTCACGGAAAATTTATGACAACCACTAAATGAAATTGATCAATATCTAACCGCATCAAGGGCCCACAATATTTTGCAGAATATTCAATATATCAGATGTTCAAAAGAGGTCGAGAGGAAACCGTTTTTTAAATATTTCATGTCTCGACAAACTGAATTCTATATATCCACGACAGTTAGTTTGATTAAAACGGTGAATTCAATGATATGAAATAAAAGTACTTATAATTTTGAAAAAAATAAACATTTACTAACCAGAAAGGTCCTAAACTTATAATTTTGAAAAAAATAAATATGTACTAACCAGAAAAATCCTAATATAATGTCTATAAATTAACATTCAATAAAATTACTTAAAAAAGAATTTTAATCTTAGATTGTCGATACTAGACAATAAGTATGTACAATGTGCAATGCATTGCAGATGTAAGTACAATTTAGGACGAATATATCAACACAAGTGGATCTTAGCAGAAATATGTAGGAAGGTGTGACGGTAATAAAGATTCACTTATAACAACCTTGATTATGTATAAACAAAAAAAAATATTGTACATACTCTGATCCTACCCAAATGTAACTATATATCTAGCCAATAAAACATGTTTTATTGCTTTGATTCTTCATGAGATTTTTTTTTTATAAAATAAAATATATTTAGTAAATGGATATATAGTAAATATCATATATAGTGAATGGAACTAATTGGTATTGAATAATTTCTAAATAGATTTAAAAAGATAATTTTTCAAGACTATATTTAGAAAATACTGTTTACTAATTTTTGCCTTAACGGTTTTATGATTTTATATGTGAAGGAAATCGGTTTATTGCAGGTAGTAAACTCATTGAATAACTTAAAAGAAACATTATAATGCTAACAGGGGCTGATGACGGCGGGATCGTACTGCTGAATTATAGCAAACAATTCTTGTGATACTTTAATAGTAGAGAAAACATTAAATAAAATAAAAAAAAATTAAAAATTAAAAAGAAATATCTCTGGTTTATAAAAATGAAATCTATGAAGGAGTATTTCAAGTGTACTTCTATCCACTTTATATGATTAAAAAAAAAAAAGTATTATTATTTTTTAGTAAAATTAGCATTTTTTCCTATAGAAGATATGTTTGATATCTACTACAACTCATGAAGAGTCTTGGATTCAGTACTTAGGCACGGATACACCGTTACTTGGCCAACGGTACAGAAAGAAGTATATCTGGTTCAAATCAAGCTCATCCAGCAGGTTTTTTCTTAGATCAAGGGTAAACAAAGCCACCTGGGTGTCCCCCAGGAGGTTCTCCCGACCCCGATATTCATCTACAGCTGAAATAAGAAAATATAAATATTCTGCCCTCAGCCTGACTCGAACTGAGGCCTAGGAGTTCCTTACCCAATAAGCTACCGCACCTCCCTGAATGAATATATTATATATATATATATATATATATATATATATATATATATATATATATATATATATATTTTAGAGTACATATACTTTTTAAATATCATTATCACAATATATATATATATATATTGTATATATATTTTTCTGTATATATATATATATACAGGGTGAGTATCTCTTAGCGTAAAAAAAAAAATTGGGTGAAACTAGATCAAAAGTGTAGCCAAATGCCGCAGACCTCACCTTTCTATTCCAATCCGTTGCAGATATATGGTAAATAAACGATTTTTTGGAGGAAAGCATGTTTTTTTACGATAAAAGCTGTAATATCTCCATTTTTGTTTAAATATTTTTCAAATATTGATCACATTTTCGGATTTAGCAATAAATTTCCTATAAGATCGGAGTAATTTAACCTTGAATTTTACAAACTTGGGACCTAAAAAATATCTTTATCTTCACCTAATTTAGGGAAGTTACAATTTCTTATAATACTTCAGCGCTCACTGCTTTTCATAAAAACAATCCACAAAACTGCAAAGCTCTCAAAAACTTGCAAATTTAATAAGCTTTCAAATGATATGTTAAACGTAATGATTTTGTTTTAATTTCATGGAGAAATTTACTTTTGAAACCGAAAAAACATGGTGTTCTCATTTAGCATACAAATCAGGTACTTTGGTAAATAAGACATTATGATAATCGCTTGATGAAAATCTGTATTTTAAAAAAAAGAAACACTTCATTAGAATAAAAAGCAAAGAAAAAATATAATATTTATTGACATAAATTTTAGGCCAGTTCAGGTATTCATAATAACAACAGCGACTTTGACCTCTCTCAGTACTAAGCACATTATCGCTATTTCATAGTTATTTTCCTGTTTATTTTGAAATGGGAGGGGATTATTGTTTATTATTTTATTTTTATTTTGATATAATGATTGAAAGTTTGATTTGGAAATTAAGAAGCTACAGAGATAAAAGTGTCACTATCATTAGAAAGACCCTTGCTAATATTGCTTATCCTTAGCTTGAGGGCCCATTTTATTTATTGGGATTATTTTTTTCTGTTTGGCAATACACCTGCGAAGATGGCAACGTTCACAAATGGTGAGTACGCTGACATACATTTTTTTTGTATGGTTTTTGTAATGGAAAACGCGAGTGCAGCGCGGCGGGAGTACCAACTTAGGTTTCCAGATAGGCGCCTCCCCTCTACGATAGTGTTTTCACGAACTCATCAACGTTTATCTGAAACAGGTTCCGTTCATAAGTTACGTCAAGAATTGGGACAAGTTCCTCATGATGTTGAACTCGAAGAGGAAATTATTGATATAGTAAATGAAAATCCCAGTGTTTCATCAAGAGACTTGGCCCGTGAAATTGGTATCTCCCAAAGGTCAGTTATCAACATTTTGCACCGAGAACATTTTCACCCATATCATTTCACACAAGTACAAGGGCTAGAACCTAATGATCATGTACATAGAATACAATTTTGCCGCTGGCTTTTAAATAGAGACATTCAAGAACACCAGTTTCTGAGGAAAATTTTATGGACAGATGAGTCTCTTTTTACAAGGGAAGGAATTTTTAACGTCCACAACCGGCACTACTGGGCAGCTGAAAACCCACATATGGTTCAAGAAGCATCTTTCCAGCATCGTTTTACAGTGAATGTGTGGGCTGGGATAATAGGGGACCGACTCATTGGGCCACATTTTTTGCCCAGCAGATTGAATGGAGAAAGTTATTTGGATTTTTTACAAAATATTCTACCACAACTTATTCACGACATTCCACTTGATGTTCAGCAAAACATAATATTCCAACACGATGGTGCTCCTCCACATCATTCGGCAGCAGTACGGGAATGGCTGAACCAACGATATTCGACCTGGATAGGTAGAAATGGGTGTGATACATTGGCCAGCTAGGTCACCTGACTTAGCTCCAATGGACTTTTATGTGTGGGGCTACATAAAAAGCGAGGTATATGCCAGAGAAGTGACCAGCATTGAGGTCCTAAAGACGAGAATTCTGGAGGCCGGAGCCAAATTGCAACAGCGTCTGACTTTAGCAGTGACCGTAGGGGCTGTGAGAAAGAGAGCAAGAAGCTGCATTCGAAATAATGGAGGACATTTTGAAAATTTAATAAAATAACGGACTCTGGCGGCGCTTTATTGACAGTGATTCTTTTATTTTCAAATTAACAAATTTTTTCTTTGCTTTTTATTCTAATGAAGTGTTTCTTTTATTTAAAATACAGATTTTCATCAAGCGATTATCATAATGTCTTATTTACCAAAGTACCTGATTTGTATGCTAAATGAGAACACCATGTTTTTTCGGTTTCAAAAGTAAATTTCTCCATGAAATTAAAACAAAATCATTACTTTTAACATATCATTTGAAAGCTTATTAAATTTGCAAGTTTTTGAGAGCTTTGCAGTTTTGTGGATTGTTTTTATGAAAAGCAGTGAGCGCTGAAGTATTATAAGAAATTGTAACTTCCCTAAATTAGGTGAAGATAAAGATATTTTTTAGGTCCCAAGTTTGTAAAATTCAAGGTTAAATTACTCCGATCTTATAGGAAATTTATTGCTAAATCCGAAAATGTGATCAATATTTGAAAAATATTTAAACAAAATGGAGATATTACAGCTTTTATCGTAAAAAACATGCTTTCTTTCCTAGTCCCTCCAAAAAATCGTTTATTTACCATATATCTGCAACGGATTGGAATAGAAAGGTGAGGTCTGCGGCATTTGGCTACACTTTTGATCTAGTTTCACCCAATTTTTTTTTTTACGCTAAGAGATACTCACCCTGTATATATAAATTGTGATAATGATATTTAAAAAGTATATGTACTAAAAGTAACTGATATTATTAGCAAATTTAACAGTTATTACAAGTAATAAAATAATGAAAAAAATCCCAGAATGTTTTGACTATAATTTTATATAGGTGAAAATGCTGTATCTGATGGTCTTGTATATTTTTAATATTTATTTGAAAATTCTTGTGAATGAATAATATTTATAACATTAGATATTTTAATTACAAAAAAATACAAATACATTTACTTATATACTTGTAATGATACATTATACTGTAATTATACAGGTTCAAATTATGATTTTTGAGTTAATACTACAGGGGCATTGACAATGATGTATACTTTTAATAGGTGCATTCTGATTTCTGAACTTTCAAGATTTCTCTCGGGATGGTCCCATTTCTATTTTGGTGGGACTACGATTCCTTCAGCGTGTTAGTTGCAATACCGCAATATCTCAGTTGTGACTCGCTGTTTTTGAACGAAATCCTGATCTTTTCTCAACAAGAGTGTCATATTACGGAATGTGACCTTATTGCTGAAAAGGTAAGACCACATTTATCTTATTCCTTATCGTGTACGATGCATTATCTTTAGATGTAACGTTGTGCAGAGAAATACAGTAAAGAGGAATGTTTGTTTTATTTTGAGTTATGACCTTCTTGCAAAACAGTATTGTATTTATTTTTTTATTATTTGCTTATATGACGTTGTTACAAAAAAACACTTCCATGCTTTCATCATCAGTTTTTAGAAGTATCTGCAGATGTGACACTGTTGCACTAAATAGTTATTGATATTCACATTTTTATTCTGAATTATTTCCAGTTATGCCGATATTGTTTTAAAAACGTACTGTAATGTTAATTTTTTTAACCATTACACAAGCTTGCGGAACTTATTTTGAAAAGAAAAATATTGTTTAATTGATAGTAAACTGATATTTTTCGTTATAGCATAATGCAATAAAATACTCGAGGAAAAACTGGTGTCAATGGCGTTGAAGAATCAAGTTGTAAGTACAGAAAAATGGAAGATCCGTTCAACACCGGCTCATTCTGCAGGTCTGAATACTAATTCGACTCCAAGGGAAGACTGTGGATAATCGTATATTAATTATAAAATGTTTGTATATGTCGCAATGTTTTATCCTAATAAATATTTTAAGGTTTGTACTATAATTCGGTTTGTTGTTTTTGCAAAGAATGCATCACCTGCTGCCACGTCACCAGAGACTGCAAAGGTTATGAGCAAAACTTATAAGCTCCCACGCATCGAGATCGAGATCATTCTTCATCAATTTCACGTTCAATAATAAATATTAAACATAAAGTGGCAGCTGTTCCCGTGGAGGAGGAGCGCAGGGGGAAACATAAGAAACTGGATGATGTTTTGAAGGAAGGAGTAAGACACTTTGTCGAGAAAATCACAAAAATCGAAAGTCATTATATGCTAGCCAACACTAGCAAACTTTTTATTGACGGAAGCAAATCCATTCATATAATTCATAAGGACTACATTATCGACTGTAAAGAAAAAAAAAATATCAAATTAGTCTAATGTTTTATAGGATTTTTACATAGTACTTTAATATTTGATTGTTTAAGCCCATAAAAGATGTATGTAAAACCTTCTGTGCCTACGAAAATGCTGAGAGGGAAAAAAAGAAGAAATCAAAATATTATTATGAATAGCACCTAGTTGAAAAAGAATTGTCCAGGAAGGAAAAAAAATTGATAATGAGGAATCCAATTTTCTTGTGGCTGTGTATGACTTACAAGCAGTTATGCAAATTCCGAAGGGCAATACCTCATTTTTCTACTACAGGTCTAAATTAAATGTATTTAACATCACAATTTATAATTTGAAGGGTAATGAATAAGAGTGTTTTGTATGGGATGAATCGAACGGACATAGGGGAATTAACGAATTAGGATCGTGCATTCTTCAGTTTTTGGTCAAAAGAGCTGCTTCAGGTGATAAAAAATCGGATAACTTTCTAATCCGATAGTTATCATACAGGCTTACAGAAAAATAAGTTTATGTTCGCACTCTACTTGTATGCTGTAAGACATCTCAACAAAAACAGCATTACACACAAATACTTAGCAAAAGGCAACACTCAAAATGAGGGAGACTGTTAATTGAGTGTCAAGTGAAACGACAGCTTGAAGGTGATCCAATATACGCGTCGTACAATCTGAGGCGCTAAAAGTCCATTTAACGTGACAGAACTGCGCTTTGAAGATTTTTTCAATATCGTAGCTTTAGAAATTGAAATGGGACCCATGATATGTCACAGATAAAAATAGTAGTGGTGAAAATCCTCCGTGTTGAGTCCAAATAACCAATTTCTGTTTATTTCAAAACGTCTTATGAGGAAGAGAACTTTAAGGTCATTTGAAAAAAAAAATAAGAATAACAATATCACGCAGACACGAGCATTTAACACATAACCTCAAATATCAATCCAGAAGAAACAAGACCTTCTTGAATTAATCCCGAAAAAACCATATACCAAAATTTATAAACAATTTTACAAGCTATTGTAATGTACCTATAAAAGTTTTTGTACTTAAGTCCTTTTTTTTCCTATTCTGTAAATTGCGCATTTTCAATCATTTTATACACTTTTAAATGGAAATAAAGTTTGAAATAAATGTAGTAATTTTTTCGTTTCCATGCACTTGGATGAGATGAAAGTCCTTCATTATAGATATTCTGATGCCAGGGAAAAATGAAATTGCTGCAATTGGAAATTTTAGTAATAAATGTTGTATAATGCACTATTGTTGTTTGTTATTTATTTCGTTTAACGTCACTTTATGCTGCTATAGCTGATCGGAATGAACTTCTGTTATGAGCAATAACGTCACAATTCATCTTATGTCGCACCACAAATGAGATATTTGCAGCAATAACGTCATAAATGAAACTGGGGATAGTTTTGGGGTTGGAGAAAGCTGTACAGCATACCTGTGCTGAATCAGAGAAGATTTTTAAGTGAATTGGCAATTTAAAATTATATATTGTTTGTTAACATGGTTACCATGGTGACCATCCAGATGTTTATGTATTGATAAAAAGAATAAAGTTGGAGTGAGTTGGTTATAATTTTCAATTTCGCCAGTTAAACATTGTTTTCAATTTATTTTGCTATCTATAGTTTCTAAGAATTTCTTGGCTGCTAGTACATCTTTTGGCGACCGTGACAGGACATATTAGAAATGGAGAAAGCCAAGAAATCAAGAACTGCAATTAGATCATACTTTATGAAACAATGCCATAAAATTGAAAAATTGCTCGAAAATCCGGAAAATGAAATGCAAGTACAATCTATATTCTCTCTACTTGAGAAAAAGTTTTCAGAATTGCAAGACGTTGACCAAGAAATTTATAATTTTATGTTGGATCATGAAAGTTTTAATGAAGACTTGCTAGAAACAGAATTAACAACTAGAGGTGAGTATGAGATGAAATATTATAATATTTGTTTTTTGATGAAAAGGTTAGGCAAACAACAGGATCATATTTCAGTTCATAGTAATAATGACGCCAGTAGTAGTAGTAGTAGAAATGTAATAAGAAAATATAAACTACCTCTCATAGAACTGAAGAAATATGATGGAGACTTACAAGGATGGTTACCATTTTGGTCTCAATTCAGTAAAAATCATGATGATTGTTCTTTAGATAATTGTGATAAGTATCAATATTTGATTCAATGTACGGTTAAAGACTCAAGAGCCTGGAATGTAGTCAACAGCTACCCACCTACAGGAGAAAATTATCCCAAAGTTATTGAAAGTTTAAAGTCACGCTTTGGGGAAGATAAATTATTGATTCAGGTTTATATCCGAGAACTAATTGCGCTGGTAGTTCAAAAATCAGTGAACTGAGTAAGTATGAATTTAGCAAATTTGTATGATAGGTTAGAAGGGCAGTTGCGGATCATTAGAGACGCTAGGAGTTACATCAGATAAGTACGAGTGTATGTTATTTCCACTCGTAGAGTCATGCTTACCTGAAGAATTATTGAGAGTTTGGCAAAGAAAAAATGCTTTACAAAAGACAGTTGAGGGTACTGCTATCAAAGATGGTAATTTGATGGGTTTGTTGGAATTTATCAAATCCGAAGTAGAATCTGAAGAAAAGATAACCTTAGCAATGTCTGGTTTTGGTTCTCATGACACAAAAAGGAAAATAACTGTTTTTCAGAGATAGAAAAAGGACCACCTCTCCGAAAGGCACGATACCAACTGCAACTGACTTATTGGTTAATGAAGATAGTTCAATTAAAACTAATAATAAGATTTTTGGTAAGAAGAAATGTTTATTTTGTGACAGTAGAAATCACATGTCTTCAGGTTGTTTTAAGGCTAGAGATATGTCGTTAGAAGATAAGTTGGCAATGATAAAAGATAACAATTGTTGTTATGTTTGTTTTAAACCTAACCATAAAGCAATTTATCCGTTTCCAGAGCAAAGCGCAGGGATTAAGTATAAGTGAAGCCTCTAGAAGAGCGTTAATTGCAATTTTGGGAGATGCTGCAAATGATCTCTATAGCCGGGCGGAAGCAACCATAAACGCTATGAAAAGCCAATCCTTAATGATTTTAGAATAGAGGAGATCAAACGAAAATCAAAAGAGAATTCTCTCTCTGACGACCGACAAGAGACATAGAGGATAAACCTTTCATTGCTTTTCGTATGACCAGAAACCAAAAATGGCAGAACGACAGATTATAGTCCTAGAGAACACTACTGAAAATGAACAGCTGATAGAACAAAGGGTCAGAGATGGGGAAATAGCAGCAGCTGACATCCTAGTTAGAGTAACTGTCGAGTCACGCGAGTTTTCAGACAGCTATCATCGGTTACCAAGAAAGAGCCACAGAAAACTTAGTGCTACTGAAATCGTCTCTAACACAATTGAACCATGCTGGCATCACAAACCTTAGATCCAATACATATCCAAATTTGTGGACTGTAATACAAGCTAACCTAGAAGGAGAAGTTTCTCTCCCCTTCACCAAGCAAGCATCTGAACCTATCATGGTGCCATTAACCAAAAAGGCAGCAGCCAGTTTAATATGGGCGATGTATAATGAATATCTGGATCCGATGTCTAAAATAATCCATTTACTCGATAATCAGAGTTCGTCTTTCAATGAAGAGCTAGGCCGCATAATGATATCATACTACCTGAGCTGTATCAAGTACCTGACTGATTTAGATTTAAAGCCCTATATCAACTCCGAAAATAACATTAGGGGATTTATAAATGATGAGGCCATATTTCACCCTGACCAAAATCTCAATTTTCGAAAACTCAAACATGATAGTGAAGTTAAACCTCAACTTGTGGGGTTTCATGCGCTCTTTAGAGCTTATGTGATGTGCAGACCTGTACAGAACAAAATTAGATTCAGAGAATGGGTCTCCAAACGATATTCCTCTTTTATGTCTTCATTACAACTTACGCCAGACAGCTATATCCAATTAGATCTGCAAGAAAGCGGATCTAGAGTGAATGCAGTTATGTCTGGCCGACCATGTCTAAGAAGAGCTATTTACGACCTCCTCAAATTAGAAAAAGAAGGACTTGCCGGAGCGGTGATCACTCATATCAGATTTCTAGTAGCATTTACCGATATGACGACAAAAGGAGACTTGACTGGCCCATGGTAAGAGTCATTCAGTTACTACCCGGACGTGACGGAAAAGTGAGGCTTGTTAAGTTGAAGACGAAACGAGGGGAGATAATACGACCCGTTCAGAGAATATACCCTCTGGAAATAAAGAACACAATACCTTTCATGCAATTATTTACTTCAATGTCATAAGGAGATGTTGCTTGACCATAATATGAAATTTTGTAGTAATTTATTATAACCTCCACAAAATAATGCAATTTGAAAACTTTAAAATGTCTCTACTGAAAAATCGTGATTTTCGACTTATGACGTTATTGCAGCAAATGAGCGATATATATATCTTAAAAATTTCATAATTAAAACTACAGAATCTAGAACTTAATTGGAAATTAATGTTAGTACCACAAAAACTAAATGCAAAATTTCACAAAAGAAAATATAACCATGATGGAGATAGACTGCTATTTTTAACAAACAAGATAGCCCCTGTACACCATAATGATTGCGTCATGAACGAAGAATTATGTTCTATAAGAAACTCCACTCTAGTGTACGTTGAACACGTGTCAGCACTAGCAGACATCATAGACAAAACATATGTATATTGAGGGAACAAGAATATTATTATGCCACATGAAGTCCAATTGCAGCATTTCTGACGATTAAGGAAGGAAAAGGTAAAAAATATCTATAATTTGATAACTTATGAGACAATCGATATAAATAAAACTGTACAGAAAACGAATACTAGCATAAAAATTTAATTAAACTGAAGACGATTTTTTTTCGTTTGATACTATTTAGCGTATATACAAACAACAAAAACAAAATTAAACTACCGGGTAAATTTACCACGTGCGGTGAAAAAACTACCTGCTAAAAATATAACATGTATATTTACATTAGAACAATATAGAATGTAGGCTAACAAAGTTATATATACAGCAGTAAAACAATGAATCAACCAACGATACCCCACATGGGAAGGTAGAAATGCCTTCCCCTGTAAAAACAGACTCATCTTTCCATAAAATTCACCACAAAAAGTGGTATTCTTCAACGTCATCTGCATTCAGAAGCTAACGGCAAAACTAAGATCTATGTTCATTATCATTCGGTTAAATCTTACATTGAAAATCTATTAAAATAAGTCCTAAATAATAATAATAAATAAATGTAATGAAATAAAATCTATATTGTGAAATAATCGCTTTATTGATGAGTTTTCCTTTATTTTCGATTAAATAATAATTATTTTCTTTACTTTTAAGAGTTTATTATGTTTAAAATGCATATTTTCACTAAAAGATTGTCATTATGTCTTTTTTACACTAGTAACTGATTTGTAAGCCAAATGAAAAGGCCATGTTGAGATTTTAAAAGTAAGTTTTTACATGAAATCGAGGAAGATCATTAATCTGATCATACCATATGAAAGCTGGTTAAATTTGCTAGTTTTTAGAAGATTTGCAGTTTTGTGGACAGTTTTTCGATATAATGTATATAATGTATTATAAGACATTGTAACTACCCTTAAATCCTATAACTTCCCATTAAAATTTAATGAAGTAAAAAACTTCGTTAAAAATGTTCTTTCAAAATCGATTTATGTTATGTGAATTAATGATATTAATTAAATTTATTTGGGTTTTAGTGTTTTAGGGTTACATTTTTAGGTTATGTCGATGAACATTGTCGTGGATTGTCCTTATGCTTGGATTTACAATTATGTAAATAATTATTACTTGATAGGGCGAAACTAACTCAACTAATGGGTAATAATATAAAAATATGATGGTGGAGGAAAAAGAAAATGTGATTTTCAGGATTATAGTGCCCAAGTAACCCATCCACGAGTTATTTTATTCTTGTCCCTGTGTCTTCTTAACATTGGCATGCCATGGCTAAAAAAGTAATGAAAACCGAAAGAATTAGAAAGAAATTTTTGAGTTTTTATTTGCAGTGGCAGGTAGCTGTTTCTCGTAGCAGCATCAGTTAGTAAACACACAACCATTATACCTCGGAACAACCTAGTATAAACATCACCTCTGACTGTAGGTACATTCATTTTTCACATTTTCATGTCCAAATATTTATTTGTTACGGGCATTTTAATAGTAGGCTACGGCTCTCATGATATACTCCCGAGAAAATGTAAAAGAAATGAATAGCGTTCCGGTGGTAATATTTTTAACCTTATCTTCACATTCATTAAAAAATAATAATTAGGAAAATGTATTTTATAATGATTTCACTAGTAAAAAAAAAGTTTTACGAAAACGCAGATCCTTAAAAACTACTAAAGTGAAGAAAGATAGGCATGAATTTAACGCTAAACTGATCATTGACAAATCCCAACAAAAATAAACTTATTCAGGTCAGAGGAAAGAGTGAAAGAGGCGACAAGAACGTTAAAGGGATTCAATTTAAGCCCGAAAAGAACAAGAGTTCTCCATCAACACCTCTAAATCGAAGGGAACATTTTCTTCTTCAGGCTGAAAAACTTTCAATAAAAAATCAAAACGCCATCCTCATTATTCCCGATTCTGATTAAATGGTAGTAAAAGAAAATATTTGTGAAAAAAGAAAGAAGGCTAAATTGTTAAATATTAATGTTATGAGTGAGAGCTGTAAAAATAAAAAAATTATTTTAGATTTAGTCCGGAGAACTGAGTTTGAAAAAGGGGGATGACCTCATCTAGAAAAAGTTGCTCTATTCAAACAAAAACAAAGTCAATATACCAGTTGTACGTAATTTAATAATATACAAATTTAAATTAAAACCCATTTCTGTAGTACATATTGAAGAAAGAGATACGTTTTTTTTTTTGTTTTTTTTTTAAACATTAATTTCTCTCTCTAATGATAAAAAAAAATGTTACAAAACATATTTTATTTATTTTTAACAACATAGAAATTTGTCTTATACTCCTCGTTACCGAATTTAAATTTATTTTTAAAAAAAACGTTGTTATTGCAAGCCAATCTTCGGATTGTTAAAAATCTGTATTCACTTTTTAAAAATGAGGACATTGAATTAAAGTTTCAAACTTCAAAAATTGAAGCACTAAGAATAAAATGAGGGCCGGATAAACTAAAAAATCCATTGTGTTATGGTTTTTCCTTGTGCTAAGGAGATTTTCGCTATCTCAAAATACGGACCTTTTTTTCATTTTAACACATGTTTATGTTGGTTTTAGGGTCCTAATAAAACATTAAAACAATATCCACAAAAATACCCATGTATCTTACTACCTAGAGTGTTATAATTATGTTTACTATTCCTTAAATAGTAGATAAAATCCAGAATCTGGATACAAGTACACTAGCCTGAGCCTTGGACATTGTCATTTTGATCAAGCTAATCAATTTGTGCGGAATATTGAATACCTATAAAGCATTAAAGAGCTGAGACCTATACACTCGATCAAATGCTTGTTTAAAATCCAATGTTCACATCATCTATATTGTGGCTGTGTCATTTTTCGAAGGTTTGCCACAAAGTAAATATTTAGTCTATTGTGCCTCTGTTTGGTCTAAAACCACCTTGATAATCTGTTCAGAATATACTTCCAAGTATCTACCGACAGAAAAATTGATGAAAAATTATTTAATGTAGAGAAAAAAGTTTTTGACATTATAAAATGTCCCAAAACTGAGAAGAATCTGATTTATCGGCATTAAACATTTTAAATCGGATTTCAAGAAAAAGTGGGCTACAGCTAGAAACACAGAAGATTGCTTTATCAAACAAAATGAAATGTGGCTTTGTGTATCACTGATAACAATACCTGCGCTCAGTTGACAGAACCCAGGAAGGCCCAAGAAGGATTCTTTAGAATCCAGCGAACGCTCAAAAAGAAGAAAAACTGAAGAAATAAAGAAACTAGCGACACCAGAAGAAATAACTTATACCGCATCTATGAGCCAGCGCGGTTCAGGCAACACGGATGCTGCAGAGTTAATAAAAAAAATAACAGAAATGCTTATAACAGCTAAAAAAAAGTCCAGAAAATAATTTATTCGGCCGAGAAGGTGGCACCAAAGAAACAAACACCACAAGAAGCACTAGCGTTGTTTGTTGAGGCCGATCTATCACAGAAACAGTACGAAACCATCCAGAGTTTCAGTAAGGATATGTATCCATGTTATTCGCGGGTGCAAAAAGCTAAAAAAGAGTCATACCCTAAACCGGAGACAATAATTACGGAGAACAAAGCTGAAGTTTCTCTGCAAAGTGTTTCAGATCTTACAGCACTAAGATTGTGCATGTACCTAGAAGATGTGATTATTAATTTACCTAAAATTGAAATGGACCTTATAGCAAAGTGGGATTGCGATGGTTCGAAGCAATGCCAGTAAAAACAGAAATTTTAAACATATTTCAAAGCTCCAATGGTGCCTATCCAGCTTGTTCGAACAATTGCCGAAGGCAAAAAAATAGATGCATGGAAAAATTCTACACCCTGGTCAACAAGGTTTTTGAGACCTAAACGAATAAGATTTGTCCAAGAAATAACGAAGTTAACTACTGAAGAAATACAATATGTAGAGGACCAAGTAAAAAACCTGAAGGTCACCGAAGAGCAAATGGAGAATGAACCTGAGGTAAAAATTAATACATACTCTCGTACCAACAATAGTGGACAGTAAAGTTTGCAATGCGGCAACACAAACCACATCAACAGTACGATGCTATATCTAGGATGTATTTACAAATTTTAACAATCTAGAAAGAAAGTTAACCGTAGACCCAGCCTCGTTTAAGTTTGGCTTATAAATCCTACATGCCTGGTTAAGATTCTTCGAATCTCTCCTACATTTGGCTTATAAGATTTCTATCCAGAATTGGCAAGCCAAAACACCTGAAAAGAAAACATCTGTCGCAGAGACAAAGAAACTCATACAAGACCAATGTTGAAAAGAGCTCGGCTTGTTAGTAGACATCCCTAAACAAGGTTATGGCAATACATCGATACGATACGATTTTTTTCAGATCCTGATACAGCCTCAGACATAACTGGGATTAACATTAACTTTATCAGGAGGCTCAAGGTAATACTAGAAACCTTATTCAGTGGTTTCTCCATTGACACTGATAAGTTTGAAAAGACGCAGAAGATACCGCCTAGTAGAACTTTATGGTTGGTATCCCATGACCCCTACCTTAACATAAGATTCTGAGGCATGGTACATTGGTCATAAAACATGCAATAGTTCCCATTGGGCAGTTATCTGATGAGGCTGCTGAAACCCGAAATAAACATCTTCGGCTGTACAGGCAAAATTACACAAGAAAGTTTTCCCGCGTGCACTATAACAGAGATGTTCTGAAAAGGCTCCGGTTGTCGTCTGACCCTCTTCTGAACTGCAAGAGGAAAACGCCAAGAAAGGAATTGAAACCATTTTCTTCAGAGACAGTATAACGTTTGCTGCCAATGGAGCCAACACCCCACCAGCTATCAGAAGACAATGAGGAAGATAACTTTGAAGACAACTTGATGAGCATGAGTCTGGCTGATGAAGAGGACGAGAATGACGATGATAGTTAAGTTTTGTAAGCTGTAGACTATTGTAAATATTGCAAAACATATAGTAAATAGTTAGTTATAGGACTTTAAATTGATTTTGTGTGTGGGTGTTATTTATGAAGTGTGTACGTGATTAAATATTGTACTTACATTTTCTATGTACACTCTTAGAAAGATTAACAGATGGACTCCATGGACATAGTGCATTTAGTTCAATTATGAAAAAATTATTTTTATCTACCATAAACTCCATAATATTGTATTTTTTCTGTTTCACGAAGACTATTTATTTTTTTGTATTTCTTGTTATTTGGTTTCATTTTTATATGCGTTGAGAGATTGAAAAATGTTGTATGCAATGAAAATAGTATATTTATTTTCCCATCACATTATTTACATTTCGGTTTTCACAATTAAAATTTATTACGCAAATGATGTATTTAATATTTGCAAAAGCTAGCTATTAATTTGATATATAACTTTTAAATGTCTTATGACTTGAACATTCTCCCGACGTTATTCAAATTCCCTGATTTCTCCAGAAATTCCCATAATGTTTGTCAAAACTTGAATTTTTTTATATCTTATTAGTTTGATGTATTTTGAGATTGTTAATAAAAAGTTTTTGGGAGGCTAGGTAGCTCAGTGGGTAAGGCACTTGACTACCAAGCTCCCGGTCCCGAGTTCGAGACAGACTGAAGGCAGAAAATTTATTTCCTGTTATTTCGGTTGTAGCTCGATTTCGAGGTTGGGAGACCCTCTTGGGGAACACCCAGCCTCTACAAAGTGGGTACCCTTAAATGGGGGAAAACCTGGCAGCTGAGAGAGATTTAGGCCAAATATCCTCCTCTCACAACCGTTGGTCTAGTAACAGTACATCCTTAACTAAGTACTGAATCCGAGACTCTTCATGGGTTGTAGTGGTACAGGTTTAATTTAATTTTTTGATAAAAAGTTTTAAGTATTCCACAGTTACAAAAAAAAAATAGGTAAATCGTTTTGGCCAGGATTTCATGGCCAATACTCCACTGTGCGACGGTACGGAGAACTTAACAATTTTCATGTCGAAACTTATTAAAATTAAGTAAATTAGAAAGTAATTAATCAAGCCTATTTAACATACAAATTTTTTTAAAACGTCCTTCCTCCATTAAATTTAACTATATTTCCGTTTATTCATTATAAGCTAGATTATACATAATATTAAATAGAAAAGAAAATGACAAATATAATATCAGTAAGAAATATATAAATGTCAGGTTACATTTTTCTCCCCTTAATTTATCAAATGTTTAAATATTTATTCATTTTGAAAATGTTTTGATAGTAAATATTTTTTTAATTATCATTATAAATTTTGGGATATGTCTTTTTTTTGGATAAAAATACAATTAACAGATGTGGAGCTGTCCAGAAAAGAAAATTTTATATACTATTTAATTTAAACTAATAACTACCTTTTTTAAAGGTTAATTTTTATCTAAATATTTGTTTACAGCCATTTTTAATCGGAAAACATTCATTTTGAATAATTACTTTTAATAGTTTTGACTACCATAACGTAATTTAATGATACGTAATAAACGGTTTCTATTGATTTATTACATAATATTCGTAGAATGAGTCGAACGACATATTAAATTATAGTAAATTGGATAGGATTAGACTTTTCAATCAAGCGAAGAGCTATTTAATTTGATGTCTATTTCGCTGAAGATACTTCATTGAATCTTTAATTATATATAATTAATAGCAGATATAATATAATATAATTAACGTAATATAATCTGATTTAATTAAAATGGAATTTAATTACAAAACGTTCGTATACATGACCTGAAGTTAGTTTAAGTTTTTCAATACAGTAAAAATGGATTTGATTTCGTATTTTTGAATGAATGAAAATAAATTTTATTCTTGGGCTATTGCCCCTTAAGAATAATTATAATGAACAATTATTGGCGGTCTAGCTGCCGTATGAATAATTTAGAAATATAATAAAGACAAGGAAATACAATTTAAATTAAATTAAGGAATTGAAAAAAAACTTAAATTACAACATAAAGTAATAAAATTAATAATACAAGGTTTAAATTATCACATGAAAAACAAATTACATCTTAAGGTTCGAAATTGAAAATAAGCTACAAAAACAAATTAGGAAAAAACAAAAAAATATTCAACAAAAGAATGCGGTAGACAAAGCTAAGAAATATAAATTATACGGAAAAATAATGTATCTTGTCTGATAAATAATATAATTATGCTGAAACCAATTATACAAATTTAGTGCAATGGTACTAAAGTAATTCTGTACAAATCAATATTATACTTTGAATATTCATACTTCATTTTAAAACATATTTTCTTCATTGATGTGACTATTAGATTGAGTTTCTAATAAGTAAACGAAAAGACGTGATTTGAAGCTATTATAAGTGGAGGAATATTTCGCCCTGATTGGGAAAAAAGCATATTATCCACCCGTGCAACGCTACAGGAGTTAGAGCATATAAAAATGTTAAATTTTTAAAGGTGAACATAGGACCTATTACCCGATTATTATAAAATAGTTACACAATAGCTCTTCAATTTATATTTTAGAATCAAAAGGATCAAATTACTAAATTAATAATTAAATAAATTTAACAAGTAATGAATATTCGAAAAAAAAACAGAGTTGAGAGTAGTAAATACAGGTTTCAAACATGGCATTTTTTTCATTCAAACAAATATAGTTTCTAAACAGTAGGCTATAGTGACAAATATTATATAGCTAAAACATTCCTTAAATATCTTATCAAAAATATATTAGCGAAGTTTCGATCAGGGCAATACCACTCAGACTAGAGCGTGTTAAATGCGACATTTTTGTCAAGGGCGAAAAAAAAAATTAGAACGTGAATCTTTTCATTAAAACTAATATAGCCCTTAAACAGTAAGTCATGGCGAGACATATAGGAAAAAAAATATTTTCTATTAAATTTCTGATACGGGAACTGAAGCATATTATCCCCCCGTGTAATACTACAGGAGTTTGGCAGTGTCAAAATATTAAATTTTTAAGGGTGAAAAAAACTTTACACTAAAAAAGTATAAAACCTCAGTCAAAAGAGATCGATGTAAAGAATAAAATAAAATTATAATATTCAAAATTTAATGGGTCGATGTTTCGCTTATTCTGGCATATATAAGGAATATAACTAACTCAGTAAGGAAAATTAAACTGAAACAATGATGAATGTTAAATCACATAGTCTAAAATATTTCAACACATTCATTCTAGCAAAGCAAATGTTTCCCGAAAATACACAGATTCGACACAATGTTTAATGCATTCGTATTACCTCTCCGTATCTAAAGTTGAAGAAATTTTTCTTCTTTATTAAACTGCATAGTTTATTTTTATTTATTTATTTAATAAACATAATTTAATAATACATTACTTAATAAATTAAAACTCGCGCCATTTGCTATTAAGTCAAAACTAAAATATGAAAAAAAAAATATCTATCACAGATCGATGTAGTTGAACTAAGTAGGCATCGCTAATCCCAAACTCAATCGTACGTAATAACTTAAATTCTCTCTGCCTGTTCTACATATATTAGTTTTGAGCTATCAGGTAAACGTTAAAGTAGTTGACTGGGAGTTAGATGGGAGGACTGCGTTGGGGATGATCTTGGGGATTTAGGTTTTATTGAGGTGAGTTAGAAAGAGATGTGCAATCGGATGGTGGTGACGACATCGAACCTTCTGCTTCGCTGAGCCTCTTACCTATTATTTGTTAGTTTTGTAACTCATATATTTCTTCTTAATATTATATGAGAAATATATGTTTTATATTCTCCGTACACATAATTCATTATTTATTATTTACGCAATGAATTATACAGTAAATAATCCAATATGTATTTATTTATTTATGTATTTGCGAGTGTCCGGGGGTATGGATCAGTGAAGAGAAAAGATTTCCCTGATTCGGATACGAGCTCGGTGGTCTAGTGGATAAGGCACCACGCTAGAGAGGTGGAAACTTGGGTTCGAATCCCAACCGGGGTCAAATCTTTTCTCTTCAAAAATAAAAAATATATTTAAAAAATATTTATTAACCAAGAATTATTTTATAATTTATTATATAGGACAGTTCGTCAATAGATCCATTTAAAAGTAATGTTCAAATTGAACATTCATCCTCGAACTGTACATCGCAATTGCGAGTGCCCGGGGGTATGGATCAGTGAAGAGAAAAGATTTCCCTGGTTCGGATACGAGCTCGGTGGCCTAGTGGCTAGAGAGGTGGAGACTTGGGTTCGAATCCCAATCGGGGTCAAATCTTTTCTCTTCAAAAATAAAAAAAATAAATAAAAAAAAAAAATATTTATTAACCAAGAATTATTTTATAATTCAATATGTATTTACTTTACCAACTCAAGAAAAAATATTGAGAACATAATCGGTATCGAGAATCGATGGTCCAAAGTCGATTCCTAGGATTCGGCGACGATGATTTCGTAAGAGTTAATCATTTAATTTTCATACATCGATTCTACTCTCTAATGAAAAACACGAAAAATTATAAAGTTTATATATATTTTATTGAATCGATTTTTAGAACCATTACCGGTATAGAGAATTGAATAATTTTATTGCTAACACAACACCAATAAATAGATATATTTTTTATATCTAGGTGTTACTACTAATGTCTAAATTAGTTCATATATCTTTACATAGTATTTGTTATAATACTTTTATTATATATGTGATAATTTAATTTATTTATTATTCCTGTACTTGGGTAAACAAATAAATGCTCGATGATTAAGAAACAAACTGACAATTCAACTATACCTAATTCCAAAATTCAAAACAACCCTTTAAGTAATTCTCTAGTTTCGATTCCATCCCTAACAACTACAATGCAGATCCCTGAAACAAGTGACAAGAGAGTTATATCAACGCCAGCTGCCCTGTCCCAGGTGGTCCGGTTCGTCCCCCCAGACGATTAGGAGGCAATCTATCAAGCTTAGCGGACTAAAGTCTCGCCTAGCCGGTTCTAGTTCTCAGCCCTTGCTATGAGTAATAGTTCTGAAGGAACTTAATTAATTACGCTTAATATTCAGACTTAATTTAAGCGATGAATTTAAAGTTAACTTAATAATACATGGGACTACTTAGTATAGGGAATCGACAGGGTACCCATCAAATTTCTATATAGTTTTGAAAACATTTAGCGTTGTTGTTGTGAACGAGATCGGTTTATTGGAGGAAAAATGTTGGTATCATAAAATCATTATTTATATATTTATACGCAATTATAAAAATGCGAAAATAAAGTAAATGTGATAGATAATGTTAACAGCCACCTCTCAATTACCTGTTAAGTTGAAGCAACTACAAATTCATAGCATTATAAATAAGGGTCTATTTAAAGGTCCTTAAGCATACTTCTTATTAGAATTCGATAATCAAGGAACGAGTTGGAACCAGGTTTTCAACAAAAAATAAATAAATAAAAGAAAAAAAAAGAAAATACTATTCATTGATATTTACAACTGTACAGTGAAATTCCCGATTATCCGGATTAACTGGAGCCGAAATTGATCTGGAAACCCAAAAATACGGACAGTCAGATTTACTATAGAATTAGGGTATTGAAATAAAAATACAGAAATATGTAATAATTAAACTATAATAATAAAATATTGTAATAATTACAATGTGGATGTTAACAAAATTATATTTATGTAACAACAAAGTTTAGTTAACAGGTCGGAAATCGATAATGTTGCAACATAGAATAGGCCAGTCAAATAAGACAAGAAAAAAGGCAAACATCGGAAAAAATGAAGAAGTTCTGATTTTTTTAATATTTTGTTAGGATACATGGGGGTAGTGTAAAACAAAGTTTGCAACTTCCAAAGACCTGTGCTAGCTCCGTGGTGGTCAAAAAACCTGGATTTTTTTCCAACTTTTTCAGAATTTCGTAAATATTTCGAGAGCCATGCATCGTACGAAAAATATTGTTTACTTCTTTTTTAAAGTAGATAAAATTACCTACAATTTGAGCCTAAGATCTGCTCTGTAGCTCTAATAAGTTCGGAGATTCAGCTCGTCAAAGATCGGCTATTTTTTCCAAAAAATTTCCAAGTCCACTTAAAGTCATCTGTTCAATAGAATATCGGCTTCTATACTCATCCTAGGACATTTTTTCTATTATAACTCTGTTATAGACATGGCACACTCTGTTATGGCACATGGCACAAGAATTGGGGCTTCAAGGGGTTAGAAACATCAGTGGACAATCTTTTGGGAAAGTAGGTATCAAAAGAAATGAAAAGGTACGGACTTTGGCGACAACAACCATTAAACTAAACGCAAAGACAGTTAATATTGATCCAATCACCATTTTTCAAAGGCTTTGTGTTACAAAGCAATCCGACGATGATCTGAAAAAGCACTTTGAGTATGAACTAGTTCCCTATCCGATGTCACTATTTAGTGAAGAAGGAATGCGCAGAGGCACCAAGTCAACATTTTATTCAGCCCTGAAAATATCGTCATAGGAGCAAATTCATTTGCGGTGCTAGATGGTGGCTACTTGCTACATCGAGTAATTTGGCACCCAAAAATACAATAAGTCAAATAGTAGCGTCTTACGTAAATTACACATCCAATAATTATGGAAGAAATGCAACCGTTGTTTTCGATTGCTACCCTGAGGATGATTCAAAACGAAGCACCAAATCGGCGGAGCGTTTACGTCGTGCTGCCTCATCCTGCAGCGACATTATTTTTGAAGAGGTGACTCAAATAGTGGTGCCCCAGGAGAAGTTTTTGACAAATGAAAGTAACAAACGACGCCTAATCAGTTTCCTCCGGTCCGGTTTAGAAAAAGTGGGCATAGAAACAAGACAGGCAGAAGAGGACGCAGACTCCACCATCGTAAGAACTGCAATCGATAAGAGCTCTTTCTTTGAAAATGTATTGATAATTGGAGAGGATGTCGACTTGTTGGTTCTCCTGAATGGATTAGGGTCAGAAAGGGAAAACGTCATCTTCCAGAAAAGTAGCAGATCAGGTTGCCAGCAATTTTCATCCACATCGTTCAGATATGGAGATCTGTTCTTCCCCCCCTCTTTCGTCCCGTTCCTCCACGCATTTAGCGGTTGTGACGCCACATCGGCTATATTCGGGCAAGGAAAAACAAAGATGCTGGCTACTCTGGAGAAAAATCAACGTCTAGTGGACGAGATAGACGTGTTCCTAAAGCCTGACGTAACTCAAGAACAGGTAGCTGCTGCTGGCATCAAGTGCCTTGTAGCACTGTATGGAGGAGACACCTACGACACTCTGCACTCTTTGCGGTACAAGCTGTTTGTACATGCAGCTGCCAATGCAAAGGTCAACCTGGCTCGTCTGCCCCCAACTGAAGAGGCTGCCGCTCATATGCTCCTATCGGACGTACCACCAAATTCAAAAATGGCTAAGAGTGGATAAGGATCCCACCTTGTGGAGATGGACCAGAAGTGTCTGCTACCCGTCACAACAACAAAAGAGCCTGCTTCACAAAGTTTGCTGAAATTTATCTCGTGTAAGTGTCGTAAGCAATGCTCTGGAGGAGGCTGCAGCTGCAAGAAAGCAGGGCTGAAATGTTCTGCTTTATGCAGCTTTTGTATGGGAAAGACGTGCTTTAATACTCCTACAGTAGATATCCAGGAATCCGACAATGAGGACTAGAACACAGGCCTGCGCCTAAACATATACGTATTTAATTTTTTTTTCAATGTTAATATTTTTTGTATTAGATATTATTTCACAATTAGCTTCAATCATGATACACAATTTTATTATTTTTTTATTTTAATTTATTATTTCTTTCTATCACAATGATAATCTTTTCCGAAATTAATAATAAACTTACATTGGAAATCTTTTGTGTTTTCTTTTGTCTTTTTTTTTCTCTCTTTCTATAGAAATAATATGAGTCATGCTAATTATCAGACTCTCAAGTTGCAAAATTTCAGAATTTGCCAATTTAGGTTTTTGAAAATGATAGAGCTATTGGCCTTTCATCTAAGTGCATAAATAAAATGTAATAATTTCTCTACAACAGAGTTATAATAGAAAAAAATGCCCTAGGATAAGTATAGAAGCCGATATTCTATTGAACAGATGACTTCAAGTGGACTTGGAAATTTTTTGGAAAAAATACCCGATCTTTGACGAGCTGAATCTCCGAATTTATTAGAGCTACAGAGCAGATCTTAGACTCAAATTGTAGGTAATTTTATCTACTTTAAAAAAGAGTAAACAATATTTTTCGTACGATGCATTGCTCTCGAGATATTTACGAAATTCTGAAAAAGTTGGAAAAAAAATCTAGGTTTTTTGACCACCACGGAGCTAGCACAGGTCTTTGAAAGTTGCAAACTTGGTTTTACACTACTCTCATGTATCCTAACAACATATCAAAAAATCAGAACTTCTTCATTTTTTCCGATGTTCATGTCTTATTTGACTGGCCTAGAAGCCATCCGCCTATTTTTTTTTCCTGATTTGCGTTTCCGGAAAAGTTCTACAATAAGACGCTTTTTCGGACGCAGTTAATACAACACGCTTTCTTTTAGTTGCGACGGCAATAGGGCCCAGACTGGGAAAAACCCGTGAAGGATGTGCTATGCTTCTAGAATTTCACTCAGTACGTTTACTCCGCCCCTCATTCTGATACGCAGTTCTGGCAGCTGCCGCTTGGTCTATTTAGTTTTACTTCTGTAATTGCGTCAAAAACTAAAAAAGACGGGACATATTATATTTTACATGAATTCCGAGCCATGACCTTCATTAGTTATCGAAGTCGAATCTCGTAGATATTTGTAGTTTCTTATTATGATGAAGATAAACCAGCCTCCCAATTGCCAATAACCGAACGTTTAAATGGATTTATAATCAACTTTAATACTTTTAATGTTTATCAGATGAATATAAAAGTTCTTTCTGAACATGAAAACATAAATTGGTACTGACTCACAAAAAATATTTACAAAAAAACCTAAGTATCTGTTAACGACGACGATAAATAGTCCACTAACTTCTAAGTCCTACTTAGCTCGTTTTGTATGAAAAAGATGGACGCGTTATATCCCCCACACTTGATGATAACAATAAAAAAATATTGACCTGATTATCATTCTTTTCGAGAATTATTAAAAAAAAAATTAATTAGGAAATAAAATCATCAAATAATTATAAAAGAAGTATTAATTATATCTTTAAGATTTTTTAAATAAAAACAATGAGCTGCCGAAACATGGAGATGGAAAGAGATTCTTGTGAAATCAACTCCTTGCATAATGCCATTATTTAGTAATATTAATTTTTTTCTTGTTTTTTCGTTATGTAACATTTTTTTTGGGGGGGGGATTAGACAAAAAAAAAATGAAATCTAATTAATTTATATTATTTAAAGTTTATTTTCAATGAACGAATGCTAGACTTAAAAGACAAGAAACCGCTTGTCATTCATTTCTCCAGCATTTACTAGACAAGTGTTAAAAGCTCCTAATAAATTACAAAAGACTTAGTTACATAACAGTTATTTGACCCATTTGAACTTGAGGAATTGAGCTTCACTCAACCTTTTAATTCTTCTCATATCCAATCCTTACAACACAAAATTGTTTGTAAATCTTCAATTTTTCTCACTAGTAGCACTATTCTGTTACATACTAACTTATCCATAAATATGTAAATGTTTCATATGTTATGCTAATTTGGCCCAACTAGATACCTATCCTTTCATAGTGAATTGCAGCAGACACACTCGAATCCCTAAGTCTCCCTTGTCTGACTATATATATATATATATATATACACAGTTGTATAGTAAATATAAATAAATAAAATTAAATTATAAAAAAAAAAATGCATATGTTTGCTTCAGCAATATGAGTATAAGGCCTTCGCCATCTTTATTTAGCATGTATTTTCTTCTTATAACCTAATTATAATAATAATAATAATAATAATAATAATAATGATAATAATTTAATAATATATGTTGTTGAACTGCTAATCTAAGTCAATGCATCTTTAAGGCTAGATTTCAACTATCCCCAGCTTCAAGAGGGTCACAATACATCCTCTAAATCATTTATTTAATAAATATAATGTTTAAATGATTTTTAAGTTTATGCAGGTGTTGACTTTACTGCGTTTAGTGAGGTTGATAATGATAAAAGCAAGAGGGTCGTGAATTTCATGCTGGCGGCTGATGGCGACGATAAAGAGTTTCTAATTCCAGAAGTTTTCAAACAGTAACAGCGTGCCTAAAAAATTCATTGCTTCGTTAATAAACCCTAAGGATGCATAGGCCGCATCATGATAAAACCCTACAGACATAACCTTAGGACGACCTATAAATATTTGATGAACATAGCAGTAAAAACTTCAGAACAAAATATATATCTACCTACAAAGAAACCGTAAATAAATATACAGTTTTTATTCCTTAAAATTAAATACTTCAAGGGGTACAAATTGAAATTCTAAAAACTGTTTTTGTTGTAATTTAATAGAAAAAATAGATCTAACTCCTATTTGGACTACGTAAATACATTATATTTATATAAATGTAAAAATCAGTCCGTTACACTCCAATAAACGAGAGGGGTATAAAAAAAAAATTATCACGACAAAACATGATATACTTAAAAAATGTAGGTTAAAAAAATTCATTACTTTTAGATTAGGGTCTACCATAGCAAGGGAAAGTGTAATTTATGAGGAAAAAAGGGCAATATTAAAAGTCGGAAATGCTTGTTATCTCTTAGTGCAAAACGACTCAGTTCACAGTTAAACTCCAGAAATTTAAAAATTAGGATATATAAGACTATACTACCAATAGTTATCTATAAACGCGAAATGTGGCCGCTTACGTTAAGGGAGGAACAACTTGAAGTTTTCGAAAATAAAGTACTCCGTAGAATATTTGACCCAAAAAAGGATGAAGAAAAAGAAGCATAAACAAAGCTTACACAATATTTGTTAATATAGTTCAGGTAAGAGCAGCGCGAAGGTAGAAATGGGCATGTAAAGTCGTTTTTAGTAATGACCGTATTCCTAAAAAAAATAAATCAGTTTTCGGCCGTCTGGTAAACAACCAAAGAGTAGACCGAGACGTACGCTTAGGGGTGGGAGAGAGGCGTGTGCTCAACGGATGGCGGTGTCGGCATCGAATCTTCGGGTTCGTTAAGACTTTTATTCATTTATAAAATACATAACTTTTCATATGTTTATTCGTTAATAAAAAAGAAGTTATTATAGGACATACAAAAAAAGAAAATTTTTTGTCGGAACAAATATTGGAAAAACTATGTTTAAATTAGTTTATAAATAAATTTTTATATCAAAAGTAACGGGTAAAATCTTTCCTTATAATCGATCTTTTTTATGAAAATAATTCTTACTAAATTAATGATTTTTGAAATCAAGGATGTGTACACAATTTTTAATCATTTATATTTTAATCGATCTGTAATCACACTATGTATTTAATTAATGACAATAATAATAAGTAGTAGTAGTACCGTCAGATAAAATTAAAATATCAATCATTTCAAAAACCAAATAATATAGATATGTCATTTCCAGAGATCGTGTCTTCCCTTATACATCAGAACATATTCAGTTATGCCGTTGAAAAGTATTTCAGCATCAATACCGGTTGAAAGCTTTGAATTTCACATAACATCTCTACCTGGAATAAATCTGTTTCCCTTTATAAAGAAATATCAAATTTCCACGTATTCAAGAATGATTCGACTCCCACATAGCACCGAAAATTTGCTGGAAAATAACCTCTATAAATATATTTATTTGTGTTGAAATATGGTCCCAAAAACAAATAAAAGAAAAAAAATTGGAAATTGAAGGTATATATAAATGGATGCATAAAGTAATCTAACTACATATTTAGTAATATCGTTCACATAGTTACTTTTTTTTATTATTAAATCAATAATGTATTAGGGTTAATAATAAACTAATGACAAATTAATAAATACAGACATCAAATCACTGCGAAACCAAATTGGGCAGACCATTATCACACTGAAAGATCGCTTCTTCGCATCAAGTATCAGATTTATCGATAGCTTTTTCCTGTATCCGGAGGATTGGAAATAGGATTATGGATATTTCCTATCACCCCCACTACTAATATCCTCAAATTCTATCGGCAATCTCTTGTTTTATCCTTAACTGTCATCACTCCTACTGTTTTCTTCCTTTATTCTTTTCTGCACACTTATTTTTCATTGCAATTCCTCTAGTTCGGTATGGTAGAGAAGGGGACCAGGAAACTGGCGACGATAGGAAGGAAACTAACTCTTTAATTCCGCTTATAAAAACTGGAACGAAAGCGTCCCTCGATGTAACCAAAATATAATATTAAAGAAGTTAAACAGTCTTTTTAAGTTTTAAAGTCCTATATTTAAATAATTTAAAAGGCTTAGACGAACCAGAAAGTTCGATGCCGACACCACCAATCGTTGACCGTACGTACACTTCCCTCCAACCCACTCCCCCAAAACACAAATCCTCCCCCCACTTTGTATTATATTGTTGTTGGCCAGTCAAAGTTTGTTCGGCTGCCACTCTCATTGAATTTATTTTATGGCATATTGCGCAAGGAAATATAATCATTTGAAATCGCAGGAGAAGCCATGAGACACGTATCAACCATCCTATTTTCTTTCTTTCTTTACCTGTAATCCACTGACTACCATATGCAGGTCTTAAATTGTTCACTTCATAATATTGATATCTAAATATAGGTATCTACTGCCTACTGTTTCATTCATAATAAACTACTTATAAATTTTAAACATCCAAACTAACTGAGTTTCTATTTATGTTTCAAAATAAATTAAGGTAACGACACTATTACAATCTTACAAAATTTAACTGTGATGATAATTGCAAATTATAAGTTAAATGTTACTTATATACATCAATGTTTAACAAGATTAACATTAATTCAAATAGTTTAAAAATCATACAAAATAACCTATGTATAATTCGTTAAGTTGATTAACGATTTACCAGTATAAAAAAACTTATTTCTATAGGTCGATATTTTTTATAACAAATATAATTTTTACATTCTTGAGTATTTAAATGAACTTAGGATGAATTGACAATTTCTAACATTGTATAATATTCGTTTTAGATGTGAGGTAAAAATAATATCAGGGGTCCTATACGCACTGATATCACGCTATGTGGCGTGACTACTAAAAATGGGGGAGGTTTTTTCTTTTACGAGTTTCAAAAAAAAATTAACAAGCCAACGTGTTTATAAGTATTTAAAGTATAATTATTTTTAATATTAATTATCCAATAAGGATAACAAATCGAACATTTTCCTCAACTCTAGTAAGAATTATTGTTTTACTTTTTCCTTTAAAATAAAGTTATCGTGTGATTGCATATCAGTAAATAGATTAGAGGGATAACGTCTAATACAGATGTTTCATTATATGCATGTTTATTTGATAAACAATAACAATAAAAACATATACACATTTCCTTTTTAAATCAATACCCAGTGTCGCAGTTTACGCCAGCCGCAATTAGGAATCATTAGGCGGAGGCGATGATGCGAGGGATTGGCCTGATAACATAAGACCAAATGTTGGCAACGCAACTCATCTTAATCGAAACATGCTAGGTTACGATTCTGCGCCAGGACTATCCTCTTACCAACGTGAAGTTTTCCAAGATATTGGTATTGTAGGCGAGATGTCTTCAGATAATAACGAAATACATTTGAACCTCGCGCTGATGAACGCCGTGCAAAAAGAAATAGTTAATTCAAGGCGTCACAAAATGTTAGAGATGCCCACCTCAATTGATGGCTCTCAGGCACAAGCTGCCTATGTTCAAACACCCACTTTCACCACTGGAGGAGAGGAGATGGACGAAAAGATGTTGACTTATAGTCGCACTCAAATAACTAATCCAGTAAACTTTTTCACGAGCTCTTTTTGTGATAGAATCAAGCATACCCGGAAGCCTTCAGAATATCCGGGCTGTTGAATTGTGATTGGTCGGTGTATAATTTTGTAAATAATGATGTCCCAAAAAGTTGGACAACACACATCAACGACCTATAGGAGGCCGAACCCAGTTTTATCAACGAACGACGTTTTCAATCTGATTCTCATCTTAGACATATTAGAGTTTCTTATCTATTGAGATGTCTTAGAAAATATATATATATATATATATATATATACATCCTGTCTTCCGATCCCTAATTTAAAAATAGATTAGGAATAGATGGAATAGATTAGCTATTCCATCTTCTAGTGCTTCTTGTGTAAACAATTCTATGTGTTGTCTGTACGTAAATTACCCCTATTAAGCTGGCTCCCCTACCATCGCCATACGAATTAAAACCTATTGCATAATTTTTAGACTTAAGTGCTTAAATTATTTTATTGATGTATTAATCACATGGCCTCATAAAAATTTAGCCTGAGGCTGTATCTTGCAACTTCGTTGATCTTCGGGCAATTACGTGATTCACGTAATCAATTGTGATTCACGTGACGTGCTACAAGGCCCAGAGACATCAGTGTGCGACAAAACATTGAAGGAAAGAGTCATGTTTCCCCTGGAATAAGGTTATGGCGGAAGAGAGAGCTCTCTCGCTACATGTTTTTGCATTCGGAGCGCAAGGCTCGACAATCCAGATCTGATACCAAGGGGCTATATAGCATCATCTATAATCGCTTTACTCACCACGGGTCTCTAAACGGCATCTACTATCATTATTCACACACAAAGTCAAGCCACCGTTGAACCATAGTTGTTAAACTTTACCTTGGTAATTTATTAATGTTTATTGGTCATAAAATGAAAGGTTATATTTGTATGTAATGTTAATTTAGTTATAATTGTTGAATATCATAAAAATTTATAAGCTTTATTTATTTATAAGACTAATCTTGTTAATTATGAAATAAAGTTACAGGCAAAATGTTTGTTGAACTATATTTATTATATTGAGCTACCAGCTTCACAAAAGTGGACGGTTTCGACTGAGTTCACAAGAACCCCTAGCCACCGCTACATATAAAATATGACTAAGTGTCGATTTTTGTTTCTTAAAAACGAGCAACAAATTCAGTTACTTGTATATGTTAATAGCAGAAAGCATAAATAATAAATTCATGCTGAAACGATGTGAGCAACAGATTACAATGGCGAAAACATATTTTAAGTAGATTATGATATATAAAACGTATTGGCGAAAAAATAAATGTCGATATTCTTTTACGCGACAATATACAACATTGCAACACCGTACGTGGAGACATGTACTTTAGGATAAAATTTGGGAAAGCTCTAAAGTATCTAGCAGCTTTAACTTTAAAAGACTATTCTGAAGTGAACTATTTAAAGGTATTCTGAAATTGGTTGGCTTTACCCTAGTTTCCGACATCAATACTTCCTAGGTGCACTCATATTTCAATCCTTGAAAACAAAAAAACTCACCTATATTCATGACCTCCTTACCCTGCGCTCCTTCATCCACCTCTTAAATACTAGAACTTAACCCATCAACCTGTACACTCCTGCGCATCGAACTGCATCCTTCGAAAAATCCTTTATTATCCGCGCTTCCTCTTTATGGAATTTACTGTCCATATCAATACGAAAAAGTACAACTCTTACTTCTTTTAAACATCATCTATTACTTTACCTCCTGGATCTTCAATCTTCCGAGCAAATGTAAAACGTGAATATTTATGTTATATATTATAATAGTAATCAATCCTAGAGACTGCAGAAGCTATATGTGGAACCACAGAAATCTCTGCAAAAGCAAAAAGAACAAAGTGGTAGAGCGAGAGAGTTAAAACTGCAATAGCAAGGAAGAAAATGGCTTGGAAAGCATACTATAGGACCAAAACTGTAGCAGACTGGGAACCCTATGTTAGAAGAAGAAAGGAAGCCAAACAAGTAATTAGAATGGCAAAAAAGAAGAGTTGGGAGGAATTTGGCGGGAACATGCAAAACGACTAAAAGGATAATACAAAAATCTTCTGACAATCAAAAGAAAGACAATAAAGCATATAAGAAATATAACGGATGATCATCGGAAAGATGATTTCTTATAACGAAAGATGAGGAAATTATAGATTGATGGAAGCGAATTATACCGAAGTGTTTTCCAATAATGAGGAGGGAACAGTCGCAGAAGGTCAACGACCAGAGGAGGATTACGATGATGTAATCTGGGAAGAGGACGTGGAAAGGCTAAAGATAGGCAAAGCAGCATGTAGCGATGGTATTGCTCCAGAGTTAATTAAATTCGGAGGGCCGGAATTGGAGAAACATCTACAAGGCCTCTTTCAAACAGTTTTTTCTCAAAAACTAATGCCGAAGGACTGGGAATATAACATCCTCATTCCTATACAAAAAAAAAAGGAAGCTCAAGGGACTGTAGGAATTACCGGCCTATATGTCTATCCCAGGTGGCCGGCCTACAAGCTTTATACATCCATCCTTGAACAAACGCTGAGAGGGTTTGTAGAGGAAAATCTTGAAGAGGAACAAGCAGCCTTCAGACCACCCCGCCAAGCACAAGACCACATATTCTCTCTCAGGACCGTAATTGAAAAGTCATAGGAAAGGGGGAGAAAAGAATATTTCTGGCTTTCCTGGATATAAAGGCAGCATTTGAATCGGTGCGAGACATGAGTTATGGACAGCTCTAGCTGCTAAAATTGTCTCAACTACACTTATAGATAATGTAAAATCCACTTACTACAACACAAAAAGGCATTATAACAATAAACGGAAGAGAATCCGAGGCATTTGAAATGAGTAAGGGAATAAATCAGGGAGATAGTTTCAGCCCTCTACTATTTATTATCGTCATGGACGAGGTAATAAAATTTTGCAAGCGAAGAACAGCAAGAACAGTAGTTAGGAAATAGAATATGAGGACAATCCTTGCTGAAGCTATGGTGTACGCAGATGACATTGTTCTCATAGCAGATTCGGAAGAAAGCCTACAGCAAGTAGTCAAAGAGTGGGAGAATGAACTGGAAAGAAAAGGAATGATACTCAATGCAGGTAAGAGTAAAGTTATGCATGTTGGAAGAGATGACCGAGGAATATACCTACCTACCTGGGTACGGTTTTCAACAGGGAAAGATTTATGGGGAGATTCCAACCGGATCAAAAAGGCAAACAGCATCTATTACCAAGTATGCAACACGGTAGCAGGAAAAAAGGAGATTTATACTAAAGTAAAAATACACATCTTTAAGGCTGTATATTTACCCACTCTTTCATTTTTCTTTTTCTTAAAAGACATAAATTTGCCCGCGACGGGAAATCGGGATATGCCTATAGAACATGTAAATGTAGATCACTTATTAAATATGTAATAGACAATAATTACAAAATTAAAATGAAAATTTATTGAAGGAGAAGGACGCTGCGGGAAACAATGTTTGTAATATCCAATTCAAAGAACTATTTCTGAAAAATTGCGAGGATATAGTGTTAGTAAATATAGAACAGGATTAGCTGAAAATATAATGGAAACTAGTGATAACTTTGAACCCTGCATTTATTTAGCGCAAATGTTTTACCTGCTGCAAAATATGACGTTATGCAAGACTATTATATAGATAAAAAGCACTAAAAATGATGCAGTTAGGATCATTAAAAAATATTATTCACAATATTGGATTAAGTCCATTTGTTGCTCATTATCGGTCGAATTATCAGTTAGATGTATATAGAACATATACGTCCGATCAAACAGCATGCACTTATTTTGATGCAACTGGAAGTATTATAAAAAAAAATCAAAAAACTCAATGTACAACTGTCTAGTTAGTTTGGAGAAAAAGTGGACTTTCGCCAGTATCGCAAATACTATCAAAAAACATAACACTAATATTATTCACTATTGGTTAATGAGTGCGATTAGAAGCACCGCGACCACGCGAAGTTGTATGTGATTTCTTACGTGCATTATTAACAGAATATGGGGACGTATGCAGAGAAAGTAATTTACCTTTTTGTTATATACGTATCGATGTAGCACATTTTATTAAAAAGTATGCTAACTTTTTTAAAGATTCACGTTCCCGTATAAAACAATTTTATCTATCTGCAATAGGACACTTAATTTTATGTCGTAATATCCAAAATGGCGGAGATTTATTAAAATAAATTTTAATTATTGCACGAAGCGAAACAGAGGGTGTTAGAATTGACAATAAAAAAACAATACGCGAAGAATATAACATCCACAACTTCTTAGGACATGTTTATCATATATATTCAAAAGATATATTTAAACTCTCTTGGAAAAAAAAAATTGTTGCTCACATCCTTTTGGTAGCGAATTAATGATTAAACCTTCTACTATCGAAATATAAAAGTAGCTGAATTTGTAGCTCAACACTTTGTCGACGCAAAGAAGTATTTCGCTCAATTAGACAATAATGGTTTATTGAAAAAAAAATGTTGCTCACATCGTTACGGCATTAAATAATTTTTATACCTTCTGCTATCGAAATATATAAGTAACTGAATTTGTTGCTCTTTTTTAACAAACGAAAAGCGACACTTTGTCGTGTTTGATAAATATTCCGCTTAATTAGACCATGATAGTTTTCTAAAAAAATTAGATGCTAATATCTTTTTGGTATTAAATTATTGTTTATACTTTCTTATATCGAAATATTTAAGTAACTGTATTTGTTGCCCGTTTTTAATTTCTGAAAATAGACAATTTCTGAAAGTCATCCAGTAAAACTGGTTTTGTATATTAATAGAATATATTTATTTTTTTATGTTTAAGAAATTTATTTATACTGTTTAAATTCATGATATATTTGTAACAGATATTATTACATTGTTGATGCTTTAAGATAGCGTGAAATTATTTTGATGAACTTTCAGCAAACAGCGGTAAAAACTCGTATGACATTTTTTTTTTTTTAAATTATTTTATTTTTAAAAGATTTTTATGCCATCTTAGGGCAACAAATTCTGGTATAAGCAGTTTTTTTGAAATACCTTTTTTTTTATAGTGGGGGTGCTAGCTTAATATTAAGATGGCCCCCACAACTTTGATCGTTAATACCTGCCAAGCGGTGCGAGCAACAAAATCCAAACCAAATTAGCAAATAAATAGCACAAAATTATGCATTAGGTTTTAATTCGTGTGGTAATGGCGGGGGGAGGGGGGGGGCAGCTTAATAGGGGTACGTGAATTTCAGGTTATAAATATCTCCAAAAATCTGTGAAAAGTCTTGGATAACAAATACAATACAAATACATAAAGGCAAACTGAATAGAACAATGGCAAACAACCTGCAGGATCTCAAGAAAAGATAGGAAAAAATTGTGAATAGTGAGAATTGGTATCAGGGAATTACACAATGACCAGAGCTAGGCAAAATTTCCGCATATCCATTTTACGAGTAATTTCCTGAAAACAATCAGCTAATTTAATCATGATTAAATATTTCAGTTATTTCTTATTGAACTGATGATTATTAGACTTAAAAAAAAATATTAGAAATTAGTTGTCAAATCACTATGATTAAATTTTGCCTAACTTAGCCCATGGCTAATTTCTCTGTGACTTACAGCTGCCAACTTGTGTCAACTGTCATAAACCCAGATCAGTAAAAAACATATTTGTAGACTGTCATTATTTTCTTCATTAAGGAAACATTCGAAATACCGTCAATACTAAAAGGAGTTTTGAAGGTGAAGAAAACTCAGTGAAGTTCTCTTTGCAATTTCTAATGGTCATCGAGATTGATGGACGAATATAGGAATAAAAATTGAAGACGAGCTGCAATTGAACCGAATGGATAAAAGGACCAATCAAATAATTAAAAAAATATGTATACCATTTTTTCAATTAATTGAACAAAACATGAAAAATTAAAGAAAACAAACCAGAATGTGGAGTGGGGAAGAAGTTTAGATGATTAAGATATAAACTAAAGATATAAACTATTAACACCAGATTCAAGATAATAAATAAGTAAAATTGATGAATTAGTCACGACCAAATGAAGTAGTACAGATATAAGATGGAATATAAAAGGCAAATGCTGAAATAAATGTACAAACAATAAGAAATTAAGATGTATGTAGAAACGGTAATGCACTAAGTAAAATTTTGAAATTAGAACTAAAAAAGAGGAGATGTGCTAGATTACTGGATGTATAAATCTGTACTAGTTAAGAGAAAAAGAGAACTTGTTTGTTACTCTAGTAATAGACACTTGAAAACACAATAAATTGTAAAATACCTCAATATAAATTTTACTGTCCTGACCAAGTAATAAACCGGACACTAAAATTTGAATTCAATTCTTTACAAATTTTAACATTCGATAACAACAAACACCAAACAAGAAGCCTCCATTTGAAACCAACAATAGGTTGTATGCATTGTATAAGCTGAATTTACATCACTTAAATATAGAGGCAAATAAACTTACAGTTCAGAGCTAATTAATATCCAACCGTCTTCTTAAGTAAAAAACAAAACTATCCAAGCAGCCAAGCCACTACTGAATCAATGCCAACTAGAGGTGGATTTACCATAATTTGATAAGAACTAATTCAATTCTACAACAAAATATTTAACACTTTTCTACATTAATTACGACTAGAAAAGTTTTTTTTAACACAAGAAAAAACAAAGTACTGATGTCAATGGAGAATAAACCATCGATTCATAAATACAAATGAGCTTGTCATAAGAACTGAAATGCGCGTTTCTGCTTTTTAAAAAAAAATTCATTAGCATAAGTTAATTGCATTAATGCAGAGCAGAAATATTTTTTCCACCTTATTTTTCGCAGTCATATATTTGTGTGAAATGCCAACAAGGGTTTAAGTAAATGAGTATATATGCTTAGCTCCTGTCAGAGTATTTAACGATAACAGATTATTAGTCTCTTGTTTTAACTGAGACGCTTTTTATTAGAGTAACTAGATGGGGGGGAAATGGGTTTTTTTAAATTAAAATAATTTAAAAGGATTTTAGGGTGCTGAAACTGATCTGCAATATCTCATAAACAATAATCGTTCCGAAAGATATGCAAAATGAAATACGGTAGTCCAACCTAGTCAATTTTACGAAAAGTATAATTTAAAGTTAAACCCGCCGTGATCAGTTT